>CM070873.1:122119568-122609568 GCA_036365515.1 Torymus aiolomorphi | reverse complement strand
GTCCAGGCGTACGTCATCACAGCGGAATCTCCTTTTGGACGGTAATTGTCGCGAGAAAGCGAGAGGAAGAGAGAGGAGGTTAATAATCATTTTTATTTGCGGGTGTTCGGGCTCGGCGATTCATCGCTTAAGTACACCATCGTAAATTGGCATCCCTTGTGGGGAGATCTGCTGTGATAAATGTTGGAAAGTGCGTGTAGTGTAGAGAAATAGAGTGAGAGTAAGTGTGAGAGTTGCGTCAGAGTTGTGGCGAGTTAGCGGTAATTGCGGCGTAGCGATAGTAAAGCGTGCGAATAATAAATATATATATTGAATATTTAAATTATTTGTTCCCCCTTATATTATATATAGTACTTGAGTTTGAATATTTATTGTGGAGAGTTGTTGGCGTGTTGGTTGGTCGCACCGGCAGAGGCCGTGCGTTGAGGAGTGCTTTGTGGAGTCAGAGGGAGTGTAGACGGAGGAAAGAGTGAGAGAGAGTTGGACTACTCGGCTTTCGTAAGCGAGTAATAGTCGTGGAGAAGCGGACGCGAGCCATGGGCGAGCACGCTGCGAGGATGAAGGAGCTGGCGCAATCTCGTGCGGCCAGGCGCTGGACCCGAACTGTGGCCCAGTTGCAGCCGGCAGAATTGGTTGCGGAACTCGAGGAACGGAGGGCGAATAGCCGCGGTAACTTGGAGAGTTTGCGAGATCGCTTATTGCGTGCGATCTTGCGCGAGGAAGTGCCGGGGGTTGAGGTCCCCTGGTACACCTGCGACGAGGCAGAGTCTGAAGCCATTGAAGAGATTATAGGGGTGGATGCGAAGGGAGGCGGGGAGAAAGGGGAGAAAACTCAAAGGATGAAGACTTTGAAGAAGAAAGAAGCGGCCCGGTCTCGGGCTAGAACCAGTAGTGAAGGCTCGCTGCGGGCGAGCGACGAGGATGTGGAGAGAGGAAGAGAGCAGCTGGTAGAGGTGATGGTGCACCAGCAGGAGGGGCCTACGCCAGTGACGGTGACTGTCAAGAGCTCACTGAGCGCCGCCAGGAGTAGCGCGGCACTGGTCCTGCGGACGACGGGGGCACAACCGGCCGTGACTGCTTCGGTCTCAGTTCTGAGTGCGCCCAGAGTGACAGCCACATTCGATAGTAGCAGATTTGTACCTCCCGTGGCGTCGACATGGGAATACTATTCGGCTCGTTTATATCGGGGGCTACCGCCTAGTGAACCGTTGCCACCTTCAGCCCTGCCGGCTCAGACACCGTTCAGAGCACCGCCAGCTCTTGTTCAAAGGGAGACTCCAGTGAGGAAGAAGGGGTTGCCCCAAAGGGAGTGGTACACTCCAGGCCAGAATTGGGACGAGATACAACGGATGTATGACGTGGAGTCGAGTAGTGGAGAGGCAAGTGACGTGGAACCAGAAATAGAGTTGAAAAGGGAGAAGGAACGGAGTCTTCGCTCGTCATATTCGGAGAGAGGAGGCAGCGGCACGACGTACCGGCCTGTAAAGAATCCTCAACCGACTTGTACTTCGGACCACGAGGGGATCGAACCACTATTGAGAAGAAAAGCATCAGGGCGTCCTTGTCGAAGACCTATCGATCCTCCTCTCATGGAACGATTAAGCGATATGGAAGAAATAGAAAAGCGTCAGGAAAACATATCGAAGAGGCCTGGGACACTCGATAAGAGAGTGCGAGAACCGAAGCGGACTGGGAGATTCGCAAGAGAAAGGAAATCCGCAGTACGCAGCATCACGATATCAAGCAGTAGTGAGAGTGAAGGAAACTCAGAGAGGAGCAGCCTGGCCCACCGCAGACGTCGAGACCTCAGCGAAACGGAGGATGATGGTGAAGTGGAGCTGAGAAGACGGTGGAGAGCGACACCTGCAGCGGAGCAAAAGGCTCGTGCAGTCATGCTATTGAAGAGTTGGGGCATCAAATTTAGTGGAGACGAGAAGGAGGACCCCGAGGAGTTTTTAGAGCAGTTAGAAGACTGCCGCGAGGGAGCAGGGTTACGTGATCGAGAGCTGCTCGGTGCCTTGCCCTGTATTTTAACTAAGAAAGCTGGCAGGTGGTTTAGAACTATCAAGCTGGCTACGCCTTCTTGGCTGGGATTCCGCAAGGCTTTCAAACATCAGTTCGTCACAGAATACGACCGTGAAGATCTGTTGGATGATTTGAGACGAAGGACGCAGGCTAGGGGCGAGAAGATTGCCCCGTACCTCTCCAATTTCAATTACATCGTCTCTCGGTTTAAACGACCGCCGTCGGAGAGGCAGCTGGTGGAAACAGCCTACCGGAATATCCTCCCCGAGTACAGGAAGGCGATGTCTGACAAAATTGTGGAGACGATGGAAGATTTGGAGAAGTACGGACGTCGTTGGGAGAGGCAGAAGGAATTGGATAGTCGCTATCTCCCGCCGCCTCCTGCTGACAAGATGAGGGTGCCCGAAGCAGCGTTTACGGGCACTACTGGTCGCCAGAAAGCCGTGGCAGCCGTGGAGAAGGGAGTGGAGAATGAGAACGTGTCGCCAAAGCCCCCCAAGCTGACCGAAACGAAAGCGGCGAAGAAGGCGGCCAAAATCAACGTTCAGCCCTCCGCCAAGGCGAGTGACGGAGAGCCGAAGCCGGAGACGGCGCCGCCGAAGTTATCGAATGCGCAGATAATGGAGAAGGAGGAGGCAAAGACGTACGCGGCAGTGGTGCAAGGTGGACCTGGTGTTCAAGGGGCTCAGGGAAATCCCAGGCCCCCCTACGGTGCAGGACGCGGCTATGGAGGTGACCCGTGGAGGGGAGCTACGGCTCAGAATTCGGGTTCAGGAGAGTTGCGAGCCGATCCTCCAAGAGGCAGTTATGGGCGTCCAGCTGGACCTGGTCAAGCCCCGCTTACCGGAGGAGAGGAGAGGCCGTTCATGGGGGTCTGCAACCTCTGCCAGGCGGTGGGCCATAAGGCTTCCGTTTGTCCTGAAGTGGTCTGTTTCTGGTGTAGGCAAAAGGGGCATACGGTGCGAAACTGCACCATCCGTAATCAGCCTACTCAGCCTCCACGAGTGAGCTGCCAAAACTGTGACGCGCCGAATGTCACCTTCAAGACGTGTCCCAACTGTGCCTCCTTACGAGCGAAGTTGGGAAACGGGCAAGCTGGGGGACAGGTATCTTAAATGTGCTTGTTCCCCAGGGACTCTGGCGGAAGGCCGAGAAGTCTGGTGGAGACGGAGAAAGTGGAGAAGAGAAAGAGAGAGAGAAGAAGATAGAGGGACATATAGAAGTAGAAGTAAGAGGCGAGGTGAGACCAGTGGAGAAGAAGAGTAAAATAAAGAAGGGGGAAGAGAAGAAGAGTGAAGAGAACCAGCAAGACTTAGAACCCCCAGTTCATCTGCCAGCAGAGGGGTGGGGTGAGGAGTCTAGTGACGATGGATGGCTAGAGGAGATAATGAACGATTTGGTCGGTAAAAAGGTTGAAGAAGATGAAACGCCCGTGGAGGTGATACCGTCGAAGGAGTTCAGGAAGATTGATGGGGAGAGGGAAGAGGAAAAGAAAGTGGAGAAAGGAAAGGAAGAAGAGAGACCGGATATTAGTGAAGAGAAGGAGTCCGAGGAAGACCCCGATGCAGTCGCAGGATTGTGCGGGGAGAATCGTCATTTCGTCATGGTGAAGCTTGGTGGTCACTCCTACAAAGCCTTATTCGACCCGGGGGCGATGCTATCACTGGTAGGCCCCGGCGTGGCCGAACGATTCCAAGATAGGTTACAGGAAAGCGCCACGGCGGTGCGGAAAGTCACCGGGGGAATTACCAAAGTCATGGGAGTGTTGAACGTGATGCTTGAAATCGATCATCACTCGGCGCCTCTTCCCCTGAAGGCGGTACATAACCTCGACCAGGAGATTATACTGGGCATGGATTTCTGCAAGTTATTTAATGTGGATGCGCAACTAGGTAAAGGAGTGTGGAGAGTGAGAGAGGGGCGTTGGAGACCTTTCGCCAAGACGGGCGAGGAGAAAAACGCCGTTATTCATGGAGAGTGTGCGGGGATCGCAGAGTTAGAGGAGGAGGAGCGAGAAAGAGTGGAGAGAGTCAGGGTGAAGAAAGAGGAGAGGGAGAAAGAGAGGATAGTGAGAGAGAAAGAGCTAGAGTTAAAAGGAATGAAATGGGAAGAACAGGAAAAAGAGAGAATGGAAAGAATGAGAGGGGAGAGAATGTCCCTAGAGAGAGAGAGAGTGGAGAGAAGAGTGAGAGAGGCGGTGGAGAGGGAGAGAGAAGAAGAAGAGGAGACGGCCGTCGGGGTGAGCGACGAGCTGGAGGCGTGTCGCCTCCGGGGGGCCATTCCCCGGCGGCTACTCGACTCCCGTGGCGCCGAACGAGACTCCCCTCTGTCGCCGACTAGAGCCGACTCGGTAGAGCCGACGGCCGAGGGGAGCCCCGAGGAGCAACTCAGCCGCGCGGCTGAGCTGGAGCTCGCCGCTTACTTGGCGGCCGATCGGGGCGCTGCCCCCGGCGGTGACGGGCGAAGTGATGGGACCTCCACTCATCAGTCCCCTCCAGGGCGCCCGGGGCCGGATGGCCAGGAGCAGGAGTCGGAGTACAGGGAACCTGGGATTCCCGCTGAGTACCGGCTCCAATTCCTGCCAGTGCTGACCCTCACGGCCTCTCCGGAGCCCATGGAGTGGGATCGGGAGGAGGTTCCGTCTGTTCCCGTGGGGGCAAGCGTCGCCCGGGAGCCGTCGGGGGAAAGAGGCGAACGAGAGCTGGGAGAGAGAAGGAGAATACGGAGAAAAAAGAAGACGAGGCCCTATAACCCGCGGCGGCACCTGGAGGTAGGCGACTATGTCTCGGGGGTGCCGACGCCACCGAGGTCACTGTCGCCTCCTCCGGGTCTCCCGCTGCGGCCTCCCTCTTCGTCGCGGGTGGAGAGAGAGAGGCCGAGAAGTGGGCCAAGGGCGAGCGCTGGGTCGGGGGGAAGCCGGAGGCGAGCGCTACCCGTAAAAACCCGAGGGATCATGTTCGGGGAGCTCCTCCCTATCCCCACTGACCCGGCGCTCGACCCGCCTCCCAAGGCCTGCTATAATTGTTGGCGGGTGGCTCATTCCTGCATCCAGTGCCCGCGTCCCCCGAGTGTGTATTGCCACAATTGCGGTCGGCGGGGCGCGGACCTGACGGTGTGTCCCCGCTGCTGGGTGGCCCATCGCACTTATATCCGAGAGCGGTACGGGCGGGAGGGCCCACGACTCTCGGCCTCCCACCGGCAGGAAGCCCGGGCCACAGCGGCCGCCGCCGTTCCATCCCCCGGGCCAGTGGAGAGGCTCCGGAGGAGGAGCGTTTCCCCTCCACGCCGGCAGCCCGCGGGGGTGGAGCCACGGGTCCCGTCGGTGGCGTCAGTGGTGGAGGTGCCACTACCACCGAGTCCGAGGGAGACGGGACCGGGGGACCGACGCCCCCAGGAGCGGCGCCCTGAGAGTTCGGGGGAGCGAGCGGAGGCGATCTACCCAGTAGCACAGGCGCTGCAGCTGATGGATCGCCTGCGCGACCTACCCCTAGAGGTCCGGAGTGCCGTACTCCTGGGAGTTTTTGGCCGGGGCCCTGTTCCGGAACCCGAGGACAATAGGGGGTAAGGGAGTAGAGAGAGAGAGGGAGAGAGGAGAGTGGAGAGTAGAGAGGGAGAGGGAAGAGTGGAGAGTAGAGAGAGAGTGGAGAGAGAGTGGAGAGTGGAGAGAGAGCCGGGGCTGGTACTGAGGGAAGGGTAGGGGCGGCCATGCCACCAGAGGAGGAGAGGCATGAGAGAGCTACCCCAGGCCGACCAGGCAGAGCCCAAGGTGGAGAGCAAGCGAGGGGTGCAGTCCCCCCCGGTAAGTCAAAAACTCCATACGCGAAGCTGTTTGGACCGGAGCGCTGCGAGAGGAGCGAGACAGACGAGATTAAGGAAACGGAATCTCGGGGAGTATTCCGTCTTAAGGAGGGGGAGTTTGTGACGATGTATTTTCGCCCCAATGCCTCTTCTTCTCGCTGGACTCGCGGCGCACCGATTCAGACGGCTGAATGGTAATTAAATAATTCGAAAGCTAACGGAGGGGGGGAATATTCTTTATTTGTTCCCGGGTTTTGACAACTTGCGAGACCATGAGAGATGACAACGATAGCGGAATGCTCCGTGGTGTAGAAGAAGGTAAGTGGAGAGAGAGAGAGAGAGAGAGAGAGAGAGAGAGAGAGAGAGAAAGTGTAGAGAAGTAGAGTGGAGCATGAGGCGAGTTTGAATCTCGCGCGCGCGTGAGCGGTGCAGCAGCGAGGTGCGAGATGGCAGCACCTCGCCGGCGGCAGTGGCGTAGTCGCAACCTGGCCCCTCGTGCCGGGCTGATGCAACCCGCCGTTCTGCTGCGCGTGCGCGGAGGGAGGCTGCACGGCGCGAGCGGGAAAATCGGGAGTGTCGAGACGACAGCGAACGCGAGAAGGGCGAAACGAACCGGGTGACGAGTGTGCGCAAGAAGAAGAGAAGAGAGAGCAGGGAGAGAGGTCGAGGTGACGACGACGAGCAGCGGTGGCGAGGAGAGAGAGAACCGGACAGAGAGAGGACGAGGGAGCCGTGGCGAGTGGAGAGGAAGAGAGTATCGGGAGAGCGAGAGGAAGCAGCTGGGAGATCGGCGGTCCAACTCCCCCCAACCAGGGCAAGGCATTGTGAGACGGAAGGTACGTGGACAGCGGGCCCGAGAGCGGAGAGTGGCGTGTGGCGACAGTGGAGAGAGAGAGAGAGGTTCACGGACGCGGCGATTATTTGAGTTGCGCCGCGGCGGTTTTTGGCTGGTGCGCTTCCCGCGCAGCCTCGTGTGCGGCAAGAAAGTGTAGGGAGCGGGATTCAAACGTGCGGCGATTCTCGGAATCGCGTCGCGGGAATTTTACTATTTCGCGTGGAGTAAGAGAATAGAGAGTGCGAGAAAGTGAGTCGCGGTTAACAACCGAGCATCGCGCGGCGAAGCTTGTTGAGAGTGCGCGCGTCTAACATCGGTGGAGAGAGAGAGAGAGAGAGAAAAGAGTGTCGCGGTTAACAACCGAGCATTGCGTGGCGATGCTTCTTGAGGGTGCGCGCGTCTAACGCCGAGGGAGAGAGAGAGAGGGGGAGAGAGAGAGAAAGGAAAAGAATTCGCGCGTGGCGTTCCCGGGAATCGCATGGCGGCGATCCCTTAAGTTCGCGCACATGATTTTCGCGGCGACTTAGAACGTGGAGATTGGAGAGAGGGAGAGAGAGAGAGAGAGAGCGAGAGTGAATTCGCGCGTAGCCTTCGGGAAATTGCGCCGAGGCAATTGCAGCGTGTGTGAGCGCTCAGACCTTCTAGCTAATTGTAGTTAGGGTTTTTAGCTTAATAAATTGAGGGTTTAACTGGAGTGAGTGTTTTTGAATATTTATTTAGCGCAATACCCTTCCCAACCTTTTTCAGCATCGTAGCTCGTCCAGGCGTACGTCATCACAGCGGAATCTCCTTTTGGACGGTAAGTGTCGCGAGAAAGCGAGAGGAAGAGAGAGGAGGTTAATAATCATTTTTATTTGCGGGTGTTCGGGCTCGGCGATTCATCGCTTAAGTACACCATCGCAGCCTTCATAGTACTACCTGGAAAAATACTACAGATTTTGTAATATTCTGGTAGTAAAACACATATCAACAAGTTGCAATATTAATTATTAAAAATCCGAATGAATTTGAAGAATGTACTGTCTTACAATTTTGTAGTCTTAGCAAAGTAAAAATAGATCAGTGGAGTTATATCGATCCACGATTTTCCACCCCACACGAAAGTCTGGGTATGCTTTCGATAAGGTTCCGTTAGGTTCGGGCCTCCTAGTTGTTTTTCTATAGCTGATAATTACAGTATTTTAGAGGATAATCTACAATTTTCCATATTGTCAGCATAGAATTTGAGGCAGAAGCTACTCTGACCACCCTGTTCTCTAAACACGCTTTATCTTGAATAAAGTCATGAATTTACAGATTTGGGAACTTTTCACTCGGAAACGACTCGACTGATCAAAAAATCATCAAAAATAGTTTTATAATTTGTAATTTCATGTAACATGTTCTGAGCTTTTTTTATTCTAGAAATTATTGGCCAGCTATATTGAATCTGTCATCTTTAATTTTGCAGATTTGACTCCGGATTCGCGATCAGCAACTCAAGAAAACCACGTATATCAAATTTTGTATGGATCCGTTGATTTTTGAAAATTTCGCCCGCCATATTGGATCCACCATCTTGAATTTTACAAATTTAACTCCGGATTCCTGATTAGCAACTTGAAAAACCTCCGTATACCGAATTTTCCCTGTTGGAAAAAGTTGATAGAAGTCGATAAGATTTCTTATCGACTTGAATGGGGAATCTTAATTACATTTTCTGCATTGAAAATCGATATAAGTTAATGTAAGTTAATATAAGTTGATAAAACTATGTGAAAAATCACAATTGAAATCGGTGGAATTTCAAGATGATCTTTTTATTACTTTAAATTGTAATTTTATTTATTGATTTCAATTGTAATTTTTCTTATAGATTTTTATCGACTTATATTGACTTATATCGATTTTATCGCATTTTATCAATTTCTAATGCAGAAAATGGAATTAAGTTTCACCATTCAAGTTGATAAGAGATTTTATCGACTTCAATGGTGAGTTTTATCGATTTCTATTGATGTCTATCAACTTCTTCCGGCAGGGTTGTATGGATCCGTTGATTTTTGAAATTTCGTTCGCCATATTGGATCCGCCATCTTGAAATTTGAAGTTTGATCGTGAAATTTGAACCAGTAGCCAGACAAGCTACTGCATAAATTTTTTCATAATTTTTTATCGCTATTCTGAATTTTTACACACATCCCTAATGCACTTTCTGTCGTTATGGCGGCCATATTGGTTGACCATTTTGAAATCATAGCTTCTGCCACTTCGCATTCGAAAGCCTATATTTCAATGAAAATTTTGACTGTTCGTACGTTTTCTTACGTCCTCTCAATTTTTGGACAGAGGGTGGGGGGGGGGGGTAAGAGTGACGTGAGACGTATATATATATGGGGCCCCATATATATATGGGGCATTCTCTGTCAACGCGACACCCCCTCTGCCCAGAACAATTGTGATCCAAATGGGGTCTACCTGGGCTCAAATGAAAGCTCTTGGCTTCTACTTTCGAACGCCGTCTGGCGATTCCGAAAATTCAAAATGGCGGATCCAATATGGCGGCTGAAAGTCTCGGAATGATGGAAAAACAAGTTTTTCTTCACTCTAATAGCGAATCTGATACGAAAATTGTTATTTCTTGCCACTAATATGAAGTTAGCGACATATTTTCTTACTACTACCGTTCAAAGCGAGCGGTTAAAATTATATTTCAAGGTCATTTTGAAGGTCAAAAGTTATTTTCTGGATTTTCGGACTAGTATTCCACGAAACTAGTAGAAAACTTGATTAAGATCATAACTAGACTTGACCTTGGATCATTTCTCAAGGTTATTTTCATGTTGAGTTCTAATTTTAATAAACCGGTTCTTCGCAGTTATACTTCTTCAATTCATGCTATCAATCGGTTCTAATTCGGAACAGTAACAGAAAAACTGTGGTTATATCCACACTTTGAAACATTTCAGAATCACTGAAAAAAGTTTGGTGGAGTAGAAACACGTTAGCGTAGAGTATCAGTACCAAATGCAAGAATTGTTTCGTAACTAAACGTTAAGTCCTTTACTCTCCCATTTTAGAGCAAATGTTGCACTAAAATTGTTCCGCATTTAATCTATTTCATCGTTCTTCAGGAGTACTAAAGTTTAGGGCAGAAGAAGCACTAAAAAGTGTGGCAATGGTACAACACATTTGTGCTGCTACTGCTTTTTTGATTTGGTGCTCCTCCTGCACAAAAATCGTGCAGTATACGCACTGAGAGAAAAAAACCGACGTGACGCCGTGGATGCTATAGTTGGTGTAAGACCGTGTGACTATACACGTATACAATGCGATCAAAAATTGCAAAATTTTTGAATTTTGCAATTTTTGAATTGACTTCGAAGGTCAACGACGAGGTCAGATTCAAGGTCATCAGACCAGACAAATCCTCGTTGAAAATTACTTACGGTATGACCTTAGCTTTTTAAAAAAATATCGTTTCTGGGAAAATACGGGGGTCCCATACTTTTTGATAACCGTGTAATTAAACTTTACAATAGAACATTTCTAAAATCTCTCTAACTTGTTTTATTCCTCTTTCGAAACTCTTTAAGTACCGATGCTTCTCTAAAAGTTTAGTGCGGTTGTTACTCTAACTCTTTGGTGTATCTGTGGTTCTATATTTCGTGCATTATCTTTCCTAAACGTTTCGTACATATAGTTCCCATCGATTTTCGAGAGGATTCAAATTAATTCGAAGACATTTTTCACAGCACCTGTTCTAACAGTCCTACGTTATTATATTCGAGTATTATCACTTACTTAGATGGATTGAATATGTCTACTGTAACACGGTCCGATCGTTGTATCAACCCTCTCAATGGTAAGGGTCACATAGGTAATGATTTACGCTTGTTGTCGAACAACTTAAAACGAAGATTTCCAGATTTGCCAGATAATTCAAAAATTTGTAGTAAGTGTAGAAAGTTATATGGATCTCCCATTTCATCTATTGGTACAAGAGATAACGAAGGCAACAACGAATATGAAAACATGGATATAGAGACGACATCAGAAAACACTGGTATTGATAAATCTGTTCAAGAAGCTACACGATCAGCTAGAGAAATCGAATTGGAAGACGTGTTTTCAGAATTAAAAGAAAAGTTTTCTAGATTAGCAGTTAATGACCCTTTGAAACTAACTATACTTACAATCGCCCCATCAACTTGGAATATTAGTCGAATTTCCCGTGAATTCAATACATCAAGACATTTAGTAAGAAAGTCGAAAAAACTCAAAGCCGATGGAGGTATTTTAGCTACAACAACGGCTAAACATGGTAAAACTTTGTCAAAGGCAGTGATAGAAGTCATTGTTGAATGTTATAATAACGATCTGCACAGTCGGATGATGCCGCGTCGAAAAGATACTGTCTCTGTTATTATTGATGGAAAGCGAACTCAGGTGCAGAAACGTCGTTTATATTTCGATTTACGAGAACTTTACGAATTATTCAAGATAGCAGAACCAACAGTGCAAGTAGGATTCAGTACTTTCGCGAAATTGCGACCAAAACATTGTGTTCTTGCTGGTGCTAGAGGAACGCATAGCGTCTGCGTTTGCACCATTCATCAAAATTGTAAATTGATGTTGGATGCAATCGATATTCAGAAGCTCATGAAAAATCAAGAAGAACCCATTTGTAGTTATAAAGATTGTTTACAGCAAATTATGTGTAAGAATCCTACACCTGACTGTCACTTGGATGAATGTTCGAAGTGCCCTGGTTCTGAAAATCTTACGTCTCGTTTACTTGAAATATTGGATGGGGCAAATATCTTACAAATTGAGTACTGTGCGTGGTCAGGAACGGATAGATCAACTTTGCAGAATTTAACTCTACCAGTTGAAGAATTTGTTGATGAATTATATGCCAAATTGGCGATACTCAAACCCCACTCATATATTGCCAAAGAACAAGGTAATTTCATTGCTCAAACAAAAAGTAATCTAGGCAATGGAGAAGTTCTGGTAATGTTCGACTATTCTGAGAATTACTCTTTTGCAGTTCAAGATGCATCTCAAGCCTTCCATTTTAATTATGACCAGTGCACTATTTTCCAGCTATTTACTATTATAAAGAAGATTCAGAGCTGAAGCATGAAAGTTGTGTATTCTTGTCGAATAGTTTGAAGCATGACACTTCTTCTGTCTATACTATTCAGAATTTATTGATTCCAGAAATCAAGAGAGAAGTAAAAAAACTTAAAAAGATTATTTACGTGACAGATGGAGCAAAACAGCATTTCAAGAACCGCTTTCAGATAGCAAATCTTCTTCATCATGAGAAGGATTTTGGTATTGAGGCAGAGTGGCATTTTTGCGCCACTGCTCATGGTAAAAGCTGTTATGATGGTCTTGGTGCAATATTTAAAAGAGAAGCTTATAGAGCTAGCTTGAAGGCGAAACCGAAAGATGCTATTCTCACGCACATATCTCTTGTGAAGCGGGCTAAAAATCATTTTGAAAATATAAGGATTTTTTATTTTACGCAGACTGCACATGATAAATTCAAAAGGAAACTCAATCGTAGGTTTCAAGATGCATTACCTGTCCCACAGATTCTTAAACATCATTCTTTTCACTTATCAAGTGACGGGAAAGTTATCATAAAAAGGTACTCGAATGCTGCTAAGTCTGTATCTGTTCTACTTTAATTTTCAATGGGATAATATACTGAATTTTTTTTATAATATTCAAGTTTTTGTATTTTTTATCCTCCTTTTTTTAATTTTTTTTTATGTTCTGAGAGAAGTAGTACCTCCACGTGGTTCAGAATGGGTTATGCTAAAACTACTTGATAGTTCTATTGTGGAACTTTATCTTCTCTAAGGATTTTATACATGAAATTTTTAGATCGCCGGTCCCACGATATGCACAAAGGAACAAATGTCTCATAGGAGGTTACGTTCAACAAAACATTAATTATGCAGAGACAGAAATCATGACCTTGAAAAATGATCCAAGGTCAAGTCTAGTTATGATCGTAATCAAGTTTTCTACTAGTTTCGTGGAATACTAGTCCGAAAATCCAGAAAATAACTTTTGACCTTCGAAATGACCTTGAAATATAATTTTAACCGCTCGCTTTGAACGGTAGTAGTAAGAAAATATGTCGCAAACTTCATATTAGTGGCAAGAAATAACAATTTTCGTATCAGATTCGCTATTAGAGTGAAGACAAACTTGTTTTTCCATCATTCCGAGACTTTCAGCCGCCCTAGTGGATCCGCCATTTTGAATTTTCGGAATCGCCAGACGGCGTTCGAAAGTAGAAGTCAAGAGCTTTCATTTGAGCCTAGGTAGACCTCATTTGGATCAAAATTGTTCTGGGCAGAGGGGGTGTCGCGTTGACAGAGAATACCCATATATATATATATATATATATTTATGTTTTATATTAGTTTCCAGGACATTCCAGATGTTTAACGTTGGTTTCGGGGACATTTGTTAGTTTTGGGGACAGTCCCTGAATCTACATATGTTTAACTTCAGTTTTGAGGACATCGGCCCCCATAAGAGACATTATTTCTTTAGTCACGTATAGGTCTACAGTAACATGGGGTCCTGGGAACTAACATTATACAAGTTTATATATATATATATATATATATATATATATATATATATATATATATATATATATATATATATATATATATATATATATATATATATATATATATATAGACACACTTATCGGGGTTTACGGAGCCCAACCCTGTATATTAGTACCTACAGCCGAGAGTTCCCTATGGCAAGTGACTGAAGAAATAATGGACCCTGGGGTTATAGACTCTAGGTCGGGCCGCATAAACCCCTATATTTAGAAATATTATGAAGCCCCGGCTGCATAATCAAAATCGGGCTCGATAAACCCCTATATATAAAGAAACGGGCTTTATAAACCCCTTTCGAGAAATGTATATATATATTTAAATAGCATTTCGCTGTTGCAATCTTTATAAGTGTTCATTCTATCAAAAGAAACTCCTGAGTTTCTTAAACCAACTAACAGAAGTTTAACATTTTGATGATAAACGCAAACACACACTGAATGTGTCCCACTGCTACCAGCTAAAACACAATATTTACGACCATTCGGCAAATTTACTGAATCCTATTTTCAATCCAGGATACTGTTGCTTATATTTTAAATATGGTTCTCGAAGATTGTATAAAACAAGCCGTTTCTGGATGTAACTTTTTGTGCCATCATCATTTTTTATACATTTGTTATCTTTATAGCCTGGAATAATTCTACTATTCTCATCACGTTCATAGAAGAGCTTTGCTTGATCTCAAGTATCACTTGATATTTTTTTATTTCCTCTGTTGTCATTTAATTGGGCTGGGTTATCAAATAATTTACATTTCGATGAAAGTCGACGAGACAAGTTCGAAAATCTAACTACTTTGCGAGTGCTCCAGTTTTTAGGAAGTAATTTCCAAAGTAATATCCATTATTCTCCATTTTTGTCAAATTTTGGTCATTCAACAATTTTTTCAAATTAAAAATAATTTCTTTAGAATCTTCTATTGAAATCTCACTCTCTTCTTCAATCTGAGCATTAGATTTTATTCGACACGAATCGCATATTTTGTCTCTATCAGTTAAATGCGGATAACAAGCTCTAAGTTTATCGGAAACAAACCTAAGTTTCGATGAATGCTTTATTTCATCAAATGGATTACAGCAACGATTTAAAATGTTAGACATTTTATTAAGCTTTTTTCTATTAAGGCAATAAGACAAAGGGGCAAAGTAATAAGGCATGTGCATAAAGCACCTGGCTAGTGGGCGACGCAGGCCTCTATTTAAGCCCGCGGGGTGATGTTTTTCATTGAAGGTAGCGCGCTTGGTGCTTGCCATCTAGCGGACACTTCGGGTACTAATCCCGAACAGAAGAATTTCGGAATAAAAATAATAGCACCATTGGAAAGAGCAGGAAAAAATCTATCGATATATGTCCTTAGTCCTTTTTTCAGAGACTTGGTACACGATTATTAGCGAATTGAATAGAGCGTGCATTTAAACGTGCCGTACGCACGGGCGCGAGGGACTCGCGCGGACCCTCGGCGCTGTCTTTTTCATGTTGTTACTTTTAAACCCTTTATTTCTCCAACTTCTCCAAGATTGGGTTTTGAAGCTTAAGAGTTGTACTTTCCAATGGTGTAGTTTATTTTGAAAAAAAACATGATATACTTTGAGAAAAATGGCTTTCAATATTCAACTCGAGTTTTCGTCCGGAAGAAAGCGTTTTGCAATAAAAACAATGGCACCATTGGAAAAAGCAGGAAAAAATCTATCGATATAGGTCCTTGGTTTTTTTTTCAAAGACGCAGCATACGATTATGAGCGAGTTAAACAGAACGCCTTTTATGCGAAAAAAGGCACCGCGCGCGCTCGGTGGCCCGTTTCTGCTGGACGCTCCCATATACTAAATACTCTGGAATAATAGTGAATAAACTTATTACATCCAAACTAATAATTTCATAATCCCACGGAATATGGAGGTTTTCTATTTTCTCTTTTAGTTGAAAACTATTGTCTACGTGAGATGTAGGTTTTTTCAAATTTATTGTCAGAAATTGTGTAAAAAATTTTGAGATATTATATACTGGAGAATTTATTGCAGAAATAATAGGTCCTATAGGAAACCCATTTTTATGTATTTTTATTAATCCATATGCTTTTGCTATATTACATTTTTGTAATACAGGATCAAATTTTTTTCCAACAGTCGAAAAGTTAATTTTATTCAACCATTTTATAAGATCATTTGTTCTTCTTTCAAGGCCAGATAAAGGATTCTTTTTTAATTCTTTATAATATTTTTCATTTTGAAAAAGACTTTCAGTTTTTTGTATGTAATCTACTTTCTTTATAATTACAGTCTTGTTACCTTTATCTGCTCTCGTTATTAGTAACTGTGGATTTCTTTTTATAAATTCTTTTGTTTTTTTCATATCAATTTTAAATTTTCTATCAAAATTGTATGTTGAAATAACTCTTTATTGTAAAATTTTTTTATATGATTCAAAAATATTCCTCTCAACTTTGTGGATTGTTCATCTTCCATATTATTATATAAAAACGTTTCTAAATTCTTGACACAACGTAGTGCTAATGCATTATCAAAACAGTTATTAAAATTAAATTTTTCTCCCAATTTCACAATATCAATAACATATGTCGCTAGTTCAATGTCCCCGACATTCACACACCACTTTTCGCAAATACTATTCTGTGTTTCAATCGTCTGTGTGTTGTTATGACACAGGGTATTGACCCTATTGGGATTTTGAACGTTTTGATCTTGTTGATGTTTGTCTTTATATCTATCACTCTCTATTGTTTTATTATATTTTTTAAAATGTATAGTGTTCAATTTTTTTCACAATTTTTCTTTTAACGAAATATGAATAAACTGTAATTTTGTCTTATAATAATTGGTAAATTGATTAACTAATTCTTTTCCAACCATACTCTCTAAGCAAGTATTTTTTTATCAATTTCTTTATTTAAATTTGATATTCGTATGTGGATGTCCGTATGTGGATGTCACTAATCTCCAAATTTAACAATTGTGTCTTCAATCTTTCAATCAACTTATTTTGTTTAATTTTATTACTTCTAGCAAACATATCATTATTCTTTGTATTTCTTGTAATTAAATCTAAGTGTTTCGGATGTAAACCAAAAAATTTGCAATTAACTAAAAATTTCTTTCCTTCATGATAACGACTTTCTTTATGATCTTTATGATCTTTATGTAAGCTCTGGATGCCATCTGGGGTAGTTGTGCCACAATAACTCATATATATATATAGATACACACACGCACACACACACACACGCCAACCCCCATTTTTAGTGTGAATTTAAAAAAAAAATATTACAGCAAAAGCTAATACAACTAGAATTCGTTTTCTAAAATATGTGTAAACTGAATTTTGTTTTTTAAATGTAGTTTAAATTCAATCAGTCTAAATTTCAATTTTTGGCCGCTATCTTGGATCCACTATTTTGAATTTTTAAAATCTGAATATAGATTCGTAATCATCGAATCCAGAAATTCCGTACAGGGTATATATACAATTTTCAGCAAAATCCAGTAATATTTTAATATTTGGGCGCCATCTTTGATCTGCCACTTTGAATATCCATAATCTGAATTCAGATTCGTTATCATGCGAATCCAGAATTCCCTCATATACAATTGCAAAATTTAGTAATATTTCAATATTTGACCGCCATTTTGATTTGGCAGAATATGAGTTCAGATTCGTAATCAGCGAATCCAGGTACCCCCTATATACAATCTTAAGCAAAATCCAGTAATATATTTCAATTTTTGACCGCCATTTTATACTTACAAAATCTAAGTTCAGATTCCTAATCAGCGAATCCGGAAACCCACAATGTATATTTTTCAGCAAGTTCCAGTAATATTTCAGTATTTGGCCGCCATCATCGATCCGCCATTTTGAATTCTCAAAATCTGAATTCAGATTCGTAATCACCGAAGCCAGAAATCACGTCCATATATTTTTCAGCAAGATCCAGTAATATTTCAATATTTGGCCGTCATCATCGATCCGCGATTTTGAATTCTCAAAATCTGATTTCTGATTCATTACCAGCGAATCCAGAAACACACTAAATAAAATTTTTAGCATAATATGAGGAATGGACTAGGTATGGAGAGATAGGTGGAGAGGTAGGTAGGGGGCCGGTGGAGGGGGTATGTACCCATTTGCAGCCTTACACCTATATATATATAAATTTTTAGCATAATATGAGGAATGGACTAGGTATGGAGGAATAGGTGGAGGGGTTGGTACAGGGGCCTGTATATATATATATATATAGGTGTAAGGCTGCAAATGAGTACATACCCCCTCCACCGGCCCCTCTACCTACCCCTCCACCTATCCCTCCATACCTAGTCCATTCCTCATATTATGCTAAACATTTATATATATATATATATATATATATATATATATATATATATATATATATATATATATCATTGTACGGTATTTTGAGGATTTCATAAAGAATTTGTACAATAGTGGTGACACAAATATAAACATTGTTATAAACAACCAATAAACAAGCGCGTGACTAAAGAAATAATGACCCTAAGGTTATTGACTAACACCACGACGCCTGCGGCGCCCGCTTTTACGGAAAAATATCACGGAATTTCCGAAATCGATGTATTAACACACTATTGTGGAAACCGCTGAAAAATCCTCAAAATGCCTCTCGAGTGCTTTGGACTTTTGAGGAGACTCCTCAAAATGCCTACAAAATCCTCAAAATTCGGTATATATGACCTATATAATCCTCAAAATGCGTCCCAGATGTGAATATATATATATATATATATATAGGTGTAAGGCTGCAAATGGGTACATACCCCCTCCACCGGCCCCTCTACCTACCCCTCCACCTATCCCTCCATACTTAGTCCATTCCTCATATTATGCTAAAAATTTTATTTAGTGTGTTTCTGGATTCGCTGGTAATGAATCAGAAATCAGATTTTGAGAATTCAAAATCGCGGATCGATGATGACGGCCAAATATTGAAATATTACTGGATCTTGCTGAAAAATATATGGGCGGGATTTCTGGCTTCGGTGATTACGAATCTCAATTCAGATTTTGAGAATTCAAAATGGCGGATCGATGATGGCGGCCAAATACTGAAATACTGGAACTTGCTGAAAAATATACATTGTGGTTTTCCGGATTCGCTGATTAGGAATCTGAACTTAGATTTTGTAAGTATAAAATGGCGGCCAAAAATTGAAATATATTACTGGATTTTGCTTAAGATTGTATATAGGGGGTACCTGGATTCGCTGATTACGAATCTGAACTCATATTCTGCCAAATCAAAATGGCGGTCAAATATTGAAATATTACTGAATTTTGCAATTGTATATGAGGGAATTCTGGATTCGCATGATAACGAATCTGAATTCAGATTATGGAAATTCAAAGTGGAAGATCAAAGATGGCGCCCAAATATTAAAATATTACTGAATTTTGCTGAAAATTGTATATATACCCTGTACGGAATTTCTGGATTCGATGATTACGAATCTAAATTCAGATTTTAAAAATTCAAAATAGTGGACCCAAGATAGCGGCCAAAAATTGAAATTTAGACTGTTTGAATTTAAACTACATTTAAAAAACAAAATTCAGTTTACACATATTTTAGAAAACGATTTCTAGTTGTATTAGCTTTTGCTGTAATATTTTTTTTTTAAATTTACCCTAAAAATGGGGGTTGGCGTGTGTGTGTGTGTGTGTGTGTGTGTGTGTGTGTGTGTGTGTGTGTGCGTGTGTGTGTCTATATATATATATGAGTTATTGTGGCTTACATCCGAAACACTTAGATTTAATTACAAGAAATACAAAGAATAATGATATGTTTGCTAGAAGTAATAAAATTAAACAAAATAAGTTGATTGAAAGATTGAAGACACAATTGTTAAATTTGGAGATTAGTGACATCCACATACGGACATCCACATACGAATATCAAATTTAAATAAAGAAATTGATAAAAAAATACTTGCTTAGAAAGTATGGTTGGAAAAGAATTAGTTAATCAATTTACCAATTATTATAAGACAAAATTACAGTTTATTCATATTTCGTTAAAAGAAAAATTGTGAAAAAAATTGAACACTATACATTTTAAAAAATATAATAAAACAATAGAGAGTGATAGATATAAAGACAAACATCAACAAGATCAAAACGTTCAAAATCCCAATAGGGTCAATACCCTGTGTCATAACAACACACAGGCGATTGAAATACAGAATAGTATTTGCGAAAAGTGGTGAGTGAATGTCTGGGACATTGAACTACCGACATATGTTATTGATATTGTGAAATTGGGAGAAACATTTAATTTTAATAACTGTTTTGATAATGCATTAGCACTACGTTTTGTCAAGAATTTAGAAACGTTTTTATATAATAATATGGAAGATGAAAAATCCACAAAGTTGAGAGGAATGTTTTTGAATCATATAAAAAAATTTTACAATAAAGAGTTATCTCAACATACTATTTTGATAGAAAATTTAAAATTGATTTGAAAAAAACAAAAGAATTTATAAAAAGAAATCCACAGTTACTAATAACGAGAGCAGATAAAGGTAACACGACTGTAATTATAAAGAAAGTAGATTACATACAAAAAACTGAAAGGCTTTTTCAAAATGAAAAATATTATAAAGAATTAAAAAAGAATCCTTTATCTGGCCTTGAAAGAAGAACAAATGATCTTATAAAATGGTCGAATAAAATTAACTTTTCGACTGTTGGAAAAAAATTTGATCCTGTATTACAAAAATGTAATATAGCAAAAGCATATGGATTAATAAAAATACATAAAAATGGGTTTCCTATATGACCTATTATTTCTGCAATAAATTCTCCAGTATATAATATCTCAAAATTTTTTACACAATTTCTGTCAATAATTTTGACGAAACCTGCATCTCACGTAGACAATAGTTTTCAACTAAAAGAGAAAATAGAAAACCTCCATATCCCGTGGGATTATGAAATTATTAGTTTGGATGTAATAAGTTTATTCACTAATATTCCAGAGTATTTAGTATATGGGAGCGTTCAGCAGAAACGGGCCACCGAGCGCGCGCGGTGCCTTTTTTCGCGTAAAAGGCGCTCTGTTTAACTCGCTCATAATCGTATGCTGCATCTTTGAAATAAAAACCAAGGACCTAAATCGATAGATTTTTTCCTGCTTTTTCCAATGGTGCCATTGTTTTTATTGCGAAACGCTTTCTTCCGGACGAAAACTCGAGTTGAATATTGAAAGCCATTTTTCTCAAAGTATATCATGTTTTTTTTCAAAATAAACTAAACCATTGGAAAGTACAACTCTTAAGCTTCAAAACCCTATCTTGGAGAAGTTGGAGAAATAAAGGGTTTAAAAGTAACAACATGAAAAAGACAGCGCCGAGGATCCACGCGAGCCCCTTGCACCCGTGCGTACGGCACGTTTAAGTGCACGCTCTATTCAATTCGCTAATAATCGTGTACCAAGTCTCTGAAAAAAGAACTAAGGACATATATCGATAGATTTTTTCCTGCTCTTTCCAACGGTGCTATTATTTTTATTCCTAAATGCTTCCTTCTAGTTGAAAATTCCATTTGAATGTTTAAACTCTATTTTTTCAATAAAATATCAGTCTTTTCTTCAAAATGAATTATATTCTTCAAAAGTACAAGTCTTAAACTATAAAATATTATATTTTTAAGTTGAAACATGAAAAGTTCAAAAATAGTAAGATCAAAAAGACAGTGGCTGCCCGAACTTCTTACGCTATGCTCAAGGGCGGATTAATACACGCAATGTGCTATTTCGCCCTTTTTTTTTTTGTAAATATAAAATGTTTTGTAACTTACAATGCCAATGCGTGGACATAATTTTGTGGATCTAGTTGTAACAGTTAGTATAATATTACAATGAACTTTGTTCATTTACATAACAAAATTTGAAAAACATAATATATTAAACATAAAAATATCCATGAACGCACTGAAAGCAGTGAAACAGAAATTTAAAATAATCTTATAGATTATTTAATCTGACATAGCAATATTACCTTTTCCTTTACATTCTAATTTTTTTACATTTTTTTGATTTTATAAGAATTGTCCTTTTTGCGACATCCACTTCTTTCTTTGTTTGAGTTTTAAGTACTTTTTCTTTTGTGATTGGTGGATATAATTGAGAATCTTCTGACGCTGAAAATCTTTTAAGTTCTAACTTTTTGGCATCATTTAATAATTTAATACAATGAAACAATTGAGTTCCAGGTATTGTCTTAGCTGATGCTAGCCCGTTTTGTAGCTTTTCTGTAGCCTTTAAGTAATCGTCTTTTGATGAAAAAAAAGCACTCAATATTTTTGAAATACTCAGTTGTCCGTTTGTATAAATCTTGGGGCGTCAATAAATAATTGTCGGATACTTTCCGTAAACTTTCTCGTCTGGCATTGCTTTTCACGGAAGCACCTATTCCATCACATGCATTTTTTCCGTGGGCTGATGCATGAAAATGCCACTCAGCATCAACAGCAAAATCATCATAATGATGAAGAAGATTTTGGAAATTGCGTTTATTTTTAAAATGTTGCGCAGCTCCATCAGTAAAATAAATAACTTTTCTAACTAAATCGAAAAACTTTTTAAGGAAATTAATTATAATTTCTTGTATTAGATTAACTGCAACAACGTCATGAATTAAACTATCTGAGAAAACTATCATGCTTTTGTGTTCAATTTTAGATTCTGATCCTTTATAGTAAATGACTATTGTAGCTAAACTACATTGATTATTATTATAATGAAATGATTGTGCTGCATCTTATGCTATAAAAGCATAGTTTTCTGAAAAATCTAGAGAAATTAAAAACTCTCCTTCAGATAAGGATTCTCTCGAGAATTGAAAATAAGAAGACTGTTGTTTAGAAATAAATCAATGAGTCTTAATTTTATAGAAAAGAGGAAAAAAAATATCGATAAATGAAGACTTAGAAACGTTTTCAGTTTGCAATGTTGATCTATCGGTAGTTTTCCACATTTGAAACTTTATTTCATTAATCTCAGAGCTTTCGAATAATAATTCTAGATCATTTTTTTGAGGTTCGACACCAGGACAATTTTCGCACATATTTAAATAGCATTTCGCTGTTGGACTTTTACAAACTATTTCGGCTATGCAATCTTTATAAGTGTTCATTCTATCAAAAGAAACTCCTGAGTTCTTAAACCAACTAACAGAAGTTTAACATTTTGATGATAAACGCAAACACACACTGAATGTGTCCCACTGCTACCAGCTAAGACACAATATTTAGGAGAACATTCGGCAAATTTACTGAATCCTATTTTCGATCCAGGATACTGTTGCTTATATTTTAAATATAGTTCTCGAAGATTGTATAAAACAAGCCGTTTCTGGATGTAACTTTTTGTGCCATCATCATTTTTTATACATTTGTTATCTTTATAGCCTGGAATAATTCTACTATTCTCATCACTTTCATAGAAGAACTTTGCTTGATCTAAAGTATCACTTGATATTTTTTTTATTTCCTCTGTTGTCATTTAATTGGGCTGGGTTATCAAATAATTTACATTTCGATGAAAGTCGACGAGACAAGTTCGAAAATCTAGCTACTTTGCGAGTGTTCCAGTTTTTAGGAAGTAATTTCAAAAGTAATATCTTTTCCATTTTTGTCAAATTTTGGTCATTCAACAATTTTTTCAAATTAAAAATAATTTCTTTAGAATCTTCTATTGAAATCTCACTCTCTTCTTCAATCTGAGCATTAGATTTTATTCGACAAGAATCGCATATTTTGTCTCTATCAGTTAAATGTGGATAACAAGCTCTAAGTTTATCGGAAACAAACCTAAGTTTCGATGAATGCTTTATTTCATCAAATGGATTACAGTTACGATTTAAAATGTTAGACATTTTATTAAGCTTTTTTTTATTAAGGCAGTAAGACAAAGGGGCAAAGTAATAAGGCATGTGCATAAAGCACCTGGCTAGTGGGCGACGCAGGCTTCTATTTAAGCCCGCGAGGTGATGTTTTTAATTGAAGGTAGCGCGCTTGGTGCTTGGCATCTAGCGGGCACTTCGGGTACTAATCCCGAACAGAAGCATTTCGAAATAAAAATAATAGCACCATTGGAAAGAGCAGGAAAAAATCTATCGATATATGTCCTTAGTTCTTTTTTCAGAGACTTGGTACACGATTATTAGCGAATTGAATAGAGCGTGCACTTAAACGTGCCGTACGCACGGGCGCGAGGGGCTCGCGCGAACCCTCGGCGCTGTCTTTTTCATGTTGTTACTTTTAAACCCTTTATTTCTCCAACTTCTCCAAGATAGGGTTTTGAAGCTTAAGAGTTGTACTTTCCAATGGTGTAGTTTATTTTGAAAAAAAACATGATATACTTTGAGAAAAATGGCTTTCAATATTCAACTCGAGTTTTCGTCCAGAAGAAAGCGTTTCGCAATAAAAACAATGGCGCCATTGGAAAGAGCAGGAAAAAATCTATCGATATAGGTCCTTGGTTTTTTTTCAAAGACGCAGCATACGATTATGAACGAGTTAAACAGAGCGCCTTTTACGCGAAAAAAGGCACCGCGCGCGTTCGGTGGCCCGTTTCTGCTGGATGCCCCCATATAAGGCTGTAGAAAAATGATGGACACAATTGCATAATAAAATGAACATGACGTGTACTGAATTTTTGAATATTATAAAATTTATATTAAATAATAATTATTTCCAATTCAATAACAAATTTTTCCAACAAATTTTTGGTTCAGGGATGGGTAACCCTATTAGCCTTATATTAGCGGATATAGTCATGGAGGATTTAGAGATAGATTCGATTAATAAACTAAATTACAAACCGTTATTTTATTACCGTTATGTTGATGACATTATTATTTGTACGCCGAGTAATATGTTTGATCAAACTGTAAATATTTTTAATTTATATGATGAGAACTTACAATTTACTGTTGAATTATCGAATAACAATTGTATAAGTTTTTTGCATACAAAAATTATTGATAATGAACAGCGTCGCACTATCACTGATTGGTTTCATAGAAAAACCTTTTCTGGAAGGTATTTGAATTATCAATCACAACACCCACAATGTAACAATTTTTTTTTTTTTTTTTTTTTTTCCGAGGTACTAGGTGAATCTTCCGAGGCCCCCGTCCTTGCTTATAGCATGGAGGGGAGCCCACTAAGGCCATCACGAAGCGTCGGGCTCCGCGGTGTGAGGGATTTCTACCCCCTAAACACCCAAAACCTTTCCCGCGGCGTTCACCGGATTCCGGCCCGGAACTGTTATACACATTATTTCGGACCGGTCGGCGTTTCTATGCCCTACGGCAATCTTATATATCTTGTCTGGTCTGTCTATTTTTCGTCTTCTGTATCAGTTTTCAAGGCAACCGTCAGTCTTTTTACCTTGTAGTACATGAGTCACGTAGCGTGCTATGTCGTCCCAGTTTTGTTTGCTTGACAGCATCAGTGTCACGACGTTATCCGGCGTGATGTCACCTGTCTTCGTCTGTAGTCTGTGTCTCGCGACTATCCAGCGGTGGCACACGAAAAATGTGTGCTCCGCGTCGTCTCTATTATGTCCGCAGTACCTGCAGGACGGGTCGTTACCTTCCCCATCCGATGCAGATACTGGCGGAAGTATCCGTGTCCGGATAGGAACTGGGTCAGGTAAAAGTTCACCTCCCCAGCTCCTCTCTTATGCCAGAGTCGCACGTCCGTTATGAGGCGTCTCGTCTACTTGGCTTTGTCGCTGTCTGTCCATCGCGTTTGCCAGGATGTTAGCGTCGTCGTCCGTGCGTCTGTGGTGGCCTTCGCTCTTCCCCTTTCTTCGCTGTACTCGTGGATCCTCTTCCGTTCGAGAGCGAAAAGGTCTACTGGGACAACCCCTGCGATCACTAGTACCACCACCTCTGAGACGGTGCGGTACGCGCACACGATTCGCAGCGCTCCCAGTCTTTGTACCGCCGCTATCTTTTTGCGGTACTTCTCTATTCGCGTCGCGTCCGCCCATATCTCGGCCCTATAAAGGAGCATCGAGTTGGTCACTGTCATAAGCAGTCGTCGTACGATCGGTCTCGATCCCTTCGTATTTGCCATGAGGCGGGCGAGGGCGGCGGTTTTTAACGCCGCTCTCTCAGCGACGCCACGTATGTGCGGCCAGAAGGTCATCCTCGTATCCAGGGTCACCCCCAGATATTTGGCGGACCGTCCAGGATGCACAACGGACGTCCCCACCGTCATGGGTACCGCCGTGTCTATCCGTTTCCTAGTTAGGTATAGTAACTCCGTATTTTGCATGGCCAGTTGTAGACCCCGACTTTGCATCCATTCGTCCACCCGTCTCGTAGCTTGGGTCAGCCTTATCTGAGTCAGTCGTGTATCCTTGGTCGTCATGTCGATGACCAGATCGTTTGCGTAGCCGACCAGATAGACCCCCGGCGGCATCGGAAGATCCAACACCTCATCGTAACCTACGTTCCAAATATCGGGGCCAAGGATCGAGCCCTGCGCTATTCCCGCTGTCATTTTTCTTTTCTTGACCCCAGTCTGCGTCCCGTACGTAATGTAATGGTCTCGTAGATAGTCCTTGAGGATTCGGAGAAGGTACGGAGGCAGCGGGAAAGGGTCGGAGAATGCCTGCACGATGTCCGTTCACCTCACCGAGTCGAAAGCGTTTCGTACGTTGAGTGTTGCCATGAGCACTATTGGCCTGTTCTTGTGGGGTCTAGGCTGTGCTCTGTCAAAGGAGTCGATCACTTTTTGGATTGCCCCTATCGTCGACCGTCCTTGTCTGAAACCGTACTGTCTGTCGTTCAGGCCGCCAGCGTCCCGAACCGCCTGTTGGATTCGCGGTCTCAGGAGCATTTCGAAGAGCTTGCCAAGTGTATTCAGCAAGTTCAGCGGTCTGTAGGATGACGGCGAGTCCGGGTCCCCACCCTTTCCTTTATCAATGAGGATCAGCCGCGCCGTCTTCTAATCTTTGCTGAAGACGCCCTCCGCCAGGCATGTATTATACAGCGTGTCCAAAAAGTCTGAAAACACCCAAATAATTTCTCAGCTGAATTACTATTGGAAAATGTTAAGATCGCCTTTGTAGTAATTTTTTACGAGGAATCCAATGGTGACCTTGGATTCGACCTTGGACCTCATTTTTGAGGTTATTTCAAGGTCAACCTCATTTTTTTAAATGGTAACCCCTATTTTTTATAGCGGAATCTGAAAGAGCGGAAAATTTTACGTCCGGATATGTATTAAGGTATGAGGTTGAGGTTGCCCCCAGAGGTCAAATTGAGGTCAAAGTATGATTTCTTAAAAATTTCGCCAGTTCAGTGGTAAAACAAAACAAACAAAGGTAAGGTTTGGTAAGTTCGAACGAAGACTTGAAGGTGACCTCTGATTCGACCTTGAACCTCATTTTGAGCCTCATTTTTGAGGTTATTTCGAGGTCAACCTCATTTTTTTAAATGGTAACCCCTATTTTTTAGCGGAATCGGAAAGAGTGTGAAACTTTACGTCCAAACATGTACTCAGAACATAGTTCAAGAAGGACCTTGACGTTCATTTGAAGGTCATTTAAACTTAATGACGGTCTGATCTTGTGTAAACTTTTTAATTTTTTTAAACAGTCTAACATCTTATTTCAAGTGCTCGAATTATTTTCCATCCACTTTTTGATAGTAACCTAATCGATGATCGAAAACACCAACAGTATTTTTGATCATTTCAGTAGGAATGAGAGCTGATTCATTGTAAAATTTTTTGAAGCGTTTAAATATTGAACATTGTTACTTGTTATTTTTCGTATGGTTAGAGTGACAATAAACTATTATTCATTCCATAACCACCACAGAAAAGGGTTGGTCATCTTTCAAACATATTTTTTGAAAATTAAAAGTTCTTTTTATTTTCAACTCAAAAAGTATTTTTGGATAAGGTCTACTACGAAGAGTAATAAAAATGAACAAACTCACTGATAGAGAAAGAATAACGATTCTCATGATGAGAGGTTGGGGACACATGCAGCGATCTTATAGGGCCGTAAGAGATATTTTTAATGCTTCATTTAGGGTTGGTGGAACTCCACTATCATTTTCAACAGTTCAAAAAACTGTTAGAAGGTTTGAAAATACCGGCACTATCAGCGATTTACCTCGATCAGGCAGACCAATGTCAGCAGGTAACGAAGAGAAATCTTTAGATGTTGTGTTAACATTCACCGAAGATCCGCATACTTCCGTTCGTAGAGCTGCTCAAGTGCACGAAATAAGTAAATCATCTATTCATAACATACTAAAGAGAGAGAAGTTCCATCCATTTAAAGTAACGCTAATACACAAGTTAAATGAAGATGATTTCGATCGTCGCGTTGAATTCTGTGATGATATGATGGCACGCATCGTACAAAATCCAAATTTTCCATCAAATATAGTCTTCTCAGATGAAGCTACATTTCAACTTGACTCAAGCGTAAATAGGCATAACTGTAGATATTGGGCAGTTGAAAACCCTCATTGGGCAAGAGAAGCCAAGTCACAATATCCACAAAAATTAAATGTCTGGGCTGGAATATTAAATAATAGGATTATAGGACCATTTTTTATTGATGGCAATTTAAATGCAGAAAAGTATGAAACTATGTTGCGGAATCAAATTGTTCCTGCTATAAGAGAAATAGCTGGAGAGGACTTTAATAACACATGGTATCAACAGGACGGTGCAGCAGCTCATTATGCACGAAACGTTCGCACATACTTAGATACAGTATTCATTAATCGATGGATAGGACGAAGAGGTGCAATTGAATGGCCAGCTAGGTCCTCCGATTTAACGCCTCTAGATTATTTCTATTGGGGTTATCTGAAGGATCGTGTATTCAAAACAAAACCCTTAAACTTAGATGAATTACGTGAAAGGATCATTGATGAATCAGCTCTCATTCCTACTGAAATGATTGAAAATGCTGTTGGTGCTTTCTATCATCGATTAGGTTACTGTCAAGAAATGAATGGAGAACAGTTCGAGCACTTGAAATAAGATGTTATACTGTTTAAAAAAATCAAATGTGAGAGGCTAGGGGACTCACGTAAATCAAGCGCCCCATCGTAAGAGGCAAGGGGACTCACGTAAATCAAGCACCCCATCGTGAGAGGCAAGGGGACTCACATAAATCAAGCGCCCCATCGTGAGAGGCAAGGGGACTCACGTAAATCAAGCACCCCATCGTGAGAGGCAAGGGGACTCATGTAAATCAAGCACCCCAAAGGGAACAGATTTTACTACGTCCACGTCGTTGTTCCTGGGTAACGCTAAATGTAAAAAAATTGAACTTGACATGACTTTTAAGGACAATGTCAAGGTCACCATTAGATTTCTCGTTGAAAACTACTAAAGAATTAACCTCGCTCAGTGTGATAAAAAGTTTACACAAGATCAGACCGTCATTAAGTTTAAATGACCTTCAAATGAACGTCAAGGTCCTTCTTGAACTATGTTCTGAGTACATGTTTGGACGTAAAGTTTCACACTCTTTCCGATTCCGCTAAAAAAATAGGGGTTACCATTTAAAAAAATGAGGTTGACCTCGAAATAACCTCAAAAATGAGGCTCAAAATGAGGTTCAAGGTCGAATCAGAGGTCACCTTCAAGTCTTCGTTCGAACTTACCAAACCTTACCTTTGTTTGTTTTGTTTTACCACTGAACTCGCGAAATTTTTAAGAAATCATACTTTGACCTCAATTTGACCTCTGGGGGTAACCTCAACCTCATACCTTAATACATATCCGGACGTAAAATTTTCCGCTCTTTCAGATTCCGCTATAAAAAATAGGGGTTACCATTTAAAAAAATGAGGTTGACCTTGAAATAACCTCAAAAATGAGGTCCAAGGTCGAATCCAAGGTCACCATTGGATTCCTCGTAAAAAATTACTACAAAGGCGACCTTAACATTTTCCAATAGTAATTCAGCTGAGAAATTATTTGGGTGTTTCCAGACTTTTTGGACACGCTGTATAGGTTCAGGAGTATCCCCGGGCTTCGTTTTGCAACAATCCCGAGGATTTCCGCTGCGATACCGTCCGGACCTGGTGCCTTCCCCACCGAGAGCTGCGCAACAGCCAAGCTGAGCTCACCCCGAGTGAACTCCTGCACCTCGTCGTCGCCAGTATTGTCGCCCCCCCACCCTTGTTCAAAGTGTATGGAGGAGTCCGTCAATGATTCTGTCCATCGTTTCTTCGTCCCTGACTACCGGTGGATTGTTGCCTCCCAGGTTGCGGGTACAATGTAACAAAATAGCTATTATATACAGTTTAGTAAATAGAGCATTTAAACTATCACACGAAACCTTCCATAATAAAAATATAGCCTTGATCAAAGAATTATTGTTACATAATAATTATCCTTTAGAATTACTTAGAACATATATAAAAAACGATTAAAGAAATTAACAAATACCCAGAATTCAAGATTAAATAGTAGAAATAGAAAGATGTTTATCAGCCTACCTTATGTAAAAGAATTTGAAAATTTTATGAATTTACTTTTCAAAAAATTTGATATAAATATAGTTTATAGCACTAATAATAAATTAAATACTATTATCAAATTAGATACAGATAAAAATCAAATTGGTGATAGTGCAAATGTTGTTTATAAAATTAAGTGTAATGATTGTACTGCTTCATATGTTGGACAGACAAGTAGACGAGTGAATGTGAGAATTAAGGAACATGCGAAAAGATATATGATAAAAGACACCAATTCGTCATTATATATGCATAAAATTGATAATAATCACACTATTGATTTTAATAATTATAAAGTATTAGACACAGAAAGTAATAGAGGAAAACGATTATTTTCCGAGGCATTGTTTATACATACGCAAAAAAAACTACATGAACAAACAATTTGAGATAAATAGATTAGCCAATGAATATATATCAATAATTAAAAGTTGTCAATTTATGCGTATTTAGTATCATATGTACCGTCTACTCTGTAGTAGATAGACCAGGAGCACATGTGGAATAGGAGGAGCCACGCCCACTGAGTGCTAAGCCAGAGAGCCTATGTTAATTTCATTTGTGTTGGTTTCCTACCACCACGTGTGTTCCTGGCACTTTTGTTTTCACACGTCCTCTCGTTGGTCTATTGTAGCCCCTCCTTCTGTATGCGTGACGGAAGAGTAAGCACATATACATTACACATAGACATAACAAAAGTATAAAAGGAGGCAATAGATTTTTAAACTTACAACGGAAAGTTCTTTCGAATAGTTAATATTGATAAATTTTGTAAGTAAATGGTGTATAGAATATTAAGTGCGTAAAATGTTTTGTAAAACGTTATTTGTATTAATTTAATTTTTGTATTTATTGTATATAGAACCTGAAGAGGGACATAACAAAATGTCCGAAACGTTGTGTTGAATAAAAAAATTTTTCTAATATTTAAACACCTGGTAGTATTGGCCATCAGCTTCCTGAAATCCACATTATCTACTACTACCATTAGCGTCAAGAATCGACCTTACATAAAGATGTGCGAATAAAAATAAATGTTTCACAGGCTCTAATCAAGATCTACAGAAAGCGCTTTTTAACTGTCTTTTAAAAAAATCAATAAAATAGGGTCAAAATGTCAGTTCCGTCCCTAGTCCTAAAGAAGATTTTCAATATGAAACCTTGTGCCACGTGAAAATCAAGCGAAGTAGCCTAATTCCCACATACACATTGTAAATTGCAAGGTTTTTAATATATGTTTCCATTATTTTCAAGGTCAAATTCAACAAACTACTATTAAATCACGATGGATACTTTTTGTCCAGCGATTTGCACGAAAATGTTGATAATAGCATTAATTGCTTTGAAAAAAGCGCTACTTGGCTCCACACCGCCATCTAGCGGCCGATTCCTCCAGCGCGAGCACACAGACGAATGATAGAAGCGGTAAAAATTAGAAAATCCGTGAACGCGAACTACTTCTTTTTCTAGTTTTTGGAAAGGTTCGATGTTAATGAGTACATTGAGTTACTATTTGTGCAACGTTTCGATAACTGTTTTGTTATCCTTATCAAGCACTAGAATTTATTAAAATATGGAGATAAATACAAGTCAATAATTAAAATACGTACAAATAAACAATTTGCTCATCATTCTTACCTAAAATTACATTCATTATAATGTTAAAACATCGTCAAATTTATAAAATTGTGTTTTTGTTTATCTAAAAATATAGAAACAATAGTGAAAAATCAGATGGAAAACTTTGCCCAAAGGTTGAGAAGTCAAATTGATTACAACTGTTACCTTGCTTTCTTGGTAAAAACAATATAAACATCGTCAATTGTATTAAGAGCTTTGCCCACTTCTTAACTCACATTAATATAGGACAGTAACTGAATAAATTAACATATAATAAACAAAACAATAATAAATTAACACAAAGGAAAGCAAAAGGAAGTCAGACTATGTTAAGAAGATGTAAACAGACCACTGATAAATTTGAATATAGTCAAGTGATCAATACCAACGTCAATTAACTACGTATATGACATAGTTATTGACACAGTATATCAGTGACGATATTAAAATCGAATTAATTTATAATCATTATCTAAACAGGTAGATAAGATCAGTTTAGTTAAAACTTTATTGTTAGTGTCCTAAAAATCAGTTTGTCACAACCACAAAGTAAAAACTTAAATTGTACCAATAAAATAACAGTTATATTCAATTTATTTGATTCTTTTCAATTTTTTCAATAATTGGGAATAATGGCTACTTAATTCGAGTGTCTTCTTTTATATTTATAGGATTATCTTGTAATTTGATGTTAATCATTTCGGAAATGAATCTTTTTTTCCAACAACTTTCAGTATCAAGTATCTTAGCATTATCAAAGTTAAACTTATGTTTATAATTATGTTGAGTGGCACCCTCCATGTTTAATAATTTAAATGTTGTGAGGATCCTCGTGAGGGCCAATTCCCAGAAATAAATTTTGAAAACAATCTTGAATACTAGATTGCAACGTTTCGTCAGGAAGTTCCCTGACCTCTTCAGGCTTTATTAAAAATATATAGAGTTAAAACACATACAAAAATAAAAATAAAAAACTAGTCAAATAAATTAAACACAATCTATGCAAAAACATTTACCTATAAATAGCTACGTCGATACTGGTAAGATACCAGTAGAGTCGAGATGGTATGCAGAACATAATGCACGCTTCGCTGGGGTTTATATATAATCACGCTTGTTTACCTTTTTAAATGTAACGTTCTTAACAGCTTTTTGTATATATTATTCAAATTTTGTGTATCTTCTATTCTATTGATAGTGTTATGATTTAAATTAATATGTAACATTTCGGAAATAATTCGTTTCGTGTAATTGTTTTCCCTATCTAAAATTTGGATGTTTTTCCAGTCAACGATGTGTTTCATAGTTCTTTGGTGTGTTGCTATCACTGATTTGTTATTCTTATCTCTTTGATGTTCTTTAATCCTATTTTTTAACATTCGCTTAGTTTCGCCAATATAAGTCGATGTATAAGACATACAATTTATCTTATAGACTACACCACATGTTTCTGATTTTTCTATTTTATCCTTTCCTAATTTAATTATATTGTTCAATTTTTTGTTGATCAAAGGTACTGTGCGGATGTTATATTTGTTTAAAATATACGAACATTTTTTATAAAAGGTATTATTATATGGAATGGAGATTGTAGTTAGTGAACGGTTCTCATTATTAGTCTTTTTATTGTGATATTTGAGTTTTCGAAGTCTATTTCGTATGTGTATGTTTATAAATTCGGAAGGATAATCGTTACATAAGAGAAGTTCTGTAATTTTGTGTATATTCGCGTCATGAAAACAATTATCGGATAAAAGAATTGCTCTATCCACCAGGTTCGCAACGATGTTTATTTTTTGTTGTATGGTGTTGTTAGAATTATAATTTAACAGTCTCGATGATGCTGTTGTTTTTTGATACCAGTTAGTCAAAATTTGATTGTTTTTTCTCGTAAGACTGAGATCTAAAAAATTTATACTATTGTCTATTTCAGATTCGAATGTAAATTTAAGATGAGTATTATACTTGTTAAACACTTGTAGAACTGTATCAACTTGATCGCTTTTTATACATAAAATTGTGTCGTCTACATATCTAAAGTAAAAGAGCGGAATACAATCGTGTGTAATTTTTAATTCGCGCAAGCAGTCTGTTTCTAAATCTTCCATAACCATGTCAGCGAATAATGGTGAGATAGGAGAACCCATAGGTGTGCCAAATATTTGTTTATAAGTTCTATTGTTGAAAATGAAATATGTGTTATCAAATAAAAAACAGACTATATTCCGAATCTCATGAAAAGGAATTTTGCATTTATTATGAATATGTGTGTAACGTCTGTCTATGCTTTCTAATACTAAATCGCACGGTATATTTGTAAACAGAGAGCAAACGTCCAAAGATAGAAGTACGTATGTACTGGGTATTATAATTTTACTGATTTTATCTTTCATCTCGAAACTATTATTAATATGAGAAAGCGGTTTCGGAATACAATTTTTTTCGTTGTAAATGATCTTAGATAAATAATGTGTTGGGCTACCAATAGTTGAAATGATAGGTCTTAGTGGAATACCTTCTTTATGGATTTTTGGAAGACCATATGCTCTAGGTAGTAGAGTGTTGGTTTGTGTGAGTTGGTTGTTATGATATTTTATTTGTAAGAAATCGTTATTGTTTAAATGCGCTAATTGTTTGTGAACATCTGATTGTAACTTTGGCAATGGATTTTTCTTTATTAGTAAAGTAGTAAAGTACTCAACATAATACGATATTCGGTCTTCGATCCACAAGAGACCAGACTCCATATCAGGGGGAGTTTTTCCAACACATCACCATAACACATGGGTACGGTATCACCCGTCTCCTCAAAACCTGGTCAAAAATAAGACACGAGCTCGCAAAAGCTAAGGCCCGTAACAATTTCCTTCTCAAATGCAGAAACCAGGATATTTTTCCAAACAACGTTCGAAACGCAGTAAACGCCTCAACTGCACATCGTTCTACAGTAAGTGCTGCGCTGATCAACTTAATAACTACAAGAATAAGCTACATTACCGTTATTTAAAACTCTTACTGAAGGACATTCACATCCACATTTATTTTTTACATAAACAACTTAACAAGCTTAAATTTAAAATTTCAAAATCTCCTGTCGAACACTCGAAACTTGAAACCTTCTTTTATTTAACTGAAAAAACTAGTTTCCACATTTACTCAAATTTAAGAAATAAATTACAAAAGAAATTACACGCCCTCATTAGTATTAATAGAACAGTTAACAAAAGTTCGTTTGAAAAACAGAACTGGGTAAAAAACCTAACCAATACAATATTACCCGAATCTGTTCTTAATATTGTATCACTAGGTCCAAAATATAACGTAAAATCAGAAATATCAAAAACAGATATACTAACAACAATCAAAAATGTTGAAAGCAGCCTTAAAAACTAAGAGTTGCATAACGATATTAAGAATGAAATCCGAGCGAACTTAACCACTGTTATGTTACATAATCAAAAAAAAGTAATACATACGGCACACCAAGAAAAACTTTTCTCTACAGATTTAGCGAGAACGAAAAGTTTTCACACGCGGACAAGGGTAATTTAACCGTATGTATGAATGTGTTGGATTACCAGAGTAAAATGATAGACTTATTGAAAGATAATAATACATACAAACTAATAAAGAAAAATCCATTGCCAAAGTTACAATCAGATGTTCACAAACAATTAGCGCATTTAAACAATAACGATTTCTTACAAATAAAATATCATAACAACCAACTCACACAAACCAACACTCTACTACCTAGAGCATATGGTCTTCCAAAAATCCATAAAGAAGGTATTCCACTAAGACCTATCATTTCAACTATTGGTAGCCCAACACATTATTTATCTAAGATCATTTACAACGAAAAAAATTGTATTCCGAAACCGCTTTCTCATATTAATAATAGTTTCGAGATGAAAGATAAAATCAGTAAAATTATAATACCCAGTACATATGTACTTCTATCTTTGGACGTTTGCTCTCTGTTTACAAATATACCGTGCGATTTAGTATTAGAAAGCATAGACAGACGTTACACACATATTCACAATAAATGCAAAATTCCTTTTCATGAGATTCGGAATATAGTCTGTTTTTTATTTGACAACACATATTTCATTTTCAACAATAGAACTTATAAACAAATATTTGGTACACCTATGGGTTCTCCTATCTCACCATTATTCGCTGACATGGTTATGGAAGATTTAGAAACAGACTGCTTCCGCGAATTAAAAATTACACACGATTGTATTCCGCTCTTTTACTTTAGATATGTAGACGACACAATTTTATGTATAAAAAGCGATCAAGTTGATACAGTTCTACAAGTGTTTAACAAGTATAATACTCATCTTAAATTTACATTCGAATCTGAAATAGACAATAGTATAAATTTTTTAGATCTCAGTCTTACGAGCAAAAACAATCAAATTTTGACTAATTGGTATCAAAAAACAACAGCATCATCGAGACTGTTAAATTATAATTCTAACAACACCATACAACAAAAAATAAACATCGTTGCGAACCTGGTGGATAGAGCAATTCTTTTATCCGATACTTGTTTTCATGACCCGAATATACACAAAATTTCAGAACTTCTCTTATGTAACGATTATCCTTCCGAATTTATAAACATACACATACGAAATAGACTTCGAAAACTCAAATATCACAATAAAAAGACTAATAATGAGAACCGTTCACTAACTACAACCTCCATTCCATATAATAATACCTTTTATAAAAAATGTTCGTATATTTTAAACAAATATAACATCCGCACAGTACCTTTGATCAACAAAAAATTGAACAATATAATTAAATTAGGAAAGGATAAAATAGAAAAATCAGAAACATGTGGTCTATAAGATAAATTGTATGTCTTGTACATCGACTTATATTGGCGAAACTAAGCGAATGTTAAAAAATAGGATTAAAGAACATCAAAGAGATAAGAATAACAAATCAGTGATAGCAACACACCAAAGAACTATGAAACACATCGTTGACTGGAAAAACATCCAAATTTTAGATAGGGAAAACAATTACACGAAACGAATTATTTCCGAAATGTTACATATTAATTTAAATCATAACACTATCAATAGAATAGAAGATACACAAAATTTGAATAATATATACAAAAAGCTGTTAAGAACGTTACATTTAAAAAGGTAAACAAGCGTGATTATATATAAACCCCAGCGAAGCGTGCATTATGTTCTGCATACCATCTCGACTCTACTGGTATCTTACCAGTATCGACGTAGCTATTTATAGGTAAATGTTTTTGCATAGATTGTGTTTAATTTATTTGACTAGTTTTTTATTTTTATTTTTGTATGTGTTTTAACTCTATATATTTTTAATAAAGCCTGAAGAGGTCAGGGAACTTCCTGACGAAACGTTGCAATCTAGTATTCAAGATTGTTTTCAAAATTTATTTCTGGGAATTGGCCCTCACGGGGATCCTCACAACATTTAAATTATGTTTATAATTGTTGATGTGACTATTAATTACAAATTTTTTGTCATCATCTTTTTTAGTATTCGCAATATGTTCTTTTAATCTAGTATTTAACATGCGTTTACTCTCTCTTACGTAACTAGCATTACAATCATTACATTCGATTTTGTAAACAATGTTCGTTTTCTCGTCTTTCTCCTGTATATCTTTCCTTCTTTTTATGACTTTGCTGAGATTATTATTTATTGTTGGAACAGTCTTTATACCAAATTTCCTGAAATTATTGGAGACTTCTTCAAAGGTGTCTGATATGTAAGGTAAACTTAGAATAACTTTTGTGTGATTCCTATTATTGTTATTGTTATTAGAATTGTCATATTTAATTTTATTGACTCTATTTTTCACATGATATTCAATAAAGTTAGCAGGGTAGTTATTATTATTCAGATATTCTTTTACCAGACAGATGTTTTTTTCCCAAAATTTTTTATGTGATAATAATAATGCTCTGTCAACTAAATTGTAGACCATTGCTCTTTTTTGAGACATAGGATGGTGTGATTTGAAGTTTAAAAATCTACCTGAGCAGGTAGGTTTTTTATACCAATCTGTAATAATTTTTTAGTTGGATTTAATTGATGTAAATGAGTACACACATTCAATATTAAATGTACAACGTTTCGATAACTTGATTGTTATCCTTTTCAAGTACTGAAATTTATTAAAGGAGTATTTTCTACAAGTCAATGATAATACATTCGTCACAAATAATAGTCTTACCTATATTAAATTCCATGGATTACATCGTCATAAATTTATAGCCTCGACATAAGAGTTTTTTTTTCCTTTTCTAAACATTAAGAAACAAAAATGAAGTTGATGTATGAATTGTTGCACAGAGGTTAGCGTCAATTAAGTATAACTGATACCTTGTAGTCATTTATGGTTAAAAATGTAACATTGCACATACTCAATAAATTAGGACAGCAATGGAATAAATTAACAAATATAAAACAACACTAATAATAAGTTAACAGATAAAACAGCATATAATAAATTAACACAGAAACTAAACTAAAGCATTCAAGAGAGTAGAATAAAAGTAAACAAGTAACTGTCAATCTAATCACATTATGACAACAATGATACCACAGTTATGTTAGACCGTTATACTTAATTGTCATAGACTAAATATTATTTTCGTGATTTTAGTTTGTTGAGCAATTGCGAATAATAACTACTTAAGTTTTGTGTATCTTCTTTTATGTTTATCGGGTTACTTTGTAGTTTTATATTAATCATCTCTGATATTAATCTTTTTCTCCAATTTTCTTCATTATCTAATATTACAGTGTTCTGAAAATCGAAATTATGTTTGAAATTTTTTACGTGTTCGTTTATAACAAATTTTTTATCATCTTTTTTCATATTCGCAATGTGCTCCTTAATCCTTGTATCTAACATCCGCTTACTTTCACCTACGTAACTAGCATCGCAGTCCTTACAGTTTATTCTATATACAATGTTAGTTCGTTCATTCGTTTTTTGTCTATCTTTACCTCTTTTTATTATACTATTAAGATTATTTTTAATTTGCGGAACTGATCTAATACCAAACTTTCTTAGATTATTTGAGACCTTTTCAAAGATATGCGGTATATACGGTAAACTTAGTATTATATTTCTTTTTACTGTTTTTCTATTGTTATCTTTACTATTATAGTTAAGCTTGTTTAGTCTTTCTTTGACATAGAAATCTATGAATCTTTCTGGATATTGGTTGTTTTTTAATAGGTTCTTAACTAAATTGATGTTTTTTTCCCAAAATTGCCTGTTAGATAGTAAAATCGCTCTATCGACTAGATTATAAACCATTGCTCTTTTTTGTGATGTTGGATGATTTGATTTAAAATTTAAAAATCTACCTGAGAAGGTAGGTTTATGATACCAATCTGTAATGATTTTTTTTTAGGTTGTTGATCTCAGCTAATGGTAGAGTATTGTAAATTATTTTATGAAGCTAATGGCCATATCTACCAGTGAAAGGTGATTTTTTAAAAAATAAAAAATAAAAAACACCATAATCTTCGACGTTTCGGAGACTTTATTCATATCTCCCTCTTCAGGAATCTATAATTAATAATAAAAGAAATTTAACACACTGTTTTTTTAAAAATAACACAAATATACGACGACTTACAATCCTTAATTACATATCGTAATGTCAAGTAGTTTATGCGGGCAACTATCCGCTCGTCAGTGATTTTAGAAAACAATTTTCTCGCTTTATATATTCAAGTAACATTTAAATGTGTAAGTGCGTATCTAATTCACCACTACAACATAAACAATGAAAGAGTGGGAGAAAGGCAAACCGTAAGAGTCGAAGAGAGCGAAGAGAGGTACCAGGGCAACACATATTGGCGAAAGTAACCCTAATAACCTTAGTCTCTATAATACAAGACTATGGATACTTCCATTATACATGCGTTCCTAGTAACCTTTTAGCTAACCTACATGGATGTTATATTTCTTTAGAGACCAAAAATTCAGAATTATTTATCAGAGTATTATATACATACGGTAGTCTACTAATTTCAAATTGTTTATTTATAAAGTTATTTTGTGTATGAATAAATAGAGCTTCGGAGAATAATCTTTTTTCTTTATTGCTTTCGATATCTAGTATCTTTACGTTTTGAAAATTAATTGTGTGACTATTATCTTGTGTGTGAATAAATAATGATGAATTTTGATCTCTATCACAGTACTTTTTTTGATGTTCTTTTATTCTAACATTCAGACGCCTACTAGTCTGCCCTACGTATGACGCGCTACAATTGTTACAATTTATCTTATAAACTACGTTTGCATTATTATATTTTACATTTTTGTCCTTACCTAATTTTATAATATTATTTAGTTTATTAATCGTACTAAAAATTACATTAGTGTTACATTTATTAAAAAAGTTTTTTATCGAACATTCCATTTCTTTGACAAATGGTAGAACAATAAATTTTTTCTTATTTACATTATTGAAAATTAGTGTGGTATTCTGTGAAGTGTTATTATTAAATTTGATCTTTTTTAACCTTTTTTTAATATGATAATCTATTATGTCTTGTGGATAATCATTGTTTTTTAATAATAATTTTATGAACGAAATATTTTTTTCCTGAAAACTACTATGTGATAATTTTATTGCTCGATCAATTAAACAATAAATAATAGCAATTTTATTACTTTGGGGATGGTGAGAATTGTAATTTAGATACCGGCCTGAAAAAGTTGGTTTTTTATACCAATTTGTAATAATATTTCTATGATCATTTATAATAATTTCAATGTCTAAAAAACTTATACTATTGTTCTTGGGTTTTTCAACCGTAAATTGTAAATTCAAATCGTACGCATTAAATATCTTTAACGTATTATCAATGTCATTCTTGTGTATACACAGTACAATATCATCCACATAACGATAATAAAATAGCGGTTTAAATTGTAATTTATTAATACAGTAAGATTCTAAATCATCCATTACTATGTCTGACAGTATTGGACTTATTGGATTACCCATGGCTGATCCAAAAGTCTGTCTATAAAATTTTTCGTTAAATTGAAAGAAATTATTATTTAAGATAAACTTAATAACATGGAGGAATTCAGAACAATTAATGTTAATTTTATTATACAATTGATGCCACCTTTTTTCAATAGCATTACAAACTAAATATTCTGGGACATTCGTAAACAAACTGATTACATCGAAACTTATGATCTCATGATCTAATGGAATATACAAGTTATCGATTTTTTCTTTTAATTTTAAACTATTATCTATGTGAGATTTAGGAGTTTTAAGATTATTCTGTAGGAATTTTGCAAAAAACTTTGAAACAAAATACGTTGGTGAATTTACAGTCGAAATTATAGGTCTTACTGGAAAACCAGTTTTATGTATTTTGATTAATCCGTATGCTTTTGATATGTTAAATTTTTGTAAAATTGGAAGAAACTTTTTTCATTACCCATAAAATCTATTTTATTGAGCCATTTAATTAACTCATTAGTTTTTCTTTCAAGACTAGGCAACGGATTCTTTTTAATTTTTTCATAATATTTCTCATCACAAAATAATAGTTCTGTTTTTTCTGAATATGTGGACTTTTTAATTATGACAGTTGCATTTCCTTTATCAGCTCTAGTTATTAAGATATCTGGGTGATGTTTTATGAACTTTTTTGTTTTTTCTAAATCTATTTTAAACTTTTTATCTACATGAGAATTTGTAGCAAGATCTTTATTATAAAATTTTTTAATCGTGTTAAGAAACTTGGCTCTTAACTTTGGGATATTCTCTTCATCAATGTCATTTTTTAAAAAGGATTCAAAGTTTTTTACGTAATTTAATGCTAACTTATTATCAAATCTGTTATTGTAATTAAACTTTTCACCCAACTTTAGTATATCTATAACGTACGTTGGAAGTTGAATCCCCGAGACATTAACACACCATTTACTTGCTATGCAAGGGTTGGTGACCTGTGTGTTATTGTTCGGGAGATTGACCCCGACCATATTATTGACACTAGTATTATCCTCATCTCTATATCTATCTTTATCTATCACTTTCTTATATTTTCTAAAATACAGAACATCGAGTTTTTTTTCCCAATTTCATTGTAACTTTAGTCATAACAAATGTGAGTTTAGTATTGTAATAATCTATGAACCAAGAACAAATATCTATACCTACGAAATTATGCAATTCTTTCGACATTTTATCAATTAATTTATTTATTTGTACAATTTTCATGTGAATATCTATAATCTCGATGTTTAACAGTTGAATGATTATATTATCAGCTAATTTGTTTTGTTTAATTTTGCACTTATTTGAGAACATGTGATTATTTCTTAAGTTCTTAGTAATAAATTTCAAATGATTGGGAACCACACTATAAAATCTGCATTTAATTAAGAATTTCAAAAGTTCTCTATAGTATTTTAAATTGTATAATGTTTTCGTTAGTTTATAAAATTTTTTTCTTATAATAAAGCCGAATATTGTGAAAACTATATGTAGTACTAAGTTTAAATTTAAGTCCTTTCTATTTATTAAGTAGTGTTTTAATAATTCTCGATGTGTATTGTGTTGGTTTACCGTGTGTGTTAAATTTCCATCTTGATGATGCGCCTTCAATGTAGTCATCATGGTGTTGAGATGAATGGTTTTCTCGAACTCTCAAACAACGTATTCCAGGCCAAACGTTGTATATAATTTTAGGTTGTTGGTCTCAGCTAATGGTAGAGTATTGTAAATTATTTTATGAAGCTAATGGCCATATCTACCAGTGAAAGGTGATTTTTTAAAAAATTAAAAAATTAAAAATTGAATAATATTTAATTATTAATTATAGATTCCTGAAGAGGGAGATATGAATAAAGTCTCCGAAACGTCGAAGATTATGGTGTTTTTTATTTTTTAATTTTTTAAAAAATCACCTTTCACTGGTAGATATGGCCATTAGCTTCATAAAATAATTTACAATACTCTACCATTAGCTGAGATCAACAACCTAAAATTATATACAACGTTTGGCCTGGAATACGTTGTTTGAGAGTTCGAGAAAACCATTCATCTCAACACCATGATGACTACATTGAAGGCGCATCATCAAGATGGAAATTTAACACACACGGTAAACCAACACAATACACATCGAGAATTATTAAAACACTACTTAATAAATAGAAAGGACTTAAATTTAAACTTAGTACTACATATAGTTTTCACAATATTCGGCTTTATTATAAGAAAAAAATTTTATAAACTAACGAAAACATTATACAATTTAAAATACTATAGAGAACATTTGAAATTCTTAATTAAATGCACATTTTATAGTGTGGTTCCCAATCATTTGAAATTTATTACTAAGAACTTAAGAAATAATCACATGTTCTCAAATAAGTGCAAAATTAAACAAAACAAATTAGCTGATAATATAATCATTCAACTGTTAAACATCGAGATTATAGATATTCACATGAAAATTGTACAAATAAATAAATTAATTGATAAAATGTCGAAAGAATTGCATAATTTCGTAGGTATAGATATTTGTTCTTGGTTCATAGATTATTACAATACTAAACTCACATTTGTTATGACTAAAGTTACAATGAAATTGGGAAAAAAAACTCGATGTTCTGTATTTTAGAAAATATAAGAAAGTGATAGATAAAGATAGATATAGAGATGAGGATAATACTAGTGCCAATAATATGATCGGGGTCAATCTCCCGAACAATAACACACAGATCACCAACCCTTGCATAGCAAGTAAATGGTGTGTTAATGTCTCGGGGATTCAACTTCCAACGTACGTTATAGATATACTAAAGTTGGGTGAAAAGTTTAATTACAATAACAGATTTGATAATAAGTTAGCATTAAATTACGTAAAAAACTTTGAATCCTTTTTAAAAAACGACATTGATGAAGTGTTTGGGAATTCAGAAATTTGAATTCCCGCGGTTATGCTCAGCTCGGTACGACTCACGGCGCTGCCACGGCGCGGCAGCACCTCGCGGCCTCTCGGCGGAACAGCTGAGACACTACACTGATTCACAAGGTGAATTCGCGCTTTTTCGCTCTCTCTCGCTCTCTCACATGCAAATGTGAGAGAGATTGTGATTTGATTCGCGAAGTGAATCGTGAAGGCCAAGAAGACGGAAGTGCTCACTCTTTGTAAAACTCAGTCTGCGGCTGCTACTAAAACGGCAGCAGTTCTCACCCCGACCCGGTATAGTCTACAGTGTGCTCGCTGCGAGGCTGCATGGTGACTAGTATGGTGCCTCATACTCGGACTCTCGTCTCATTCAGCGGATCATCTCACACGGCAGCTCCTCATACATAGAGGCATTTTCTCACACGGCATCTACTCATACAAAGCGGCTCTCACTGTTCGGCAGTGAAGCGTACTCGACACGAGGCCGCTCTCTCTCACTCACTCAATGTACATACGGCGTGCTCGCAACGAGGCCGCATGGACTTTTACACGGCATACTCTCAGTCAGCTGTATCTCTCAAACGGAACTTCTCATACGGCAGTGCTTTCATACGGCAGTGCTTCTCACACGGCAGCTTCTGACATGGCATAATCTCACCGGCTCGCTGCCTCTAGCTAGCCATGAGGCAACCATTCTCGGTAACCGTTACGCAAGACTCAACTGGCGGTGCTCAACTGGCTTTTACCAACTCTCCTGTTTCACTGGCTCCTCTCACTGGCTACAACTCTTCTCACTGGGTACAACTCTTCTCGCTTGCTATAACTCATCTGCGGTTACAACTCAATTGGCTTCATCTCTATGGACTGTGTGATTCAACCGGCTTCCTCATTCTTCTCCAAATTAATATAATTGCTATGAAGCTAAGGTAAACTCACACACACACCTACACACAGCCATTTTGATGACTCAAGCAAGCAGTAATCTAATATGAAGTACTCTGCACATATAATTCTTGTCAAGTCTCAACCACAAGAAATCAATAACATTCATTGTGTGTATTTATGCTAGCAGTAAACTCAACGGAATTTACTAATTCAAACTCAGCAATTCTCTGAAATCTCACTCACACAGAAACACTCAAACATAATCTTTGTAACACTCATACACTCAAACATAAACTTGTAACACTCAGATACTCAACCAAGCTTTTGTAATATTCAACCAATTTATGTAATAGAGTTAAGTTTATAGACAGTTTATAATATACTGAAATTTAATTTATTAAAGTGTTTGGCTCTTAATTTATTTGTAAACACCCACAGCATGTCCTCATTAAAAATTATGGCATCCTTAAACATTTTGGTCCTTCGAGCCGGATTAAACATGCTGTGGTGTGTATTAGAGCCAGTGAACTTTACTCATTATTAAACTGTTTTCATGCATTGGATCCACGTCGGAAAAACTCGAGACGATGCTGGGGCCAAGGAGATTGACATACTCATGGATGTGATTCTCACCAGTGACTTGGACACGCTCAATATTCAAACGGACAACCTCAAGGAAGGAACGGACAAACTCTTACTACATGTGGATGTACATATGCACACACCTGTGTCGGTGTACAAATTCATCGCTGCCTTGGCAGCTTACTCAGCAAGATGCTTCACCGGACTACTACAAGAACATCTCAGTCGAATTGATACATTGAATGTGCATTACTCATCTCTCTTGCACCTATTGGAAATAATCTCAAGTAATATCATTTTATTGTGGCGGTCACAATAGTCAACAGATGTATCGAGATGAAGAGATGCAACTACACTGCTGTGCTTCAGAGGATGGATTTGTGCATCAATAACTGCATATTACACATAGGTATAAGACCATGGAATTTTCACTCAAAATGGATCACGTGGATAAAATCAATCAAAAATTGGATTTCGGCGCAATCACTCACACTCAAGGTCAACTCAGATGCAACACTCACTTACTTAATGTTCATTACTTGCAACTGCATTGGAATGATACGACACACCGGTAACATCTCATAAACTTGGATCATGAGTCTATTTAATATCAGAATTATGATTTATCTCAAAAGATGCTATTCGAAGACTCAACGCTCCACGGCAACGCTCATCTATCCCAATGATTGGAATTGGAGATCCTACCATTTTGTACACCTCAACCTGTGGATGTACTCATTGGTGCTGAATGCTATGATCAAATTATCAATCTAACCTCATCTAGAGCAGTGTGATAGAACCTATCGCAGAATCATCAATTTTGGCTGGGCATTACTCAAACAATTCAAATCATCTGTTCAATGGAAATCAATACATCAAGATCGGATTGGACTTAACGCAGAATAATTAAGGAAATTACTCACACGCTTCTGGGTTAAGAAGAACCACTCTCAACAACTAGAGGCAAACTCAAGAAGAAAGAACCATTGTGTAAGCAGCACATTGTTCACACAATGAAACCATCAAGTAAGGTTATCTCAAAACATCGGCTGATGCACTGAACAACTCATTTGGCAAAGCTCAAGCGTACCTCAAGCAGTTACTGTCAAGTTCACTCATAACAGCATCTATAAAAAATGGTACTACTCATTTCATGGATAAATAAACCGGACCAACTCACACACGTCGGTCAGCAAACTCACAAGGGCCATGCAGTTATCAGGATTCTGCACGGCGGGCGGCTATCCATGAGCCAAATTGTAAATTCAATTTGTCGATGTTTCTCAAGGAATTCCTCACCAGCAACTCAATTTATAGATTATGATGATTCCGTTACGAGATTACTCAAATTATAACGGATTTCACTTCGAATAAATTCAAATCAGAATTATATTGCCGCTCACTCAAGAAAAATTCACAACCGGATAACTCTTTCTCAAAACTCACCACTACTCGATTCCGCATGGACAATCTCATCGGTGGATATTCTTTCAAATTCTCCTACAAGAGCTGTGGCTACTCAAGTACTCATGGGACAAACAAGTTCAACTCGATTGCGAAGAATGGCTGCACCTTCGAGAAGATTTCACTCAACTGGATTCGGGTCTCAAAACTAATGGCTTTTCGAATGCTTCGCAACAGGCAACAGCTACAGCACTCAATATTATATCCACATTTCTCACGATTGGATTATTATTTATAGTCTCATCAAGACGGAAGGCAACACTCAACCCAGACTCCATATCAAGGTTGGAGTTCAGAGCGGCAAGGTTTACTCAAGGTATGTTTGGACAAAGTTCAACTGCCAAGCGCTGATGTTCATTTATGGACAGATCAGAATATGGTATGCACACTCATAATCTCACGTGCCTCACGATGGAAAGAATCTGTTGGAACGAGGGTAACACTCAGTCAAGGAATAGTTCCAACAACCAAGGGAAGACAATCATCATGGACATCTCAAGCTGACTCACAAAAGGGGAACACTTTCCAGAAAGAGGCAAAGGTCACACTCACTGCAGCTACATCACATAAGGAAATTTCATGGGATCTCGTCAATACACACTCATTACTCATTAGATTACTCAAAATTACTGGCTAGCTAATGCTAGCTGGTGATCATTCCAAGGCAAACGGCAAAGTTCAACAAAGACGAGATTCACAGCTGATATAATCAGCAAAGAAAAAATCTTCTGGATCAAGAAAACTCAGCAAGTTCGTTTTCAATACTGAACTCAATATGCTGAAATATCTCAAGTCCCACGGATTCATCTACTCAATAGATTGACTGTATAGACTCAGATGGAATCATCATGGTAGGAGATCGGTTTTACAAAACTCAACTGGAATATCACTCAACATCCAGTAACATTATTACGGTGCAGTCAACTCATCACTGATCATTCGGAATTCTCACATACCAATATTTCTCGGTGGCACCGAGAAAACTCACTCTGCACACATCAGGCAGGAAATTTGGATTATTGGAAGCAGAGTTCCGGCCAAGTTATTTACTCAAGATTCTGTAACTTGTGCAAGGTATCGGACTCATCGGACTCAGCAACTCATGGGGCAACTATCCAGTGCACTGGAACACCCCATCACAACCCTTCACTCACACTGGGATCAATTTAGCAGGACCACTCATCAACTCATCGAAGGGACGTGAATCCAAAAACATACAAGTGCTGGATTTGTATTTGTGCGCTCTCTCTCACAGCATTGTCATCAGCTGTTCATCTATACATGGTCAGTGGCTACTCATCCGAATGGTATCAATACGGCATACATATGGTTTATTTCAAATGGAGAACTACCTTCGCAACATTCTCTACAACAAACTCAACTTGGTACAACTCACATCAATGATGGCACTCCATGGATACTCAACCCACCTGCAGTATTTCGTATAATGTAAGTGGAAAGCAGTGGTGAATTCAATAATATTTCATCGCTAACAGACCATGGACAACATTATTCTCAAATTGGAATTTCATCATCCTTGCTGACTCAATTGAAGGTTTGCTCAACTCAAAGCCGTTACAACCACTCCAAAAGGATTCAGAAGATACACTCACTTTGGCTTTGTTCTCATCATCAAGGTATTAAACTCAATGTTTCACTTGGGTTCTAACTGTCAATGCATTTCAGCTGTCCAGTTGGGAAACTCCTTCATGGATGACTCAGTAACTCTGGCAGCAAGTCTTCTCAACAACGGTCTTCATCAACATCAAGAAGGCATCACTCATCTTACGAAACCAAGTGGAATTCATGGTACTCAATACGGATAATCCTCACATAGTATATGGCTACTCTCAGAAGATGCAGGACTACATCATCAAGGAACTTTCTCATCGGCAAGGCATTGAACTCAGTGCCTGAACCAAGCTTACTCACCTTCAAGGAATCAAGGCTTTCCAAATGGCAACTCATTCAACGGATCACTCAGCAATTTTGGAAGCATTGGTCAACTCAATACCTTCAACGGCTTCAATCAATTTCAAAATGGCATCATCCCTCTCATGAGATAAAAGTGGGTTCCATGGTACTACTCACGGATGAACACTCACCCCCAAGCAAATGGCCACTCGCAAGAGTCACTAAACTTCACCCTGGAACTGACAATCTCACCAGAGTTGTAACAATAAAGACGGCCACCACTCAACTCACCCGCCCAATTGCAAAACTCGCCATCTTGCCAGTGCCAATCGGAATTTAAATCAACCTGGCGGTTGATGGCGGGCGGAATGTTTGGGAATTCAGTAATTTGAATGCCCGCGGTTATGCTCAGCTCGGTACGACTCACGGCGCTGCCACGGCGCGGCAGCACCTCGCGGCCTCTCGGCGGAACAGCCGAGACACTACATTGATTCACAAGGTGAATTCGCGCTTTTTCGGACTCTCTCGCTCTCTCACATGCAAATGTGAGAGAGATTGTGATTTGATTCGCGAAGTGAATCGTGAAGGCCAAGAAGACGGAAGTGCTCACTCTTTGTAAAACTCAGTCTGCGGCTGCTACTAAAACGGCAGCAGTTCTCACCCCGACCCGGTATAGTCTACAGTGTGCTCGCTGCGAGGCAGCATGGTGACTAGTATGGTGCCTCATACTCGGACTCTCGTCTCATTCAGCGGATCATCTCACACGGCAGCTCCTCATACATAGAGGCATTTTCTCACACGGCATCTACTCATACAAAGCGGCTCTCACTGTTCGGCAGTGAAGCGTGCTCGACACGAGGCCGCTCTCTCTCACTCACTCAATGTACATACGGTGTGCTCGCAACGAGGCCGCATGGACTTTTACACGGCATACTCTCAGTCAGCTGTATCTCTCAAACGGAACTTCTCATACGGCAGTGCTTTCATACGGCAGTGCTCCTCACACGGCAGCTTCTGACATGGCATAATCTCACCGGCTCGCTGCCTCTAGCTAGCCATGAGGCAACCATTCTCGGTAACCGTTACGCAAGACTCAACTGGCGGTGCTCAACTGGCTTTTACCAACTCTCCTGTTTCACTGGCTCCTCTCACTGGCTACAACTCTTCTCACTGGGTACAACTCTTCTCGCTTGCTATAACTCATCTGCGGTTACAACTCAATTGGCTTCATCTCTATGGACTGTGTGATTCAACCGGCTTCCTCATTCTTCTCCAAATTAATATAATTGCTATGAAGCTAAGGTAAACTCACACACACACCTACACACAGCCATTTTGATGACTCAAGCAAGCAGTAATCTAATATGAAGTACTCTGCACATATAATTCTTGTCAAGTCTCAACCACAAGAAATCAATAACATTCATTGTGTGTATTTATGCTAGCAGTAAACTCAACGGAATTTACTAATTCAAACTCAGCAATTCTCTGAAATCTCACTCACACAGAAACACTCAAACATAATCTTTGTAACACTCATACACCCAAACATAAACTTGTAACACTCAGATACTCAACCAAGCTTTTGTAATATTCAACCAATTTATGTAATAGAGTTAAGTTTATAGACAGTTTATAATATACTGAAATTTAATTTATTAAAGTGTTTGGCTCTCAATTTATTTGTAAACACCCACAGCATGTCCTCATTAAAAATTATGGCATTCTCAAACATGAAGAGAATATCCCAAAGTTAAAAGCAAAGTTTCTTAACACGATTAAAAAATTTTATAATAAAGATCTTGCTACAAATTCTCATGTAGATAAAAAGTTTAAAATAGATTTAGAAAAAACAAAAAAGTTCATAAAACATCACCCAGATATCTTAATAACTAGAGCTGATAAGGGAAATGCAACTGTCATAATGAAAAAGTCCACATATTCAGAAAAAACAGAACTATTATTTTGTGATGAGAAATATTATGAAAAAATTAAAAAGAATCCGTTGCCTAGTCTTGAAAGAAAAACTAATGAGTTAATTAAATGGCTCAACAAAATAGATTTTATGGGTAATGAAAAAAAGTTTCTTCTAATTTTACAAAAATTTAACATATCAAAAGCATACGGATTAATCAAAATACATAAAACTGGTTTTCCAGTAAGACCTATAATTTCGACTGTAAATTCACCAACGTATTTTGTTTCAAAGTTTTTTGCAAAATTCCTGCAGAATAATCTTAAAACTCCTAAATCTCACATAGATAATAGTTTAAAATTAAAAGAAAAAATCGATAACTTGTATATTCCATTAGATCATGAGATCATAAGTTTCGATGTAATCAGTTTGTTTACGAATGTCCCAGAATATTTAGTTTGTAATGCTATTGAAAAAGGTGGCATCAATTGTATAATAAAATTAACATTAATTGTTCTGAATTCCTCCATGTTATTAAGTTTATCTTAAATAATAATTTCTTTCAATTTAACGAAAAATTTTATAGACAGACTTTTGGATCAGCCATGGGTAATCCAATAAATCCAATACTGTCAGACATAGTCATGGATGATTTAGAATCTTACTGTATTAATAAATTACAATTTAAACCGCTATTTTATTATCGTTATGTGGATGATATTGTACTGTGTATACACAAGAATGACATTGATAATACGTTAAAGATATTTAATGCGTACGATTTGAATTTACAATTTACGGTTGAAAAACCCAAGAACAATAGTATAAGTTTTTTAGACATTGAAATTATTATAAATGATCATAGAAATATTATTACAAATTGGTATAAAAAACCAACTTTTTCAGGCCGGTATCTAAATTACAATTCTCACCATCCCCAAAGTAATAAAATTGCTATTATTTATTGTTTAATTGATCGAGCAATAAAATTATCACATAGTAGTTTTCAGGAAAAAATATTTCGTTCATAAAATTATTATTAAAAAACAATGATTATCCACAAGACATAATAGATTATCATATTAAAAAAGGTTAAAAAAGATAAAATTTAATAATAACACTTCACAGAATACCACACTAATTTTCAATAATGTAAATAAGAAAAATTTATTGTTCTACCATTTGTCAAAGAAATGGAATGTTCGATAAAAAACTTTTTTAATAAATGTAACACTAATGTAATTTTTAGTACGATTAATAAACTAAATAATATTATAAAATTAGGTAAGGACAAAAATGTAAAATATAATAATGCAAACGTAGTTTATAAGATAAATTGTAACAATTGTAACGCGTCATACGTAGGGCAGACTAGTAGGCGTCTGAATGTTAGAATAAAAGAACATCAAAAAAAGTACTGTGATAGAGATCAAAATTCATCATTATTTATTCACACACAAGATAATAGTTACAAAATTAATTTTCAAAACGTAAAGATACTAGATATCGAAAGCAATAAAAAAAAAAGATTATTCTCCGAAGCTCTATTTATTCATACACAAAATAACTTTATAAATAAACAATTTGAAATTAGTAGACTACCGTATATATATAATACTCTGATAAATAATTGTGAATTTTTGGTCTCTAAAGAAATATAACATCCATGTAGGTTAGCTAAAAGGTTACTAGGAACGCATGTATAATGGAAGTATCCATAGTCTTGTATTATAGAGACTAAGGTTATTAGGGTTACTTTCGCCAATATGTGTCGCCCTGGTACCTCTCTTCGCTCTCTTCGACTCTTACGGTTTGCCTTTCTCCCACTCTTTCATTGTTTATGTCGTAGTGGTGAATTAGATACGCACTTACACATTTAAATGTTACTTGAATATATAAAGCGAGAAAATTGTTTTCTAAAATCACTGACGAGCGGATTGTTGCCCGCATAAACTACTTGACATTACGATATGTAATTAAGGATTGTAAGTCGTCGTATATTTGTGTTATTTTTAAAAAAACAGTGTGTTAAATTTCTTATATTATTAATTATAGATTCCTGAAGAGGGAGATATGAATAAAGTCTCCGAAACGTCGAAGATTATGGTGTTTTTTATTTTTTAATTTTTTAAAAAATCACCTTTCACTGGTAGATATGGCCATTAGCTTCATAAAATAATGTAATGATTTTGTTATTCTCTTTTATCAATAGTACTTCTAAGAAACTTATGGTATCACTTTGTTCTACTTCGTGTGTAAATTTAAGTCTACTATGATAAGAATTGAAATTTTCAAGGACTTGTTTTATTTTGTTTTTGGGAATACAAATAATAATGTCATCCACATATCTATAATAAAACGCTGGTTTAAAATCTAGTTTTCTTATACATTCTTCTTCTAAATCTACCATTACCATATCTGCGAATAGAGGGCTTATAGGGCTACCCATAGGTGATCCATAAGTTTGTCTGTAATAGTTGCCATCAAATTGGAAAAAGGTGTTGTCCATTAAGAATTCTGATGCTTCAATTATTTTTGTTAATGAAATATTTTTGGATCTAATATGTTGATATCTTTTTTCTATACTATTAATTACAAGTTCTTTAGGACCATTTGTAAATAACGATGTCACATCCAGAGATATTATAGTGTGATCGTTTGGAATAACAATATCTTTAATCTTTTCTATTAGGTCTTGGCTATTTTTTATATAAGATTTTGGTTTTGGAATGCTATTGCGAATAAGTGTGTCTAATGTTTTTGATATTTGGTATGTTGGACTACCAACACATGATACTATGGGTCTTAAAGGTGTATCTTTTTTGTGAATTTTTGGTAGTCCATATATCTTGGATAAAGTTGTGTTAGTTTGAGTTAATTCATTTTTATGGTATTTTTTATTCCGAAAATTATTGTCATTCCAATTGTTCAGTATTTTTTGTGCATTTTTTTGAAGTCTACTAAGTGGATTTTTGGTAATTCGAGTGTAAGTTTCTTTATCAGTCAATAAATTATTCATTTTTTGCTTGTATTGTGCATTGTCAATCGCAACAGTTACATTACCTTTGTCGGCCATTGTGAAAAAAACATCATTACTCTTTAAAAAGGTCTTTGTTTTCTTTAACCTCTGTGCAAAAATTCTGTCTTCATAAGTTACATGTTTTTTCCTATTCATGTGTTCATTTAAGCCATTAATCACTGTATTTCTAATTAAATTACCTGTTTCAACATTGAAATCATAAGTGTCTAGCATGTTTTCTACACTTTTGATTGTGCCTACAATTGATTGTTTATTGTTAATTAGATTGACATTATTGAATTTTTGCCCTAATGAGACTAAATCGATTATTTCTTTTGGAATATCTATATTAGTTAAATTACAAAACAATTTATTATTATTATTATCTATAGCATTATTATTATTATTATTAATTATGATTTCATTGTTGTTAGGATCTTGACTTGTAGAAAATACTCCTTTAATAAATTTCAGTACTTGAAAAGGATAACAATCAAGTTATCGAAACGTTGTACATTTAATATTGAATGTGTGTACTCATTTACATCAATTAAATCCAACTAAAATATTAGATATGAGTGATAGAGACAGAACGAGGACTGTAATAATTTTGTTGGTTTCTTTTATGAGATTTACTTCTAAGAAGCTGATTGTGTTATTCTGTTCAATTTCGTGTGTAAATTTCAATTTTTCATGGTAACTATTGAAGATTTCCAATATATGTGAAATCTTATCTTTGGGTAGACAAACAATAATGTCATCTATAATAAAAAATTGGAACAAAATCAAGTTTTTTTTAAACATTCTTCTTCTAAATCAACCATCACTATGTCTGCAAAGGTAGGGCTGATGGGACTACCCATTGGAGACCCGAATATTTGTCTATAATAATTTCCATTAAATTGAAAAAAAGTATTGTTCGTTAGGAATCTAGACGTCTCAATTATTTCGTTCAATGGTAGTGTCATGTATTTGTATCGTTTTTCTAGGCCTTTAATAACCAATTCCTGGGGTACATTAGTAAAAAGTGATGTCACATCTAAAGAAATAATAGTATGATCATTAGGAATGATAATATCTTTCGTTTTTTCAATTAAATCAAAACTATTTTTCAAGTATGAATTCGGTTTAGGTATACTATTACGTTTTAAAGAGTCTAATGTTTTCGACATTTTATAGGCGGGACTTCCAATACATGACACAATAGGCCTTAAGGGAGTCTCCTTTTTATGTATTTTTGGGAGTCCGTAAATCTTAGATAAAGTTGTATTAGTTTGCGTTAATTCATTCTTATGGTATTTTTTGTTAAAGTAATTATTATCATTCCAATGATTCATTAGTTTTTGAACCATTTTGTGTAGTTTGCTTAAAGGATTACATTTAACTTACGTATAAGTAATTTTATGTAATAATAACACACCCTTTTCTCGTTTATATTGTTCATTGTCAATGGCAACAGTTACATTGTCTTTATCGGCCATTGTGAAAAAAACATCATTAGTCTTTAAAAAAAGTCTTGGTTTTCTTCAACCTTTGTGCAAAAATTCTATCTTCATAGGTAATATGTTTTTTCTTATTCATATGCCCCTTAATACTATTAATAATGTTATTTCTGATGGTTTCACTATTTTCATTGTTAAAGCCATGGGAGTCAAGCATATTTTCCACATTTTTAATCATATCAACAATTGATTTTTGGTTATTTATGTTAACAACATCATTTACTGTCCTATCTTAATGTGAGTTAAAAAGTGTGCAAAGCTCTTAATAGAATTGACGATGTTTATATTGTTTTTACCAAGAAAGCAAGGTAACAGTTGTAATCAATTTGACTTCTCAACCTTTGGGCAAAGTTTTCCATCTGATTTTTCACTATTGTTTCTATATTTTTAGATGAACAAAAACACAATTTTATAAATTTGACGATGTTTTAACATTATAATGAATGTAATTTCAGATAAGAATGACGAGCAAATTGTTTATTTGTATGTTTTTTAATTATTGACTTGTATTTATTTCCATATTTTAATAAATTCTAGTGCTTGATAAGGATAACAAAACAGTTATCAAAACGTTGCACAAATAGTAACTCAATGTACTCATTAACATCGAACCTTTCCAAAACTATTTAATAATGAGTGACAAAGAAACTCTATGAAAATACTTCTTTTTCTAATTTCACAGCGTACAAATATTTTAGTCAGTTCCGTCGCCCTTGTAATCCGCTGTTTAGATTATTTTTAATGGTAAGTAAAATGCATTTTTTTATAGTATTTGGTGGACATAAGTACTACCTACGCGGAGAATAGGTAATATTAAGTATACGTGACATGCGAGCTTTTTAAACTTAAATATGTCAGTTCTGTCCCTGTCAGTTCCGTCCGATAAAAGATTACAATTCATTATTAAATGTTAAAAACTTTTTTAATTGAACTGAAATCTTTGGTGTTCCGACTTTTTTATCTCTTATAATAAAACTGATATTCCATACGGTTTCAAATCATAAATTATATATAAGATTGAGTAAATTCATATAAATAATGAATGATTTACATAATTGTGAAATCTTTAAAATTTCTATTTATCTGCTTTTATAAGATAAATTTTCAAAAATGGCTCCGACCACAAAAAATGCAAATATTCTGATGAAAAAGCATTAAGTTAAACAAAGAAAATCAGTAAAAGTAAAATGGCTAAAAGCTTTTTGTGCTAAATTGTGGCAAAGTGTACTAAATGTGCAAAAGTGTGCCAATATGTGCTAAACTTGTGTAAAATGTCCGAAATCTACCTGCTTGAGCACACTTTTGCACAGTTTCTCATAGTTAGACATACAACTGTGTACAAATATGACCCGGAATTTTGTTTTAATTTTTTAAATCTTTATTTATTCTTCAAAATCAGTGTCATCCCCTTCAAAATAATCCCCCTTGGCTCCAATGCACTGATGCCAACGGTTTTTTCCATTCATCAAAATACTTCGAGAAGTCTTCCTTCGGTATGGCCTTCAGTACCTTCTTCGATTCGACTTCAATCTCTTCTATCGTGTCAAAACGGTGTCCCGGAGCGGTCTCTTGAGCTTAGCGAATAGCCAGAAGTCACACGGTGCTAAATCAGGCGAATACGGTGGTTGTGGAACGATATGGGTGTAATTTTTTGCGAAATGGTCACGAAGAACGAACGCAGTGTGAGATGGTGCATTATCGTGGTGCAGAAACCAAGAATTGTCTCTCCATAAATCCGGCCTTTTGAGACGCACAGCGCAACACTCAAATAGTATTTCTTGTTGACAGTTTGGCCGGTTGGAAGGAATTCATAATGCACCACACCACGATAATCGAAGAAAACTGTCAACATGACCTTGATTTTTGACTTGCTTTGACGTGATTTTTTCGGTCAGCTTTTGCACGGTATTCACCAGATTGATCGGCTGTTTCCGGGTCACAAGCGTAGATCCAAGTCTCATCTCCAGTTATGATGCGTTTCATTTTGTCTTGATAGTCGGAAAGCATTGTTTCACATACTTCAACGCGACACTGTTTATCCATGAAACTGAGCATTTTTGGCACCAATCGCGATTTGACTTTTCTGAGGCACAAAACATCTTTTAAAATGGTGTTGACTGACCCATTTGAAATTCCAAGAGCATTAGCAAGCTCTCTAGTAGTCAATCGATGATTTTGCATGACCAATTCTTTGATTTGCGTGATGTGATGTTGATCAGTTGATGCTCTTGGTCGTCTTTGATGTGGTTCGTCTTCAACGCCTTCATGACCCTCTTTGAATATTTTATGCCATTCATACACTTATGTTTTAGACATGGCCTGTTCACCGAAGGCCTTTTGCAACATTCTGAGCGTTTCGGCAGCAGAAATTTAATTTCGAACACAAAATTTAATCGAACTTCTTTGTTGAATATTTTCGGACATGGTAAAAATCGAAAAAATCACTTTTGGCTGTTTACCAAAACGAGCGTCACTGTTCAACTAATGAAGATATTGCCGTGAAATTTGACACAGACGACAGTGACAGTTCTGCCAACTTAAAAATAAAAAGATTTGTCCCGTCGAAAAAATCCCGCCAAATTTAAATTGAAATTCCGGGTCATATTTGTACACAGTGGTACTTTGGCACATATTAGCACAATTTCACACACTTTAGCACTCTACGGCACAACAATTTTTTCCACGAGGGTTACTCTTAATATTAATTTGATATTATTTATTAATTTGGTTATATAAAATATTATTTTTCAAGCTCTTGTTCGAAATTGTTTTACCGAATTTTTTTATCGTATTACATATTTTAGAATTAATTTCGAGAATTTTTTACAATAATGGTCAATTCCGTCCCTTACCGAGATCATAAAATGTTACGTAAACTATAGCCGGAATATTTTGTAGTGGATTCGTTCTGGGTACTTATTTTTAATGTTATAATGAGTAGATGAAACCTTAAAACGCCTATAAAAAGTTGGTTTTGAAAAAAAAAGTTAGACCTATTCTGGGGAAGTTATAGCAGAATCACTCATATATATATCCCTATATTATATAGTTGTAAAGAAATGCTTACCAGTCAGCTCCCCCTCACCCCTCCACACCCCTTCAGCCCCTCCTCAGCCCCCCCTCAAAATAACGTAACAATGTGATTATTTATACTTTTTTTTAAAGATAATGTGAAAATCCTAACCTCCCCTCGCGCCCCCTCGCCCCTCCCCTCTTACTCTCCCTTCGCCCCCCCTCTCAGCACCCCTCTCAGCACCCTTTTCAGCACCCTCCTCAGCCCCCCTCATTTCGATACATTAACTTCTCGCTAAGTTTACAAATTATTTTCATGTTAGAATTTACTAGAATTTTGTACAGATGTGAGTATTTTGGAAGATTAAATAACTCAGTTGCAACACTTTACTATACATTAGAAACTTCTCGCTACGCTTGCAAATTCCCGTTTTTTTTATTGGCAAATTAGAGGTTTGATGAAAAAAGAAAAAAGTTTTCCTTGTCTCCTTGGAAGTATTGTTTATAGACGGGTTACAATTAAAAATGAAGATATTGAAGGATGATTAAATAATTCGAAAACAACATTAACAGCATGGTTTAAATTAAATAAAATAGATGATTTTGCCAAAAAAATTAAATATGCAAATATACCAAATTATTTTAAATTTGAAAATAAAACGTAGATAAAAAGATCAAGAATAGAAAACATGAAATAATCGGAAGATTAAATGTTATATCACCGAAAGATAGTGAACATTTTTTCTTAAAATTGATACTAAATAGAGTAAAAGGTGTGACATCATTCCAAGATTTACGTACGTATGAAAACATAGTTTTTGTACCGCAAGCACGATTTTCGCGTTTTTTGAACCTATTAATAGAGCCGAAAGCGACCGCTTGTCGACCAGCAGGGGGGTAAAAACTGAAAAGCGCCCGCTGCTCGCCGTAGCGGGCGGTCAAAATCAACAAGCGCCCTCTGCTCTTAGTAGCGGGCGGTAAGAAATCGAAAAGCGCCCGCTGTCGTTTTTGAATGGAGTTTTCAAGATTGTTTAAGAAAATCATCGATATTTTGAAAAAATCTATACTTGCGATACAAAAAATATGGTGTGCACCAAGGGCTAAGTGGATTTTTTGACCTCGTGTGGTTGCAGTACTCGTCTTCGGTTCGCAAACGCACTCACCTTTGGCTCGTGCTGGCTCATCTTCGACTCGTACTGCAACCCCACACGCAGTCTAAAAATACCAACTTTGCGCCCTTGGCATACAATATACTATTACGAGAAGTACAGAGAAGCAGCTATTGCCATGGGCTTAATTAAACACGAAACACAAATTTTGAATATATTTGAAGAAGCCTGTCAAATAATGCTACCTATACAATTACGAAAATTTTTTGCTAATTTTCTTATATGTGAAAATATTTAAGGTAATATTATTTGGGAAAAATGTAAAAAATATTTCACAGAAGATTTTATTGAACAAGAAGAAGATAATGCGCTTACACACATAAATAACATTTTAAGTACTGTAGATATATCATGTAAAGATGTTAGTTTACCTGAACCGAATAAAATTGATGTAAAAGAAATAGATAGAAACGACAAAGAAATGATTGACTATTGCAAACAAAAATTGAAGTAAACATAATAGTATATTATGTGCTAAGGGCGTAAAGTGAGTTTTTTTAGACCGAGTCTGGGGTTGCAGTACGAGTCGAAGGTGAGCTAACACGAGCCGAAGGCGAGTGCGTTTGCGAACCGAAGACGAGTACTATAACCACACGAGGTCAAAAAACCCACTTAGCCCTTAGTATACACCATATTTTTTGTACCGCAAATATAGATTTTGCGTTTTTTTCAATTTACTAAAGTGTGGCTAACGTGAATTGCTTTTAACTCAAGAACCAAGATTGTATTAAATATTTTTAGCTTTAATATTTGCTATTTTTTCAAAATATCCATGATTTTCTTAAGCAATCTTGAAAACTCCATTCAAAAACGATAGCGGGCGTTTTTCGATTTTTACCGCCCGCTGGTCGGCAAGCGATCGCTTTCGGCTCTATTAATAGGTTCAAAAAACGTGAAAATCGTGCTTGCGTTACAAAAAAAATTCATTTTATAGACGGTCCAGGTCGATCTGGAAAAACATTCTTATACAAAACATAATATATTATTTTACTATTATGAACAAAAAATTTTTATCGACAGCATGGACAGGAACAGCCTCTATTTTATTACCTAAAGGAATATCAAGTCATCGGACATTTAGATTACCATTTGACTTAAGCAATATTGAAAGTGCATTTCTACAACATGATTCTGATAAAAGAAGACTAATTGTAAGAGAAGCAGATATCATTATTTGGGACGCACCTTCAATGATACCTAAAAAAAGCATTAGAAATAGTAGACAAAACATTAAAAGATGTATGTTCTACGAATTGTCCCTTCAGAGGAAAGTTAATTATGCTAGGTGGAGATTTCAGACAAATTTTACCACTAGTGAAACATTGATTTAGAAATAGAATTATAGAAGAATGTATAAAACATTCTTATCTTTGACCTTTATTTAATATTTTTCATTTAAAAACAAATATATGTACACAAAAAACGATTTTTCGTCATTTTTATTAGATATTGGAGAAGGAAAAAATGATCAATTTAAAATTCCAGATAAATGGAAAACAAATGATGTTTGTTACGAAATATATCAACATATTAATAAAAATTATCATTTTTCACAAAACGTAATATTAAGTTCACATAATGAAGAAGTAAACATATTAAATAATAAAATATTAAAATTAATTAAACATGAAACAATAAAATATTATAGAACAGATTACGCAACACATAAAATAGTAGATCAAACGGATGAAAATATCCATTTAAATTTTCTGATATAAATGTTAAATAATGTACGAGAAGGTTTACCTCCACATGATATTAAATTGAAAATAAATGCAATTGGTATGTTAATTCGTAATCTTAGCATAGTTTATCGACTACGAGGGTCATTTGACAAGTACCTAGCCTCACCGCCAGATGGTGCCACTATCGCACCAGAAATACACTACAGTGCAGTATCTTCCTGTAAACGGTTACAGACGAAATTTCAGCCGATCGGAGTTGTAGTTTATTTTTGAGAGCGTGTGAAAGCAAATGTGTCCGTTGATTTTTGAAAAAATGGAGAAAGAACAATATCGGTTGGTGATTCGATTCTTGTTTTTGGAAGGGAAATCGCGCAGTGAAATTAAAGAACGCTTGGATGCAGTGTATGGGGATGCTTCTCCTTCGATGTTGACCGTTAAATTTTGGTATAACGAGTTTCAACGTGGTCGTACGTCGGTTTTTGATGATCCACGCCCAGGTGCTCCGAAAACAGCCACTACGGAGGAGAACGTGACAAAAATACACGATATCGTTTTGTCAGACCGCCGATTAAAGGTGCACGAGATAGCTGCGATAGTAGGCATCTCAGAAGAACGCGTGTGGCATATCCTACATGAGATTTTAGGCATGAGGAAGCTGTCAGCAAGGTGGGTGCCGCGTTTGCTGACTGCAGACAACAAGCACATCCGTGTGACCAGTTCAGAGCAGTGTTTGGAGCTGTTTAATCGCAATCCAAAAGAGTTTTTGCGTCGTTACGTGACCGTCGACGAAACATGGATTCACTACTACACTCCAGAGACCAAGGAGCAGTCAAAACAGTGGACCTTACCCGGTGAACCTGCTCCGAAGAAGGCAAAGACGGTCCCATCGGCCGGAAAGGTGATGGCCACTGTTTTCTGGGATTCTCAAGGTGTGATTTTTATTGACTATCTGGAGAAGGGCAAAACGGTCACAGGACAGTACTACGCCGAACTATTGAGCCGATTTGACGCCGTGTTAGAAGGAAAACGGCCCCATTTGTCTAAAAAGAAAGTGCTTTTCCACCACGATAATGCACCGGCTCACACTTCTGCACTCGCCACGGCTAAATTGGTCGAATTACGCTACGAACTGCTGCCCCATCCACCGTATTCTCCAGATTTGGCTCCGTGCGACTTTTTTTTGTTTCCGAACCTAAAAAATTCGCTCGCCGGGAAGAGATTCCACTCCAATAACGAAATAATCGCCGCCACAGAGGCCTATTTTGCAAACCAAAAGAAAACATTTTTTTCAACGGGGTTAAAAAAATTGGAACACCGCTGGACCAAGTGTATTCAACTAAAAGGAGACTACATTGAAAAATAAATTTTATTTTTTGTAAAATTTTGGTGTTTTCATTTGTAGGCTAGGTACTTATCAAATGACCCTCGTATGTAACGGAACGCGATTAAAAATAACAAATTTATATAAATATAATATTGAAGCCGAAATCATTACATGAGGAAACAAAAGAAATAAAGTATTTATACCACGCATAAAACTAAGTACTTGTGAATCTTCTTCGTTACAATTCATTTTATATAGAAAACAATTTCCAATTGTATTAGCATTTGCTATAACTATCAATAAATCTCAAGGACAAAGTTTTAGCAGCGTAGGAATATTTAAAAAAAATGTTTATTTTCCCTTGGACAATTGTCCGTAGCTCTTTCACGATCTAAAAATCCAAACAAAATATATATACAAAATGAATCTGAAAATAAAATAGAAGTAACAAATATTGTTTGGAAAGAAATATTAGATACTAATTTTCTTAATAAGATAACGATATATTGTAATATAATATAATAAAACGCTATAAATAAAATACTAAAATTTTTAAGCTTAATAACTATAAAATAAATTATTCAGATTATATTTTAATATTATCAATTATGTGATCTTATTAACCATGTTATAAAAATAACACAGTATAGTTGATCAAAGTAATTCAGGAAAAAAATATTAGAAAATCATTAAACAAATACAAAAAAAGTAAATTTAATTTTAAATTCAATATACTTATAAGTTAAAATACTTTATTTTATCTAATTAACTATTATTTAGTAAAATATAAGATGGCTGAACAAGGTGATTCAAGACGCAGTTCATCAAGATGGGATTCAATATATATACACGGTAACCCATTTTAATCGCCGCACCCGGATTTCTCGGAACCTAAGCCAGATAGAGAAAAATGGTTCAGACAAAAGTTATAGGGGACAAAGGGGGTTCCATAATGGCGCTAACGTCTTTGACCTTGAACTTGACCTTTGAAGTTATTTCAAGGTCAAAGTGGTTTTATCATATGGAAACACCTAGTGTTGACCCCGGATTCGGAAAGAGCGAGAAATTTTACGTTCAAAGTTATATTGAGAAATTTTTCCAAGGTTATTTCAAGGTCAAATCTAGGTCAAACTCAGAAAAGTCCGTTTAAAATCTTTTTTCTCCATGAACCACAGGCTAAGCTGGTTCAAATTGATCGTAGGCTTAATAGAGGAATCCACACACCCAAAACTTACACATCCTAGTAAACAAAACTCAAACTCGCACATCCTAACCCCATACACTTCATGCCCTCACATGCTGAACTGTTACACCCCGGTCCCACAACCATACCCCACACCCCCCAGTCCCACACATCCCTACCCCACGCATGCTAATCCCATACACCCCAAACCCACACATCCTGAACCCTGAAAAATTTTTCTCAAGGGAAAATGATTTTTTAACGGAAACTTTAAGATCGTTGAAGCTTCTGTTATAAATGTATTAACCTTACTTTTTGCGCTACCCATAAACAACGTCGCGAACGTAGTAAGGATTGTTTCCTTTGGGATGCTTAATTAAAGTGAGTCCCCTTGCCTCACTGGTCGGAGTGCTTGATTATAGTGAGCCCCCTGCCTCTCGCTGTTCGGGGTGCTTGATTATAGTGAGTCCCCTTGCCTCTCACTGTTCGGGGTACTGGATTATAATGAGTCCCCTCGCCTCTCACTAATCTAAATAAATTTTTATTTAACCTCGAAGCAAGTGTTCGAAATTACGACCATTTGCTTCAAGGCACATAGTCAAACGCCTTTGAAAATGGCGAACTGTGTTCTGCAAAGTTTGTCTCGGAATGGCAGCGCATGCTCGACCAATCCTATCTTGCATATCTGCTCTTGTAGTGGGTTGTTGCTCAAAAATAGCATTTTTCAAATACCCCCATAAACAAAAGTCTGAAAAAAAATAAATTTAAAAGAACCATTGACGGAACCTATTTTCTTCGTAGATGTGTTTTTAATGATTACATTATCAAAATTAGTATTTCGGAAATTCAAACGCTACTAATTCACATTATTTACATAAAACCAAAAAATAAAAGGAAGTTTTAGTTTTATTTGCAATTAAAATAAGAAATATTGCTTTATTGAATTGAATACCTTTAATGTTTTAACGATTATTTTATTTTAAAATTTAAAATTAAAAAAGTGTGACAAACGAAGTATTTATGGCAATTACAGTTAGTTAATTAAAGTTACCGTAATTTTCCAACGTTTTTCCCTTTTAGGCGCGACCGTATACGGGCGAGCCTTATAATTATTAATATTTCTGATACCATTTTACTATTTAAATTTAATAGTAGTTAATAGCTGGCTCTGAAATGGCTGACTATCCGCCCAACGAGATCGTTGATATGATTTTGGTTTTAGGAGCAAGCCAAAATAATTATCGTGGTGCGGCAAGACTTTATGCTGAACGCTATCCTGACAGACGACATCCTGACGATAGAGCTATCAGACGTTTAACTCAAAGAGCTCGTGGTGGACGCATGGATCGCCAACGTAGGCGCCATGAGTATGATGAAAATGATAATCGGGTTGTAACTATCCTTGCAATAATTCATCTTGACCCACACATTAGCGCTCGTCGAGTCGAAAGGGAAATTGGTATTCCAAGAAATACTTTTTTAAGAATTATGAAGGTGCTTCAACATCACGCGTATCATATTACTTTGGTTCAAGAGCTACAGTTTCAGCATTTCCAACAGCGTATTGTGTTTTGCCAATGGACTTTCCAAATGATAGAAAATGATCCAGACTTTTTTAACTTTGTTCTTTTTTCTGATGAGGCACAATTTCAAAGTGATGGGGAACTGAATAGGCATAATTGCCATTATTGGTCTGATGTGAATCCTCATTGGGTCAAAACTGTAAACCATCAAAGACGTTGGAGTATTATGGTATGGTGCAGGATTATCAATGGATATTTGATTGGCCCTTATTTTTTTGAAGCAAATATAAATCAACATACCTATTTGACGCTAATAAGAGATGAACTACCTGGATTGATGGGAGATGTTGATTTAGAAACGCGACGAAGAATGTGGCTCCAGCAGGACGGCGCAGCACCACATTTCGCTTGAATTGTAAGGGCTTTTTTGAATGAGCACTATGGTAACAGATGGATTGGTCGAGGAGGTCCGATTAACTGGCCTGCTTACTCACCCGATCTTACATCACCAGATTTCTATTTATGGGGGTATTTAAAAAATGCTATTTTTGAGCAACAACCCACTACAAGAGCAGATATGCAGGATAGGATTCGTCGAGCATGCGCTGCCATTCCGAGCCAAACTTTGCAGAACACAGTTCGCCATTTTCAAAGGCGTTTGACTATGTGCCTTGAAGCAAATGGTCGTAATTTCGAACACTTACTTCGAGGTTAAATAAAAATTTATTTACATTAGTGAGAGGCGAGGGAACTCACAATAATCCAGTACCCCGAACAGTGAGAGGCAAGGGGACTCACTATAATCAAGCACCCCGAACAGTGAGAGGCAAGGGGACTCACTTTAATTAAGCACCCCAAAGGAAACAATCCTTTCTACGTCCACGTCGTTGTTTCTGGGTAGCGCAAAAAGTAAGGTTAATACATTTATAACAGAAGCTTCAACGATCTTAAAGTTTCCGTTAAAAAATCATTTTGCCCTTGAAAAAAGTTTTTCAGGGTTCAGGATGTGTGGGTTTGGGGTGTATGGGATTAGCATGCGTGGGGTAGGGATGTGTGGGACTGCAGGGTGTGGGGTATGGTTGTGGGACCGGGGTGTAACAGTTCAGCATGTGAGGGCATAATGTGTATGGGGTTAGGATGTGCGAGTTTGAGTTTTGTTTACTAGGATGTGTAAGTTTTGGTTGTGTGGGTTTGGGGTGTGTGGGTTCCTCCATTAAGCCTACCATCAATTTGAACCAGCTTAGCCTGTGGTTCATGGAAAAAAACGATTTTAAACGGACTTTTCTGAGTTTGACCTAGATTTGACCTTGAAATAACCTTGAAAAAATTTCTCAATATGATTTTGAACGTAAAATTTTCCGCTCTTTTCGAATCCGGGGTCAAAACTAGGTGTTCCCATATGAAAAAACCACTTTGACCTTGAAATAACCTCAAAGTTCAAGTTCAAGGTCAAAGAGGTTAGCGCCATTATGTGGCCCCCTTTGTCCCCTATAACTTTTGTCTGAACCATTTTTTTCTATCTGGCTTAGGTTCCTAGAAATCCGGGTGCGGCTATTGAAATGGGTCACCGTGTATATGGGTGATTTTATGTCAACCGTGATGACTGAAATTTTAAATCTCCTGAGACCTAGTTTAATATTTTCAAAATAACAAAAAAAAAACAGAGAAACCAATTTTTTGCATGATATATGCAAATGTTCAAAAGTTATTCTAACCTAAAAATTTCGAAATTTCGATTTTTTTTATAAAAAGGACATTTTCATGATTTTTTAACTGAAAAATTTGAATTTTTTTGTATAGCACATTGTCTGGGAAAAAGTTTACAAAGGCTATAGCGGGATAAGATGGTCAAAATTGCACTCACCTGGATTTTTTTTTGGGATTGACCATTGGAAAGTACATATGAAAACCTCTCTAGCCAAATTTTCAGCTCCCTAGGTGATGATTTGAGTCTCCTAACCTAAAAAACGTATTTTTTCGAAAAAATTTTTTTCCGCTCGACCCTTTCTTTAAAAAAATCTGAAAAAATTCACGGACGTGTGTTTTTGAGCAAGAAAACAGCCTGATTTTGCTCAGATTTTTAAAAAAAAAATTGAGCTCAGAAAAAATTTTTTAATTTTTCAATGATTTTTTAGTTTATGTAGGTAATTTTCCGCTAACATGTAAATAATGATTTTTTGTGTATTTTTTCCCGTTCTTTCAAATGGTGGTGTCCGAATTTGGGTTTTTGAGCCGGAACATACTCAAAATTCGAAAAAACCGATTTTTTAAACATTTTTCCCATGTTTTTGGCACATAACCTCAAAACCAATAGCTAAATAAGTGTTTATGAACAATTTTTTTTCAATTTCATTCTATATCTTCGAATTCCACTGTTAGAACTACCATTTTTGGAACAAATAATGCTATAAAAACAAATTACAAACATTTTTTTCGTGTTTTTACCATGTTTTTGGAACATAACCTCAAAGAAAATCGTTCAATACGTGTTAGGGAATACAATAATATTCTAAAAATTTTTAGAATCGAGTATTACTTCGTCGGTAGCTACAAAGGGCCTGATATAGCCTTTTAATTAATTATTTTTATTCAAATTCATTTGTAGATAAATAAAAATGAGTAAATATTTCTAATAGAAATTAATGATTATAAATATGTTATGAATATTTTTGTGCTTTTATTAAAACAATAAAATAAGTATGTACCATTTCATATTTGACCTTTATTCTAGCGAGAATTGTTTTTAGAAGTTCTATTTGACAAAATTACATGAGTGATAATTTTTAATATTTAATTATAATAATATTTTTAATCCTCGTCACTATCTTCGTCTATTACAGGACCAATATCTGAAGTAGTAAATAATTCGGAAAGAACTTTCGCTGGTCTAATAATTTTTGACTTATATCTTGCATTTCTGAAATAATATATGACTGCAGCAATGTGAGAACAAGATCCTACAGTTCGTAATCCATTGGCACAGTCACACGCATGGCGTAGGATACCGCTGTATCCAATTGAGTTAGGTTTGTATTCGATGTACCATTTGTAAGTCTTACTGTTAATATGCCTGGACCTTATTAATACTTTAATGATATTTGGTTTGATCTTAATATATTCCAAATTGATATTGTTACTATCATTCATTAACTCAGCCAAATAACATACGGCTTGACCTAATAGGTACCTGAAAAAAATATTTTGGATTTCTTTCAGTCATCTCCGGAAAGTCAATGATTTCTTGGGATGTTAGCTTGATCGTAGTAGTGGGCCGTCTAGACCATCTGGTTGTATCAGCTTCTAATGCTAAAGTATTTTCACTTTGATTAGAATTTAACATTCTTTCGATGATTATACCTTGTAAGCCACCGTTATCGTTATCGCTATTCAAACGCTTACCAGAAAGGTTGTTGAGAAAACATGCAATTCTACAATATGCACCAGCTTTTAGTAAAAGTTTATTATCTAATTGCTGGTGAAGAAGCTTATACTTTTTACTAAGAATACCATGAACAGCCTCTACAACCCATCTCAATTTCGTAACGTAACGAGATTCATTCGATTCAGTCGTACTCAAGTTGGGTCTATTTCCCTTTAAGGCAGGCATGAGAATCTTAAAGCCAAGACTTTTTAAATAAGGTATCACATCCCTAAAACCTCTATCTACAACGCAAACATCACCTTCTCTCATGATAGTTCTTATACCATCTGGATCATCCATTACTTTCTTCATGATGCTTGCATCATTTTCTATGGCTAAAAACGGACCAGGGACATCAACAACGAATCCGTCTGTGGTGCAAATAGTGAATGGCTTGGCCGAAGGATATTTCTTCTGATCTGAATATGACTTTCTTTGGTATTCATTATTTTTACTTTTTTGGTGACGTAAGTAAGTTCCATCAAAAACCAAAACAAGCTCGTTCTCTAATTTTAACAGTTTTTTTTTGCATAAATGGAAGTGTGATCACGTATGAGATCCTCCCTTTTAATGCTTTTTACTCCAAAATATTTCGGTAGGACATCTTTTTCAAATGAATTAATTACTGATTCATAAAAATCTGAAACTTTTATTTCGTTTTCTATTGCGAAAATAGACGAAATAAAATTATTCGACGATCTAGTTCGTAATTTAAATAAACATATAACCAGGCCTTGTGTAACGTCTCTAGAATCCGATGATCTCATGGAAACTAATAATTTTCTCAGCTCTTGCAATTGATCAGTCGAAAGACTAGTAAAAGAGAATAATTATTTTTCGCTAAGCTCTGATGATTTTATTTTATCTAAAAATGTTTCCGAGACTAAATCTGAAATTTCTTTTAAAAATAAACATATTTCATCTGCAGTTAAAAAACTCGTGTTACTGTATATCTCTATTAGTTTAAGGTCATCATAAAAAAATCGTTTTTTTATTAAATGTTCGGTACAAACTCGATTGCCATTTGGAATAAAGATTTACATTTCTTTGAAGCATTGCAGTCTTGCAGTCAATGGTACACATGTCAAGTTATTTTTGTTTCTACAAACGCAACATGCTGTATGAGAAATCATAGTTCTTTTGAGGGGCAACTCGGTGGAAGGTTTTTTTTCTACAGTTGGTTTTAATACTACCTCAAAAACGCTCCCTGAACTCTGAGAGCTGGGTATTTCCGAGCTTGACTGCGAACTTATTGGCTGACTTTGATCACTCGTTGAAGGTTCTACTTTTCGTGTCCCAAAAAAAACAAGTCTTCTACATTTATCGCGAAGTTTAAACCCAATGTCAACATTATCTACATTTAACTGCTCACAAACTGCTTCGACTTCACTAGCTGAATTAATGATCTTAATCTGAGCTGATATTTTACTGAGATTTCTCTTGAAGCAGTTGCAACATTGATCAGTATCATCAAATTCATCCATGTTCGATGTAAAAACTAAAATGGAGAATATTTAAGATATATTATGGGATCATGAATATAATTACAAAAAATATCGGTGATCTTTAAACAGTTACTTGTGTAATAATCAATCTTTTTTAAAGCTAAGCCATTATGTAATTATCACAAAATTAATGAATTTGATTATTATTTTATATTAAAATAATTTTTTTCACCAAGAAATATAATGAACTTAAAACTATTTTGATAATAATTAATGAATGGTAAAAAATTAAATATTTCTTAAAATGTGGACTGTATTCTGTTTTTTGTTAGGTATTGTCGGAAATTGAGATGACGATCTATTCTAATTGACTCGAAAGTACAAGTATAGACATAGATAATTTAAGCAAAACGAAACCTTTATAAAGAGAGGGTTCTCTATTAAGAGAGAGCTTTTAAATACACTTCTTTTAACGCACGCCTTTGTAAGAATGAGATTATCTATATATAAATACTTTTTTGGCAACTTGCTTGCGGAAAGCTAAGCAACATCTAGTGATTACAATCCCATACAATCACTAAAAAAAAGAGATATGTTCTTAATTATTTATAATATTGTTTAAAACCTGGAGCATCATTATTATCAATTTCCTTTAATTTTAACTACTATTAAAATACTATTACAATACTAATAACATGCTGTGAAATTATATAGTGCAATATTTCATTATACCGGGTGTCCCATTTTAAAACCACCAGGCAAATATCTCGAAAACTAAGGGAGATGGAAAAAAACTTTTAATACAAAAGTTGTAGGGTTCAGAGGGGCCCAACTGATCGTGACCTTGGTTATGACCTTGAGATCAATGATCAAGTTCATTTGAGGGTCAAATCGATTTTTTCAAATGGGAACCCCCACTTTTGACCTCGTAAATGGAAAGAGCGGAAAATTTTACGTTCAGATATGTCCTTGAGTCATGGTCATGGTCATGGTCATGTTTAAAATCAAAATCAATAAACGCATCAAAACATTCCCATAATGAGGTATACGAGACAAATTGTTAAATGCAAAAGTTGTAGGGTTCAGAGGGGCCCAACTGATCGTAACCTTGGTTATGACCTTGAGGTCAATGATCAAGGTCATTTGAAGGTCATATCGATTTCTTCAAGTGGGAACCCCCCACTTTTGACCTCGTAAATGGAAAGAGCGGAAAATTGTACGTTTAGATATGTCCTTGAGTCAAGGCCATGGTCATGGTCATGGTCATGTTTAAAATCAAAATCAATCAACGCATCCAAACATTCCCATAATTACGCATACGAGTGTTAAATACAGAAGTTGTAGTGTCTGAAGGGGCCCAACTGATCGTGACCTTCACCATGAACTTGAGGTCAAGGATGATGTCGTTTGAAGGTTAAATCAATTTTGTTTAAGGCAACCCTCACTTTTGACCTCGTAAATAGAAAAACCGAAAAATTCTGATATGACCTTGGGTCAAGGTCATGGTCAAAGTTATGGTCAGTTTCCGTGCAGTTAAGAGCAAAGTCGGAGATGACCCGGTCACCTAAGGCAAGGTCGGAGATTACCCGGCCAGTTAAGACAAGGTCGGAGATGACCCGGCCAGTTAAGGCAAGGTCGGAGATGACTCGGCCAGTTAAGGCAAGGTCGAAGATGACCCGGTCAGTTAAGGCAAGGTCGGAGATGACCCGGCCAGTTAAGGCAAGGTCGGGAATGATCAGGCCAGCTAAAAATTCATTGGAAAATTCCACGTTCATGTGTATTTAGTCATAGGATCCAAGTGTTTCGGTCACCATTTACTGAAGAAGATGCTCAAAAATTGCACCATTTACTTGTAGACAACATTCTATTCTCCTTTTAAAGTTTCTAACAGTATTTAATAATACTTGACGTGGAATAGTTAAGCAGATTTGTGTAATCCTTTGAATCATGTCATCTCTTGTAGTTGGCCTGTTGCGGTAGACTGTATTTTTTAGGAAGCCCCATAAATAAAAATCTGGAGATGTCAGATCTGGAGATCTTGGTGGCCATGCTACGGGACCTCTACCAATCCATCGACCGCTAAACCTTTCATTAAGAAAATCTCTGACAATTCTGGCATAATGTGGAGGAGCACTATCTTGTTGTAGCCACATTCTGGCCCTTGTATGGAGATCAACATTTTCTAGAAAGAGTGGCAGCTCGTCTCTCAGCAACTGTAAATAAGTATGTTGAGTTACGTGACCTTCAAAAAAATAAGGTCCAATCAGACATCCGTTAATAATACCACACCATACCGTTACATTCCAGCGATGCTGATGATCAACTTCTCGCATCCAATGAGGATTAACAGGAGACCAGTAGTGGCAATTATGGCGATTCAACATACCAGTACTCTGAAATGTAGCCTCGTCGCTAAAAAGAACATTGTTAAAGAAATTTTCATCATCAGTAATTTGTTGTGTTGCCCATTGGCAAAATGTTATTCTCCGTCGATAATCTTCCACAGTTAAAGCTTGATTTAGAGTAATGTGGTAAGGATGGTAACCTGCATATCGTAAATATCTACTCGCCGTAGATCTTGGAATACCCATTGTTAACTCGATTTCGCGTAAACTGACATGAACATTTAAATGTGCCATGGCTAGAACAGCAAGAAAGCGAGGATTATTTTCATAATCGTGTTCATTCAGTGTCCTCCTTCTTCGAACGAAGTTTCCTTGTCGACCGCGCAGTTCAATGTCACGTATTACCGTATGATCAGGATGTTGTCGTTGAGGGAACCGAGCACGATACAATCTGCTTGCCTCTCGATAGTTTCGTCGACATTCTCCTAAAATAAGAAGAATGTCAACTATTTCATTAGCAGAATAGTCAGGCATTCTTTTTTAGTTGTAAATGCAATTATTTATCAAAACACACCACAAAAGAAATAATATGTCATTATACTATACAATATTTTAAAACGAAAACGTTTAATTTTCTGTGCCAATATAAGTGTGCTCAATTTCAAAACAATTTGATGTAAACAGTAATAATTATTGACTATTACCGATCAATGCTGAATACTACCGGTCACTATTGGATACAGGTGGTCAACACTTATTAACTTTTGTTATTATTTGATATAAGTGGTTAACCCTGGTAAATATTGATAATAGTAAAAATAGTAAAATTTTCCGCTCTTTCCATTTACGAGGTCAAAAATAGGGGTTGCCAATTGAAAAAATCAATTTGACCTTCAAATGACCTTGATCATTGACCTCAAGGTCATAACCAAGGTCACGATCAGTTGGGCCGCTCCAAACCCTACAACTTCTGTATTTAACACTCGTATGCGTAATTATGGGAATGTTTGGATGCGTTGATTGATTTTGATTTTAAACATGACCATGACCATGACCATGGCCTTGACTCAAGGACATATCTGAACGTAAAATTTTCCGCTCTTTCCATTTACGAGGTCAAAAGTGGGGGTTCCCGTTTGAAAAAATCGATTTGACCTTCAAATGACCTTGATCATTGACCTCAAGGTCATAACCAAGCTCACGATCAGTTGGGCCCCTCTGAACCCTACAACTTTTGTATTAAAAGTTTTTTTCCATCTCCCTTAGTTTTCGAGATATTTGCCTGGTGGTTTTAAAATGGGACACCCGGTATGTAGGCTAGGCTTAAAACTGTGCATGACAATGCTTGATAGCAAATTCTTATAAATAAAATATATGTTTTCAATGAAAAGATTTGATCTTTTTTTATTAGTTAATAAAAAATTCATTGAATTGCAACATATTCCAAGAAACTAAAAGTTAATTAAATCTATACAATATTGTACTTAATCATCAATTAAGTTACCAAATATGTTGCATAATGGGTGCATTTCTCAATTTAATAAAAACCTCTACTCATTGGAAAAACCCATTTTATTTATGAGAAGATGATATTAAGTATAGTGATACGAATTCTTAAATCCCACATCTAATATTTTTAAAAACTTTCCAGACAGAAAAAGCTCGATTTATGACTGCATTACATAATGTTATTTTACAACGCATTCAAAAATATTAGTAAACTGTTCAAGATTTGTTTAGGTTATATAACATGGTATGTGAGATAAAATTAAAAAAAAATTTTGATCGCTTTACCTAGAAAGCATTAAAAGTTTACAGAAATGAAATATTTAATAAAGTCGATGCTAGTAGATTTCATATATTTTGATAATCACCAATTTCTATCAATAGTATGTTCGTGTACTTATCAAATTCAATTTTGCAATAAACAGTGGTTTACAGAGTGGTTTTCCAAAACATACTTTAAAAATCTATAACCTGGCAATTAAATACTTAGTTTGTGTAATGGTGCAAAATAACCGATACTTTCCTTTGATAAAATTAAATAAGAAAAAAAAGAATAGTAATATTCTTCATACATATATACAAAACAGATGCAAAAACTAGCTGGCTTTGCAACAAAAGTTGTACTTAAATATTTGAGAAAAAATTAATAAGTTTTCAACTATCCTTTTAAATAGACTTGCAACTAGCAAGAAATTGTGATGTACTTTTTTAGTAGCAAGTATTTAAAAAAGTATTGTTCTTCATTTTAGATAAACAATATACTCACTCAAACTCATTTCAATAGGCCCGTTACACTCAAAAAAATATAAGGACCAGATACGGAAATACCATGGGTTAGTATATCTATATATATGAGGAACAGTGCTTATTCCCGCTGTTCCTCGTATATATAGATATACTAACCCATGTTATTTCTGTTCGTTTCACAAGTGAACAGACCATGCCGGTCGTTTCTCCTGTCTAATTAACAAAATAAATTAGTTAAAATAGACAATTTGAGTTAAATAGAATGAAGGAAAGTAACATTTTTTTATTTTATTTTATTATATTTTAACACAATTTGTCTATTTCAACTCTTTTTTTTTATAACTAGACAGCAGAATCGACCGAAATAGTCGGTTCACTAGCGAAACAACCAATAAAAAAACGCACACTACATGTTGATATTCAATTACTGAACTATTTCAATCGTTTGTTACTTTAAAGCATATTTTTATCATTATAATTATGCAGATCGGTAGTTGAAGTACAGATGAATATATATTCCATGCGGCACTTGACTATCTGCATATCAACTCATAATAATTAATATTGATGCATAGTTACAAATACATACATATGTTCATATGTTTCACGAATGATTCTGTAATATGCAGTTTCGCTGCGCCTGAAAAAGGCTATATGAGGCCCTTTGTAGCTACCGGAGAAGTAATACTCAATTCTAAAAAATTTTTTTCATTAAAAAAATTTTTAGAATATTTTTGTATGTCCTAACACGTATTGAACGATCTTCTTTGAGGTTATGTTCCAAAAACATGGTAAAAAACACGAAAAAAATGTTTATAATTTAATTTTATAACATTATTTGAAGCAAAAATGGTAGTTCTGACAGTGGAATTTGAAGATACAGAAAGAAATTGAAAAGAAATTGTTCATAAACACTTATTTAGCTATTGGTTTTGAGGTTATGTGCCAAAAACATGGGAAAAATGCTTAAAAAATCGGTTTTTTCGAATTTTAAATATGTTTCGGCTCGAAAACGCAAATTCGGACACCGCCATTTGAAAGAACGGGAAATGTTACACAAAAAATCATTATTTACAAGCCAAAAATTATCTACATAACCTAAAAAATCATTGAAAAATTAAAAATTTTTTTCTCAGCTCAATTTTTTTAAAGACAGGGTTGAGCGAAAAAAAATTTTTTCGAAAAAACGTTTTTTAGGTTAGGAGACTCAAATCATCACCTAGGGAGCTGAAAATTTGGCTAGAGAGGTTTTTAATAATGTACTTTCGAATGGTCAATCCTAAAAAAAGATCCAGGTGAGTGCAATTTTGACCATCTTATCCCGCTATAGCCTTTGGTGCAGAATCAGTATGAATTTTTGTGAATGCGTTGTCAATATTCTTGACATTTGGAGTTGACAGTGTATCTTTGAAAGTCTGAATCTCAGAGACGGTCATCTAAAAAAATTTGGGTACATGCTTAAAATTTTATTTTTTTTAGTACCTTTTAATCCTTTTTTTGAAAACTATGGGCCCTACAAACTGGAAAATATGGTGAATGATCAAAGTACTGGAAAAAGTCAAAAAAACAAAAATAACTGTCATACGCTGTTCTATCAAAGTTAATTCATACAAATAATTGTGTCCGCATGATCTATGAGATGTTCATATTTCACTCAACTTTTTTAAAAGAAATATTTACATTTATGAATAAGAAATATTCCTATTTAAATTGACGACTTACAGTAATAGAAAATTAATTAAATAACAATATAAAGCATATCTGTAAAATTGACTCTGGGGCTCGTCAAAACTTTCTTGCTAAAATTTGTTGCTTCAACTTTTTCTACCGGCTGTAATATTTAAAATTTTAAAACATAAAATTTATCTATATTATACTAGGATAGTAACTAAATTAATTGGTCAATAACCTCACACCTTAAAGATAGATAACAAATTATTTTCCTTATTTTATATTGCCGTGCCAAATGGGTTTCATAACATACTTTCTTTGAAACAAATGGAAAAAGTATGTTCGGGATTGAAGTACCCGAAGTGTCCGCCAGATGGCAAGCACCGACGAGCAACCTTCAATGAAAAATACTTCAATGAGTATAAATATAGAGGTCTGCGGCAGCCACTATTCAGGTGCTTTATGCACATGCCTTGTTACTTTTCCCCTATACTTTTGCCTATACTTGTTGCGTACATTTGCGTACACTTGTCTTAGTTGCGACTAAGACACATTATTTGCCTTACTTATATTTACCCCTTGCTTTACTTATTGCTCAATTGCTATTTTTTTTGCTTTGCTGGTATTACGCGAGGCTCTCGTATTATCAGTTTGCCTATTGCATATACCTTGCGTATTGCTTGCCTATTTTACTCGAACGCGCGTAGCGTTCTTATTCCTTCTGCTTCCAATTTTACTTTCGAGTGGGTTGGAGCAGTGACTCCAAGAATCACACTTATTCATTTCTTCTCGTTGACAAACTCTAACAATATAAATAACTCGTACACGTTCATTCGTGCACAAAGTATAAAACATTTTTTTTAGATTTCGAATGTAACAATTCATTTTGAAAAATATTAATTACTGTCATTAAATCTTTAATTAATTTCAATAATAAAATTGGATGTTACTCATTACGCGCACATCTTTCATAAGAAATATTTTTTCAACTACACTCACTTTATTTCATATTTATAATGTAATCTATACAACACATATTCTATGAATAAAAATACTGAGAATATATCTTTACAATAAGAAAGCTGTAGGTTTATTTAATTATGCAAGCTGACCCGTTAACCACAGCGAACTATCAAATTTTCCCATAATTTACTGTCATAAACTTTTTTTATTAATAAAATAGTTTTCTCTGTAGGGTACGGTTAAGATGGCCGATTGAGAAGGTTGTGTGTGACGATAAGTGCCGAGAAAGTGACTGTGTATGTATGATGTGAGAAGTGAAAAAAGTGGTGAGAGTGCGAATAACGTGTATAAAGGCTGAAAGAGCAAGAAAGGTGTAGAAGCAGGAGAAAAGAGAAGACATAAAGAAGCTGTTTAGAAGAAAAAGGATCACACACGAGAAGAATAAACCACGGAGCATAGAAATAGCATGAGCGGAACTCAGCTCCCAGTAAGGGACGAGGAGTAGAACACGAAGCTAAAAGGTATGATGAGTGGAAACTCGCATACGAAAAGAGAAACAATCCAGGACACGCAGGAGCGGGACTTAAAGGCGCAGTCACGAGACACAAGCAGAGACAAGGAACGCAAGAAACAGAATAAGGAACAGGAAGACAATACGGAGAGGTTTTTCACACCTAAGGAAAATTTAGAAGAGGAGGTGAGAGAGGCAAGGATAAGCAGGAGCAGAGCAATTGTAACACGAAAGCAAAAGAGAAGAATAAAGACATTAGACACACCATTCAGAAAGAACGTAGCAAATCCGAAGAGAAAGCTAGAATCGCCAGAAGAGAGGGAAGAAACGAAGAACAGGAAGAAAAGAGAAGAGGAACTAGAAAGGAACAAAGCGGAAGAGGAACTGCTAAGAAATTTTAGAAGAGGCATAAGAATAATAAGATCACCACCTCCAACAGGAGACACGAGCAAGGGAGAGAAGGGAGAGAGCAAAACGGAAGAAAAAAAGACTGAAGGGGACATAATGATGCAGAAGGAAGAAACAGATCACAACAAAGCGACACTGAACATGAGCGAGCAATTGGCTAAAATCCTACATGAAATAAGAATGGTGAGAGATAAGGGAACGAGAACTAGAGAAGGACAGGCTGAGATAAAGAAAGAACTGAAAGAATGGAAGGCTGAAATGAAAAGCGAGTTAGAGAAGATAAAAGCAAAATGCGACAGCGACAGAAAAGAAGTGGAATTGATTAGAGGAAGAATGGATCGATTAGAAGAGAAAGTAGAATAGAGCGAGGAGAAGACGAAGAGTCTGAAAGAGGAGATAGAAAATAAGGTAGATGTGGCAGGGGTGAGAGGGATTGTAGAGTTATGGAAGAGAGAGGAAGAAGAGAAGAACAAGGAGAGAATGGGAAAGATGGAAGAGGAGGCGAGAAATATGAGAGAGGAAATAGAAAGGCTGAAGGAAAGAGAGGAAAAAAACTGAAAGAGAAACAACATAATTATATACGGAGAGGAGGCAGAAGGGATAAAGAACAAGGAAGGGCTAAAAGACTGGATAAAGGAGAGGTTGAAGGTCGAAGTAGATTTTGAGAGAGCATGGAGAACGGGAAAGAAGAATGAAATAATAGGAGCTAAATGCAAGAACGCGGAACAGAAAGAGGAGATAATGAAGAGGAAGAATAAGCTAAAGGGGGTTGAGCTGTTCATAACGCACGACAAGACATGGAAAGAGAGAAGGAAAGGCAGGATAATGAGAAAGTGGACGAAAGAGTTAGAGGAGAAAGGAATTAGTTTTAAAATGACAAGAGAAAACATTATAGGGAAGGAGGAAGAGTGGATATATGAGGAGGAATCGGGAAGAATGAGACACGTAAGGACAGGGCAGAATGAACCAAATAGAGAATCAAAAACGAAGAGGAGATGCGGCAGGAAGAGATGATAGTGGATTTGTGAAGATAAGATTCTGGAACGTGGCAGGAATAGCAACAACAAGCAAAGAAGAGTGGGAAAAGATAGAATCCAACGACATAGTAGGACTGTCGGAGACATGGATAGAAGAGGGAAAAGAGAGGACAATAAAAGGAAAACTAAGAGAACATGCGGTGATAAGGAAAAACGCGACAAGGTCAAAGAGAAGAGGCAGAGCAAAAGGAGGCTTGATTATGGCCGTGAGCAACAAATTAAACTGGAAAAGAGTAGGAGAAGAACGCGCAGAGGAAAAGAGTAACAAGGTGATAGCAGTGGAAGTTAAATTAGGAAACAGAAACTGGATTGTAATTTCGGTATATATGAATGAGCACAAGGAGGAGAACTGGGAAATGATTGAGAACGTAATAGAGAGCAACCCAGGATCACCAGTGATAATAGGAGGTGACTTTAACGCTAGAATGGCAGAGGAAGGAGGAAGAGCAGGGGAGTACGAAAAAAGAAACAGCAGAGATAAGAGAATAAATAAAGAAGATAGGGAGTTACTGAAGAAGGCTAACAGGCTGAGATTACACATAGTGAATGGAGGGATGAAAGGAGACGAAGAAGGAAGTCTGACGTACATAGGAGGAGGTGGCACATCGGTGATCGACTACGTGCTCACGAACGAAGAAAGCAGAGACTGGATAAAGGAAATGGAAGTGGAAGATGTAGTAGAATCAGATCATATGCCAATACAGATCCAGATTGAAGTAGAGAATAGCAAAGAAGAAGAGGAAGAGGAAAGAGCGGAGAAAGAATATATAGACTGGTCGGAAGTAGCGACAGAGAAGTATAGAGAGAGGATGAAGGAATGGTAAGGAGGAGGGGAGTGGAGGAACCTAAAAGAAGAGATAGGAGAAGTTATGCAGAGAAAAACAAGGAGAGAGAGGAAGGAGACAGGAGAGAAGTGGTGGGAAAAGGAGTGTCACGAGAAGAAGACGGAACTATTAAAGATACTGAAAAGAGTGAGAAGAGAAGAGATAGGGCAGGAGATATACAGAAAGAAGAGGAAGGAATACAAGTGGTAGATAAAAAGAAAGAAAGAAAAATGGGCAGAACGACAACTAGAGGAGATAATGAAAGACAAGAGCGAGAAAAAGTTCTGGGAGAAGATAAAGAGCTGTAGGACAAGGAGAGAAGGAATTAGTAGTAAAATTGGGGATGAGTGCTGGCGAGAGCATTTTAGAAAACTGTTCAACGGAATAGATATAGAAGAGGAAGAAGAAGGGGGAAAAGAGCAAGAGAGATGGAAAGAGGAAGCTATAACGGAAGAGGAAGTAGACAGAGCGATTGGCAAACTAAAGAAAGGAAAAGCTACGGGTATTGATGGAATCCCTAATGAAGCATGGATGTATGCAGGGGTGGAGACAAGACAAGAGCTAAGAAGAGTGATGAATAAGGCATGACAGGATGGAATATTCCCAGAAGAATGGAGAAAAGGAAGGATAAAGCCAATATACAAAAAAGGAGACAAGGATAAAGTAGAGAATTATAGGGGGATAACACTAATGGACTCAGGATATAAAATATATGCAGAGATACTTAGGGAGAGGTTAGAGAAGGAGATGGAAGAAGGGGGAATGTTAGATGACACACAATATGGATTCAGAAAGGGGAGAGGAACGATAGACGCGGTGTACGTGGTGAAAAAAGGGATAAAGGAAGAAATTCAAAAAGAGAGAGGAAAAGTTTGGGCAATATTTGCGGATATGAAAGCGGCATTCGACAAACTAAAAAGGGAAAAGATATGGAAAAGAATGGAAGAGGCAGAAGTATCGTATAAATTAAGGAAAAGAATAGAGGAAATGTATAAAGACACGAGATATGAAATAATGATAGAAGATAGGAAGGTAGGAGAATTCAGAACGAAGGAAGGGGTAAGGCAGGGGTGCCCGCTAAGCCCAGCATTGTTCAACGTGGTGTTTGCAAACTTGGAAAAAGAAATGAGAAATGCACAAGAAAGCGGGATTAGAATAGGAAGAAAGAAGATACATTCAATAGCATACGCAGACGACGTAATCCTGGTAGCAAACAACGAAACAGGACTGAGAGAGGTTATGAGGAAATTTAATAAATACATAGAGAAGATCGGATTGGAGCTAAATATAGAGAAGATAAATGGAATTCAGGCAGAACGCAAAAGGAAGAAGGAAGCAGGTAGAATTTAAATGGAAAGGAAGCAAGATAGAAATAGTCAAGGAAGTGACGTATTTAGGCTATAGAATGCAGACGGACAACGGAGATCAGAAGCACATAGCGAACATCACAAAAAAGGCAATTTCAGCACTAGGAAGAATATGGAGGATGGGAGAGAGATTTTTCAAGGAAAAATGGAAAAGAAGGATGAGGCTCTTCGATGCCATGATAAGCAGTATTTTGAGATACGGAGCAGAAATATGGGGATGGAGCACATGGAAGGAGATAGAAAGGGTGCAGGAAAGATATTGGAAGTGGATCTACAAAGCGGACAAGACAACACCAAGTCACACACTAAGGGAGGAAGCAAGAAGAGATAAGTTGGCAGTAAGAATGGGAAAAGCGGCGGTAAAGTACGAGAGAAAACTATGGTCTGCAAATGAGGGAACATTGTTAAAGGAGTGCTGGGAAATAGCAAAAAAGAATAGGAAAATGGGAAAGAGCGACAAGGAAAAGGAGGAATTCCTAAGGAAAAGAGGATGGTCGGTGGAGGAGATGGTAAGGAAAACTGAAGAAGGAAAACCAGTGTGGATCGAATTGGAAGAAACAAGCAGGGATATAGAAAAACAAGAAAGAAGAGAGGAATTGGAGAGATCGAAATACGCTACAGAAATAAAGAAGATAATAACAGAAGAAACAAGACCGAGATATCAGATAGACGAAGTAAGGAAAAGAAGAGATGAAACAGAAGTGACAGGAAGGTTTAGGTTAGGGTGCGAAAGCAAATCCAATAAATACTGGTTAAAAGAGGAAGAAAAACTATGCAGATTGTGCAGAGAAGAATCAGAGACGCTCGAACATATCTTCGAAAAGTGCAGCCAAACAGGAAATATCAACAGAACCTGGGAACGAATATTGAGAAATGGAGAGGCAAATATGCACATACTGCAAAATATTAGATGGAAGAGGAAAAGAAAAGAGGAAAAAGAAAGACGGCAGGCAGAAGAACAAGTGAATTATATCTCTATGGATATTGGAAATGGGACATAAGGGTCTGGTAAAAACAACGAAATATCTTAAACTTTTAAGAATAAGGAATAATCATCAGGAATAAAGGCTTCTATAGTTCATAAGAATCATATTGTTTTACAAAGTCTATTTAAAAAGTCTTCTTAGGTTAAAAGTTTCTACTTCTCTGGGGCTTGATTCTCTAAGCTTACGTCTGTTGACACCACCGGTTTTCCTTCTAAAGTAGCTCTCTGATTGGTCTAAATCTCTTGTCTCACATGTATCGAACCGAGACAGAGTTAGAGAATCAAGTCTCTGGTTTAAATATACACAAATTGAGTCCATATATTATGATTACTTGTATAATCGATGTATATACTGTATGCAGATTGCAAAAAGGAATATACCTGACAGCCAATTACAATTGGCGAACTGTGATTAGATAAGGTAATAGACGTCAGAGTCTCTGGCCTATATAATTATACCTTATTTTACGTATAATACACATGGATTATAAACGTGTATAATTCTTACGCCGAGTACCATAATCATGTTTAATATAAAATAATAATTCATGATTCGCAATTCATAATTAAAAAAAATTAAAAACTAAAACTATTAATTAATATAATTAAATATTAATTGATTATTATGAAAATTATAGCTATTAAATAATTATTAATTATTATTATTAATAACAATAATTTATTAATTCATAATTTTTTCTTGAATATCAAATTCTAAATTATTTGAAACAATTGCAAACTGTTTATAACTATTAGAAACTGTCTGAAACATTTACAAAGTATTAGAATTAAAAAGTTTTATACAGAATGCTACATTTTGTAACATTTGTAAACAGTTTTAAACAGTTCGAAACAGTTTAAATACTTTCTAACCGTCACTTGCTGTTTTGAACATTTATAATTTAAGACAAGACAGGGATTATAGTATATAATTTTTGAAAGTGGAAATTGTCAAATAATAGAACATTAGGTAAAAATTATAAAACATAATAAGTATTAAAAATTATAATACAATATAATACAAAAATTCAGTATAAAAACTAATATTTTCATTTGGATACGTTAAATACTCTAAATTTAAAATATTTTATAGTCTTTGTAAATTATTGAAGTGGAGTAGGATTTTGCACGAACAACGCCATTTTCAGTGTAAACCAAGTAATGATCAATCCTTGTAGATATTTTAAATCTTTTAGCCAAAAATCTTTTATTGGCGTTATAATCAGCCCGCGAAGAGAATCTAAAATCTATATTTGCTAATCTTCCTATGGTTGAGAGCCATTCAAATAAATCTTTAGGCGTTAAGATTTCACGATTATCAGTTGATTGCAGATTTGCTCTCACTGCTGCTCTTTTCACGACAGCGCCGAGTCCATCACATGGGCCTTTTTCATGGGCTGTTGCATAAAAATTCCATTCTGCGGGAATATTGAAATCGTTCTTGTGAAAAGCAAGATTAATGACGTTCTTGTAGTTTTTGTATTGCTGAGGGGCTCCATCCGAAAAATACAATACTTTTTTCACTAACAAAAACTCTAATTTCAAATATTCTATTAGAATCTTGTGAAATGTGTATACTGCTATAGAATCATGGATAAGGCTATCGGATATAATAACCAAGCTACGATGTTTAACATCTGTATTTTCTTTGTAATAAATTACAATGTTATACACCGTAGCTTGGCCATTATTCCAATGAAATCCCGGAATAGCGTCTTGAACCGTGAAAGCGTAATTTTCTGCAAAATCCACAATCACTTGAAATTCACCTTCTTCCAAATTTTCTTTTGTAGATCTTAAAAAAACTGATTTCTGGGTAGCAATAAATGATTGTGGCATCAGTTTGCACAGTTCCTCACACAGATATGGAATAAACTCTTCTGTGGTTTTAATAATTGTTTCTAATGTTGTTTTTGGATTTGATATCCATTGCTTATATGTAACGGATAAAATATTGCTATCTTCAAACAGCTTCTCCAAAGTTTCTTCGAAGTTGACTTTGTTTGGACATCTGTCGCATCTTCCAAAGTAACAACTCTCTTTTGGTGTTTCACATAGCAGGAAATTGAAGCAATCCTTATAGGAGGAAATTGGTCTTGATGAATTCTTACTAAGAGTTGTAATAGAACAACCTAAAAACAAAATACAAAGTATTTTGCTTATTGAAATTATATTAATTAAATATTAAAATTATTTACTTTAGTACTAATTTAAATGATTTTCTTATAAGGATACGAATAAATTAAAACCAAAATTAAAAAAAGAAATAAACTTGCAATAAATTTATAATTTAATAAATAAATATACTTCGGATAAAAAAAAATCATAAAGTTTATAAAAACATTTGAAATGTTGTTCTTTCATCTATTGATGATCACTTAATAGCATATAAACTTCTAACCTTATCCAGTAATAGAAGTTCCACATTTTGGTGATGACTGCACACACAAACGCTGTGACTGCCGCTGCTATCAACCAAAATGCAATTTCGAGGTCTTAAGGTTGAAAATTTAGCAAAGCCAATCTTTAATTCTGCATAGTGTAACGGATAATTTATTCCTAGCTGCTCAGCGGTTATCCGTTAACAAATATAGTGCATGCAGCGGCGAGGCTAGCACGCCTCGTGCAATGCACACCGCATGCGAATGTAGAATTGAATAAAGGTGGGAGAACGGGGTAGCACATGAATGATCACCCGCGAGAGTTAAATAACGTATAACGGGGTTTATTGAATAAGTCACAGAGGGGAAAGGGGGACACAGCGCACAATGTGCGATTCGTGGTCAGAAGGAGGCCCGAGTTGCCGCGAGTTAGGGAGAGAGAGAGAAGAGTCGAGCCGGCACTTACAACTGGTGCGTAGTCGCTGTCGCCGCAGACGCCTCGCCGGAGCTCCTGGTGCGCAGGTCGCTTTCGGTCGCCTCGCTGAGGTGGGTCCGGGGCCGTGACCGGTTCGCCGACACACACACACACACGCTCACTCACTCTCACACTGGAACGCAGCTCTATTCTCGCGAGAAGACCTCGTGTCAAAACTGAGCGGGGAGCGCGGGCGCTATCCAAAACGAGACTGATTGACTCTCTCACGAATCTAAACGGTTCGCGCGCGCTCCTCGCTCTCTCTCTCTCTCTCTCTCTCTCTCTCTCTCTCTCTCTCTCTCTCTCTCTCTCTCTCTCTCTCTCTCTCTCTCTCTCTCTCTCTCTCTCTCTCTCTCTCTCTCTCAGTGTCTCTCTCTCGGCCGGGCGTCCTTCCGCGTCGTCTGCACCTGTAACATCTAAGGAGGATTTAGTACATGATTAATGCGGGGAGAGAGGAAAATGACGGAGAATAATTTTCCGTCATACGCCTCTTCCCCAGACGCTGGCTACGGGCGACGTACCAGCTCGAGATAATCTCTCTCTCCGCCATGCAACATGCAATAGGGGGTAGAGCTTCGACGAGCCATGCAATAGGCTTTGGGATTGTAAAGAGGGGAAGAACGTAAGCAACTCTTGTGGAGTCGCGATCCTTCGCGCGTCGCGCGGGCGCTTATCGGCTCATCCCTGGATGAGTCGCCCTAGGGGGAAAAGAGTTGGTCGCTATGTTCAATGGTGAGGCGTGAGGTTAAGGGGTTACTGACGTGCTTGGCGCGTTGCGGCGCGCGTGCGTTGCGGCGCGCGTGCGTCGCGACGCGGTTTATTGGGGCTGCATTCCGAAAGCCTTTCGGCCGTCCGCGGCTTCGGGGTAGCGTTGCGCTTGCGTTTGTCGCGAGTGGTAGCGGCTTTCGCTCGTCAGCGTCTGCCGTTACTCGCGAGCGCTTGCTCGCCTGGGCCCCCATGACACGTGTGGTTCGCGTTACCACCAACCGTGCTTTACGTGGTCTTCCTCTCTTGCGGGGTGCGTGCTGCTGCTCGCTCCCCAGGTCATTGGGAGATCCGTCGTCGTCGGGATCTTCCCCAGCCTGGTCATCGCGTGCCGAGTTAACGTCAGTTGAGCTCCCTGTCTCAGCGGTAAGATCAACCTTTTCATGATAGAATTTAAGGTCTTCTACGAGGACCTTGCCGCAGTCTTTTCCATCAAGGTCTTGCAGCTCGGACACATTCGAGCCTAGCTTGGCCGAAATTACGTACGGACCGGCGTATTGCAGCGCTAGCTTCGCTGCTACGCCTTGTGCTGCCGAGGAGAGAATGCGATTGCGCTTCCAAACTCTGTCTTCCAGTTCGAAGCGAACATCGCGGCGAGACGCATTATAATAATGCGACTGTCGCTGTTGCGCTGCTGAAGCGTTCTTCGCGGCGGATTGTTGCACGTCTCGCAACTTCTGCAGCCGCGCATGCCAGCGCTCGAGCTCGGCCGCTTCTGCGAGCTCTTCTGCTGCGCGCTCCTTGCGGCGCTTCAAGAAAACGGGCGGAGTCGGTTGCCGGCCCATGTTCAGAAATGCTGGGCTCGACCCTGTCGACTCCTGCATCGCAGTGTTGTATGCGAACATCAGTTCGGGGATGTGCAAATCCCAATCCTTGTGGTTTTCTTCGAGGAACGCGCTAATCATGATTTTCACCGTGCGATTCACTCGCTCCACAGGATTCGCCTGCGCGTGGTACGGTGGAATCGTCGTATGCGTAACTCCGCACTTGTCCAGGAAGGAGTCAAGAGCCTTGTTCTTGAACTCCGTTCCATTGTCGGAGTGAAAAGCTTCGGGTACACCAAAGGGTAGGAAGATTCGCTGTTCTAGTTCCTTTTCGATGGTGCGTGCGTTCGCCTTGCGAATCGGTACGCATTCGACCCATTTTGTAAATAAGTCCAGAAATATCAGCAGGTACTCGAACCCTCGAGCGGACCTGGGAAAAGGTCCCATAATGTCCCCTACAACGATCTGTCTAGTAGCCGGCTAATCAGCTGATCGAGCCCTTGGGCCGACTGCTCTGCCATCGCGGCTAGGCTTGGCTTGCCATCGCTCGTCACGGGTTGTCCGCGTGTGTCTTGTGGAGGTGCGCCACTCGTCATAACTGCCAAACTATTCTTGCCGCGCTGCGGTTGCGTTTTCGTGGAATTTGGCCCCTTGTAGGCTACGTCTGGTAACAGACTATCGTCCGGATTCGGGGGAGGTTTGTAACTCTTCTCCGCCTCCCTTAGCGCTTCCGCTTCTCGTGCAAGCTCCATGAGCTTGTCTATGTCTGTAACTTTCTCCCACGGCACTAAGCGTTGGAGACTCGGCAGCATATTTCTATATATGTGCTCGAGTTGTCTTTCATTCTCCCAAGGCTCCTCAAACTTACTTAAAATCGTAAGGAGGCATACAATATAATCCCTTACAGGCTCGTCTCTGCCTTGGGTGCGGGCTTGCGCTTCGCCGACGAATCGTTGCTGGAATCGCTTGTCGACCCCATAGCAGCGGCGCGCGGCGGCGCAAAAGTCTTCCCAAGTTCGCCAATTTTTGCGAGCTTGGCGGCACCAATGCCTCGCCACGCCAGACGTCAGCTCGGACATAGCATTCAGCAGGTCCTCGTCAGTTATTCGCGCGAGCGAGCGACATTTGTTAACTCGCTCGAGGAATTCCTCGATGCTGCTGCCTTTCTCGCCGGCAGTTTCCACTGCCGCACCGTTCTGCCAATGTCCATGTTTATGGATTGATGGAGCGTTGTACCTTCACCCGAGTATCTACTTTGTGAGTTACTCGGGAGGCTCCCCCTCCCCCAAGACTCTTGCCGGTCACGAGCATAAGGCTGAGGATGTCGCTGGGGATCACGCTCGTTCGCATAATACCTTTGCGGTGTGACGTTTTGCGCTGCTGGATTTAGCGCTGGTGGCTGTCGCGCATTTGCGTTTGTCGCTGTGTTGCACGAGTCCGTTTGTGTACTTCCTTCATCAAGGTACTCTAATCTGTACGTGTCTTGGAAGTTCACTGTCTTATGTTTTTGCGAGCTCGCTTCATTGCCTGTCGTTCTATTTGACATCGTGTACAGACGTGTACTCGCTATTAGGTCTGACATCTGCTCCTGCAGTTGCCTTATTTCTTTATCGTAGCCTTTTGCGATTCCTTGTATCCTCAACATTTCGCATGCTACTGCTCTTGGCATTGTGTATGTTTTGCCGTTTGTGAGCGTGCATTGTACAGGGTCGTCGGCTGTAGTTGCTGTTCGTGTCGTGAAGACCGATTGCGGGGCTGAATGTATTGTGTACGTTCCCGCAGTGCTGGCTACGGCTGTACTCGCCGTCGTCGTCGTGGTTGTTAGCGTGTTTACCCACGTTGACTGTGTTGTGATAGTCGATGGAAATCTACCTTCGGTTATCGCTTTTCCCAGGTTTCTTCCTTCACGAATATCTTGCTGCGACGTTCGCCTCGATCCTGGTTGATTTTGCGTCGTCGCGGTCCATATTTGCTCTGCAGTTGTTGCTAGTGCTGTCGCGCAGGCGTTTTCTTCTTGTACTTCAGTGATCGACATGTCCACTTGGTCCAATAGTGTGTGGACGTGGTTTAGTGGTGCTGACGTTTGACATCTTTGCGTGTGGTGGGTGCATCTCGTAGCTTCACGCCTTTGTGCCAGCTCGTCAAGTGTGCGTGCGTCGAACGTCAGAGTTTGTGTAAGGTTTGCTAGTTTTCCATTTCTTCTATTGAACGCTTCTGCTTCGCCTTCTGCTTCGTTCGTTCGCACGACATCGTTCACCGTGTAGTCACCTCGCAATCGCCTATATAACCTATCCGCTTTTGCAAACAGTGTGCCGCTTTTTAAAAGTTCTAATTTTTCGAGCGCATCGTCGAGCGGCTCGCCTGCCAAATTCATTATCCAGCCTTGGATTTCCACCCCCATGGTGTCTTCGAATGTGTCTTCGTTTAAGAGTGGCATGTTATTGACCTGAAAATCCCTAATGAGCTTCGCTGATGAATTCGGGTTTTAAAGTTTTAATTTGTAATTAGTACGCCTTTGGTGTTTTTAAGTTTAATTTGCGCTAATCGCTGGTCGATTCTCTTTTATATTTAAGGAGAATGAAGTTTTTACTATTTCTTTATTTAGATCGGCATGGGATAAAAAGAAAAATTAATAAAAGCAAAAGAAGGAAAAATTTTGCCTCTTCCAGTTTTATTTGTTTTCTTGTGTATCAATTTAACCACAAGAAAATTTGAATTCACAAAAGACAATTTTTTGTAAAACCAAAAGAGATAAATTCAATTAATTTATAATAATTTATCATAGTTTATAATAATTTATATTGTTTGTGGGGTCGTTTGCGCTTTGTCTAAATGTGTCGCATTCAGATTTGCACTTGCGACATACGCGTGCAATAATTTATTGCAATAGGTAAATTACGTTCGTTAAATTCTGTGAATTTATTTTGTGTGAATCGCGGTAAACAAATTCTGAGAATATTTTATTATGTGATTTAGATTAATTTATCTCTTTATTGTAAAAAAGGGAAAAAGAATATTTATTACTAAATTAGGTAGAATAATAATAGTGTTAAATAAAAGAAATGAAATAAATTATTAAAGTGCCACTTTTGTTGTGGTCTTAATTTTAACTGGAAGGGTATTTGGTTTGACTTAAAATTCCAAAGGCTATTTTATTAAATATTATTGAAGGCTGAATACTTCAATATACTACAGAAAGGAGAAAAAATAAATTTTGTTTTGTTCAACTAATTTTGTGACCCGAATTTCTCTGAAATAGTCTAGAACGTATATGCGTTTTTGCTTTTGGTTCTAACTTATTTCGTTTGTTTTCAATCTAATGTTTTTGACTTCGCATTTATTTTAATAAAGTCCGTTATTCAGACTTATACACTATTCGGTAGTAAGCTAAATGTTTTTAATTTTTCCCCGCTGGCTTAAATGCCGGGCGCTGTGAACGTTCATGTTCGATTTATACGGTCTACGCTAGTTGTCTACTAGGAGACTATACGGCACTCGTGTTATTCGCTGTCGGGGTACGATGATTCCCGAGCGATCAGCTGTTGCTGTTTCCACGCTGCTGTGTATCGCGCTTCACAACCTACGTTGCTTATGCCTATATACTGAGTTTCAACCAGCGAGTTCGCATATGCGTTATTTCGCGTTCGAAAATTTTTCTTTCCTCTTGTTGCAATTTTTATTATTTTCAAGACTCGTTTAAATTATAATTAATTTGAATACTCAATTTAATGATTTCGAAAATGAGTCTGAGTTTTAATTTAGTACAATTTAAATTTGTGTCGATTCATATACTTAATCTATGTTTATTTATTAACGTTTATTAATTAACGCTTGTTGTTGCGAAGTCGCTTTCAAACTCGTAATTTAACAATAAAAGAATGAGTATACATAAGACGCACTGTTGTCATATGCGCGTCGCGTATTGAGTCTCGATGGTATAGCGCCTAATCTGAAATAATATTCAGTCGCGCACGGAATAATTTTTGCTCCGAATATAATATTCGGAGTAATTTGTCTCTCTCCAACACACAGTGCGAAAACTTGTGTGCTGGCAGGCGCGCTTTGTTTACGTTCTGCGCGGCCCAAGTCCGATGTCGGCGCGCAACGTAAACACTGTCCGCGGTTGCCGTCGCTGCGCGTGTGCGCGACGACTGTCGAATGTAATTTTCGACAATAACCTTAGCGTAAAAATGTGCGTTCGCTGGCTTTCCCGGAGTGCGGCGATGCTTAATGCATCCACCCCACCGGTGTTTAATTGCCAGTGTTCAATACACTGATGCGCTGCGTGAGCTAATGTCACCGCGCGCTGCAATTTTCCGCACTCCGGTGCACGCGAATTCAAATCGTTAAACGAATATTATACCCACGTTATCGAAACTGTGGATTTCTTCGAGGGGCACCAATTTGTAACGGATAATTGATTCTCCGGCTGCTCGGTAATTATCCAGTTACAAATATAGTGCAGGCGGCGGCGAGGCTAGCGCGCCTCGTCCAATGCACACCGCATGCGAAGGTGGAATTGAATAAAGGTGGGAGAACGGGGTAGCACATGAATGATCACTCGCGAGAGTTAAATAACGTATAACGGGGTTTATTGAATAAGTCACAGAGGGGAAAGGGGACACAGCGCAAAATGTGCGATTCGCGGTCAGCGGGCGCAGGAAGGAGGCCCGAGTTGCCGCGACTTAGGGAGAGAGAGAGAGAAGAGTCGAGCCGGCACTTACAACTGGTGCGTAGTCGCTGTCGCCGAAGACGCTTCGCCGGAACTTCTGGTGCGCAGGTCGCCTTCGGTCGCTTCGCTGGGGTGGTTCCGGGGCCGTAACCGGCTCGCCGACACACACACACACACAAGCTCACTCACTCTCACACTGGGACGCAGCTCTATTCTCGCGAGAAGACTCTCGTGTCAAATCTGAGCGTGGAGCGCGGGCGCTATCCAAAACGAGACTAATTGACTCTCTACCTAGTCTGAACGATTCGCGCGCGCTCCTCGCTCTCTCTCTCTCTCTCTCTCTTTCTCTCTTTCTCTCTTTCTCTCTCTCTCTCTCTCTCTCTCTATCTCTCTCTCGGCCGGGCGTCCTTCCGCGTCGTCTGCACCTGTAACATCTAAGGAGGATTTAGTACATGATTAATGCGGGGAGAGAGGAAAATGACGGAGAATAATTTTCCGTCATAATAGTCTTCCTTGAAACTTTGGTAAAGCTCTTTTAAATTGAGTAGCAGTAGCCTTTTTTGGAGATATTCCTTCACACCATTTTATTTCTCACAGAAATGACATCCTTCATTCCAGGCATTACAGATGATACATCATCTCTTAAGTAATATGCTTTGACTAACGTTGTTACTTCAAAAGATAAAGATTTACCTATAAAATAAATTAATCATTTTATTTTTAACTATTTCAATAATAATGTATGTAAAAAATTGTTTCGAAAACTAAAAACAAATTCTGAATTTGAGTACATATTTCTACAAACATATTGACTTGTCTCTTGATAAATTTTTTAAAATGAAAACTATTTTTAATTTATTTTTTTTATAAACTTTTTTATGTATATTTATTTAACAAATCATCTTAATTATTACTTTTATCTCAAATAAAACTGACAATAGCAAGTACTGTATTTTTCTAAAACTTCAAGTAACATTTTCGACCTGAAAATAATGCAAAAGGTGTCTCGAAATTTTCCTGAATATAGACTTACTGTATCAATTAAAAAAATTATTAAATTTAATATTTCTATTTATTTTTTTATAAAATTTAATTCAATATCAAGAAAAAATATACAAGTAATATGTTAGAAAAATGTCTGATCCGTGTTTTATTACTTTCAGGTATATAAAGTTTCTTAAAATCATAAAGGCAGATTCAATATTCATATCCCTGTTACAATTATTACAAAAGAAATTAAGTAAATCTTTAAGAAAACCAACCTCTTTTTGGAATAGGTGTTGCCAATATCTCTCCTAAAGCTACACTTTTTTAGCACTATGAATCATTCTCCAAGTTGCATCAAAATTTTTCATGATATCTACTGCGCTCCAAGATTGGGGCATTAATGTCAAAATCTGAATTTGTTGCGATCGACTACATGTCTCACTATAATAAATTCTTTTTAAATTATCAAAAAATTCAACAGCATCCTTAACTAGATTACTAGGGACGTCTATAGCTTCATTTTCAGCTGTTGATTCTTCTAAAACTTCATTTAAATTATTTCGTACATAATCAGAATCATTATGCATAGGACTAGAAACTGTCTGAGAAGATGAAGTAGAGGGTTCCGATTGTGCAACTAAAAAAATGAAGAATTAATAAAGAATAATATATCTAAAATGATTGATAATATTAAATATTGTGTAAAAAAAGTTGTATAAAAAGTTGGGAAATTAGTAAGTTAGCTAGTGAGTTTTTTTATGTACCAGGCCTACGCTTTAGTAATTGATTTAGCTATGTAGGATTTACATTGTAAATTGCTGCTTTCAATAAATAAATACATAAAAGTAAAGATTCTACCTCTAGATAACTGTAGATCCTTTTGATTTCTTTTAGATAGAATTACATCAATTTCCTTCCGACAAACTGTACAAATTAATTGATTTTTAGACAGGTGTGAAAATGCATCATGTATTTTCTTGCTGATTTTTCGCAGCCCCTTTGTGGCATTATTATGTTTATCATGATTCAAAGGGTTACAGCATTTATTGTAATTTGATGTTGTTGAAGGAAAATTATATTTCTTAGAAGTGCCTTCCGAAACAGAATTTCCTATGTTTTATTGTTTTATATGCTCTTTGCTCTTTTTTTATTACTTTATGTACAGATTATATACAGACTAAACTCCAAATTTTTTTTTAATTTTTAACCGCCCACATGTATAAACAAACGTGAAGTTGGCTGATTAAGGTAGTTGTGTCCTTAGGGTTCGGTCTACAATAACGCAGGGTGCTCACTACAATAGTTAATGCATATCACGGCCCTTCCTCAATACCTGTGATATCGGACAGGTTACATCTCCGATGTCTCGAAAAAAATTTTTCGTTGTCCGATATCTACGCAATTCATAATCAAATGTAGAAAAATATTGACTAAAAACCTACGGTAGACCTTTCATCTTTTCTATTTCTACCATTGATTATGAATTGCGTAGATATCGGACAACGAAATTTTTTTCGAGAGACATCGGACATATAACCTGTCCGATGTCACACGCATTGAGGAAGGGCCGTTATAGTCTAAAAAAATCAGAGTAGAACATGTGTGTATAGAAGAATGTGAGCACAGTATATGCTTATAAATAATACGCAAACATACAGTTACTTGAAAAACGCATTTTTTGAAATGTTTTCCTCTCTCAAATCTGTCTTAGCTCAAATATTCCATACTTATTCGCGACCGCACATTTTAGCACACCATCTATAAAATACCGTGCGGTGGTTTTAAGAACTGAGCGAGAGGGAATAGTTCTTATGGGTATTAATGTTATTCCTTTTTGCTATCTGCATACAGTATATACATCGATTGTACAAGTAATCATATGGACTCAATTTGTGTATATTTAAACCAGAGACTTGATTCTCTAACTCTATCTCGGTGCGATACATGCGAGACAAAAGATTTAGACCAATCAGAGAGCTTCTTTAGAAGGAAAACCGGTGGTGTCAACAGACGTAAGCTTAGAGAATCAAGCCCCAGAGAAGTAGAAACTTTTAACTTAAGAAGACTTTTTAAATAAATAGACTTTGAAAAACAATATGATTCTTGTGTAACGGGACTTAACTATAGAAGCCTTTATTCCTGATGATTATTCCTTATTCTTAAAAGTTTAAGATATTTCGTTGTCTTTACCAGACCCTTATGTCCCATTTCCAATATCCATTAGAGATATAAGCTAAGCGCGTGGCACTTGAATATTATTGTGGATATTTACACCAGGGTAGCAGAAAATGTTGTCGTTTGTCAAATAAACATTTTCAATAAAATAGAAATAAAGTAGCATTCTGTTACTATTCACATAATCTGCTTGCTTTAGATAAGTATAATAAAATTCTTAAGTAAAATATGTATTTTTATTATTGAGAAAATGATTGTTTGAACTTTTTTTTTATAGGATATGCTAAGTTCATCAACAAATAAACATTGTTGATGAAAAGGAATTATTACCTCACCAGGGAACATAATTATTTCCAAGGATATGTCAGCGCTAAATAATCAAGTAATATAAACAAATAAATAATAGATGTAATGTTATATACGGATATTTATATTTAAAAATAGCTAAATTTATAAAATCAGAAAATTTTTGACCTACAGTAAGTGAATGGGATATTCTAAATTGACAGAGAAAACTATTTTATTAATAAAAAAAGTTTATGACAGTAAATTATGGGAAAATTTGATAGTTGGCTGTGGTTAACGGGTCAGCTTGTATAATTAAATAAACCTACAGCTTTCTTATTGTAAAGATGTATTCTCAGTATTTTTTTCATAGAATATGTGTTGTATAGATTACATTATAAATATGAAATAAAGTGAGTGTAGTTGGAAAAATATTTCTTATGAAAGATGTGCGGGTAATGAGTTACATCCAATTTTATTATTGAAATTAATTCAAGATTTAATGACAGTAATTAATATTTTTTTTAATGAATTGTTACATTCGAAATATAAAAAAAAATGTTTTATACTTTTTCCATTTGTTTTAAAGAAAGTATGTTATGAAACCCATTTGGCACTGCAATATAAAATAAGGAAAATAATTTGTTATCTATCTTTAAGGTGTGAGGTTATTGACCAATTAATTTAGTTACTATCCTTATATAATTTAGATATATTTTATGTGTTAAAATTTAAAATATTACAGCCGGTAGAAAAAGTTGAAGCAACAAATTTTAGCAAGAAAGCTTTGACGAGCCCCAGATCAATTTTGCAGATATGCTTTATATTGTTATTTAATTAATTTTCTATTACTGTAAGCTGTCAATTTAAGTGGGAATATTTCTTATTCATAAATGAAAATATTTCTTTTAAATTAGGGGGGCTGCGCCCCCCAGCGTGCCTTCGGCACGCCATCCCCCCCGCCCCCACACGCACCTACTTCTCGCTTCGCTCGTCGCTCCCCTCTCCCTATGTAGAAACTTCGTTTTTACGTAATAGGCACGACCGCAGTACTCAGAAGAACCTTATACTTCTATTATTGCAAAAATTGTAATACTTTATTTATCGTTTTCATCATTAAAATAAACCTAAATACATCTACAGTAAAATTTAAATGAAAATTGTCCATTTACTTTTACACATTTATTTCTTCTATTTTATAGAAGATTTGCGTTTTAATTCTACATGTATAAGTATATTTAGATAAATTTTTAAATATAGTATATGATGTATATCAATTTAATATGTACTAATTGATATGATTAAAGTGTACATAGAAATATTGAATATAAGTATCATGATTGCAGGTATATTTAAAATTAAAAACATAGTTATCATAATTTTTATAGAAATCGTTTTTATGATTTATTATTTTTATTTATGAAAACGTTAAATAGAAAAGAAAGTTTTGTTTCAAAATTATCCAGAACTTTTGTATTTGAAATTTTTGTAAATAGTCAAGTTCTGTTGAATTATATGAGGAAAACTATTGTTTCATTACTCTCGATTAATAAAAAAACATAGAGTTAAATTTTATTCAGTTCTAACGAAAGGTGGAGACTACAGCTGCTCACGAGTGTTCCTAACTACATATACTTATATATACAATCTCAATTACGAAAATATACTCGCGGCACATTCTCACATACATTAATGCCGCGAAGCGAAAAGGTGAAAACTGCAGAATTAGGGCCGTTAGGCCCGTTACACGCAAAAAATACTAACCCATGTTATTTACTGTATCCGTCCCCTGCTCCTTTTTGCGTGGAACGGGCCTTACGAAAAAAACTCAACGCTGATGCATTCGGCAAGACGGCAACGGCAATCTATAGTGTAGCGCTGCGTGAACATGAGTACTATTGCAGGATTGCACTGCCGTACGGCTACCTCGACTATATGTGCTACATGCGTCGCACACACATACAGCGGAAAAACGCATGCCGGCATGCGACTTGCGAGATGCGACCCGCGTGACCGTGAGCGCTCCCTGTGTCTACCTCAGTATATCTTTATATATGGTCGCGCGCGCTTTCTGTTTCATGCTATAATAAGCCCTAAAGTATTATACTGTGACTGCGGACTGCGCGGCGTGCGCACGTGTGTCCATGGTGTGTGATGTCAACAATCGCATTGCCTGGCTCCCGGCGTCCCCAACGATGACAGCGGCTGCTGTAGTACGCCGCCCTGATGAATGTCGTCCCTTTAAGTTCGTTCGCCGGTTGCTGATAAGTAATTCGTCGAAGACAGGAAAGCAGTGTGTCAACGGCGAGAGCAGATTCGGTAAGCTCTTTCACGTTCCTAACCTCTATGATGGGTGAACTGAAGGTACTTTTTCTTGTTGCAGGCATCTGTGGCAACAGAAGGAGTGTAAACAACGAACGCTGCTGCAGACTGTTCCTTGGGTGTAGAAATATTATCTGGGTTGTTTATTTATTAGTTATATGTGGTTTTTAGGTGCTCAACTTTCCTTGTTTGGCTCTTATACTAATAGCTATGTGTACATACAGTGTTATCACTCTCAGCGACTCTCAGGCTGGGGCTTTTTCCAGCAGTGAAACGAGTCAAGGCTTCCACTAATCCTTGCCTTCTAGTTGTTAGCCAGAAGTATCTGGTGCAGCGAGTGAACTACAACCATTGTTGCAGACTTTTCTTTTGTATGGTAATGTTTTTATTGGTGTCATCTAATTATAAGTCATATGTAGTTTTTAAGTGCTCTACATTTCTCACTTGTCTCCCAGACTCAAGGCTGATCTGCTATTAATGTGTTTTGTTTATCCTTAGGCCGAGGCAGTCCATGACATTCAGACACAATTGACGGTCTCTGTTAGTACCTTCCTCTCAGATGGTGGAGTTACTGACGTAGTGGATGGCTGTTAGTTAGATGATTCTCAGCAGATTGGCATCCATGGAGTAGTGCCAGCTTAGATCATCCAACTCTATTTTGCTACTTCTGTGTCTCTATCAGTGATCTTCAAGTGCTAGTGCTTTAGAGTATGAGGGAATACGTAATTAGGAACTGAGGGATATCATAAAAGTGCTGTGTATGTGTGTGTGTGGTTAAATGTGATACGGGTAGGTAGTTGTCTTTGGTAATATTAGCTCGTCTGGTTAATTATTAAGTTTGGTCAGGGTATAAGAACTCACCTCTGGGTATCTGTTGTATTAAAATACATGATTATGTATTTCGCAGATTTTTACCCAGTGAGACTTGCCTATTTAATAGTTTTCTACACACTGTAAGACTGACAAAATCAGACTAGAACATTGTTCTTTATGCACTGAAATTTACCATATTACAAAATTTATAGCTCATACATTACACAAAAGTTTTTTTTTTAAATATGATATTACTTTAACATGTGATTATATAATATTACACAATTTTGATTCTTTTAGTTTAATCGCTTAGGTCCTGGGAACATAGTTAACGGGTTAAGCTGTGTAATCTTATATTAAATTTCTTAAATTTATTATCAAAACAGTAAGATAACAATTATATATTTTTACCAACCCAATTTTTATACATTTTTATAATTTTAATTCTACTACATTTTAAGTTCTCTAGATCATTTGACAAGAAATTATAAGTTCTGACAGCTTCTATGTTGATTATTGTTTTACTTTTTTTTATTGGTGCCTGTACACTTCTATTTCTTGTAATGATAGAAATCCGATTCAAAACAAAATAATAATTTAATATTTATAGGTCATTCTTCAAACACAAAAGTATTTTTGTATTTAATTTTAATGATTTTATTTTATAGATTATTTAATGATTTTGTACTATTCATATAGGTATAAAGCATCCCAAGCTATTATCCCATAATTTTTAATACTATTAAAAAGAGCGTAATACAATGTCAACAATGTTTTAGTTTGCATAATTTTTGTCTTTTTGTAGAAAACAGGGAAATAGTTATTTCGTTTTTTTACTTATTGTTCCAATGTGTTTATTCCATTAAATATTGTAATCAAATGTAATTTTGTATTTTATTATTATGTTTTTGTAATTATGTTATCTTTGGAATGCTATATCGATTTTTCCGATCTTATTTATAGGCGATCTTTTTTCCGATCTTATTTATTTTATTTATTGTATCGAATATTTCTGTGTCAAATCTAATTCTGTTAAATAATAAGCGAAAATTGATTATATTAAGATAAGGGCGTTTAAAATCGATTTTATCGGATTAGCTCAATAGGAATTGATTGTACATGGAAATATTAATTTGGAAAATGTTTTGTTTTATTATAATCTATAACTTTAACATTTATAATTTGTGTGAAGTTAGATACAGTCAAGTTATAGCCGTAAATCATCTATTTTATGTATATTAGGCGTTTAAAATGGATTTTATCGGATTAGTTCATTAGGAATCGATTGTACATGAAAATGTTAAACGGGAAAACTTTTTCTTTTAGTCTACAAATCTTTCTTTTAATATACGAAGAAAATCTACAAATTTTACATATCTAATTTGTATGAAATAAGATCCAGTCAATTTATAGCCGAAAATCGTCTATTTTATGTAATTTTGGCGTTTAAAATCGTTTTTGTAAGTCTAACTCGTTAGGAGATGTTTTTTCATGAAAATGTTAAATAGGAAAAAGTTTTCTTTTAATATTATCTATAACTTTTACATTTAATATTTTTGTGTAAAATCAAATCTTGTCAAGTTATAGCTGAAAATCGTCCATTTTATGTATATTTTGGCGTTTAAAATCGTTTTTATAAGTGTAACTTATCAGGAATTAATTTTACACAAAAGTGATAAATAGGAAAAAGTTTTGTTTAAATATTATCTCGAACTTTTGTATTTAACATTTTTGTGTAAAATCAAATTCTGTCAAGTTATAGACGAAAATCGTCCATTTTTGACCTTTTTTGCCGTTTTTCGCAGTTATCTTGGCAAATATTGCTTGTAGAAAAAAGTGTTCAACAGAAAAAAGGTGTATTTTAATTAGTTTTAGCAGATAGACCTGTAGATATAAGCTTAAAATTAATTTTTCTAGTCATTAAGCTTAAAAAACGATATTTTGAAATATTTCTTTGTGCTCGTATTTTTTTAATTTTTCATCGATCTATCTCAATTGAGAACCATCACTTAGGTATAATTAGAGTATTTTCCCGCGATGTCAATGGAATCGGTTGAAAATTCATTGAGATAATCGAGGAACTTGCGTACATACGGGCATACAGACATACATACATCACAGAAAACGCTTAAAACGCACTCATTTTGACTGGAAAAGACTTTACTTGTATCAAATTATTAGTTTTTGAAGTAGGACAATTTTCGCTCTGGTGAAATTATAAGGCTCTCCCCAGCAGCGGTCGTGCCTAAAAAGTTGAGTGAAATATGAACATCTCATAGATCATGCGGATACAATTATTTGTATGAATTAACGTTGATAGAACAGCATATGACAGTTATTTATGTTTTTTTGACTTTTTCCAGTACTTTGATCATTCACCATATTTTCCAGTTTATAAGGCCCATAGTTTTCCAAAAAAGGATTAAAAGCTACTAAAAAAAAATAAAATTTTAAACATGTACCCAAATTTTTTGAGATGATCGTCTCTGAGATTCAGACTTTCAAAGATACACTGTCAACTCCAAATGTCAAGAATATTGACAACGCATTCACAAAAATTCATACTGATTCTGCACAAAATTTGTAAACTTTTTCCCATTCAATGTGCTATACAAAAAAATTCAAATTTTTCAGTTAAAAAATCATGAAAATGTCCTTTTTATGAAAAAAATCGTCATTTCGAAATTTTTAAGTTAGAATAACTTTTGAACATTTGCATATATCATGCGAAAAATTGGTTCCTGTGTTTTTTTTTGTTATTTTGAAAATATTAAACCAGGTTTCAGGAGATTTAAAATTTCAGTCCTCACAGTTGACATAAAATCAGCCAGATATATATCCTTTAAGGATCTAGAGTTTCTTTCGCCAGAGCCTTGCGCGCTTGACTAAAGAAATAATCCCCTCTCTGGGTAGAAGGTACTAATATAGATCCTCAAAAGTACCGTTTCATACCTTGGCACTTTGAGGATAAATCCTCAAGGTATCCGTATGCTGCTGAATAGAATCCTCAAAGGATTCAAATGATATATATATATATAGATATATATATATATATATATATATATATATATATATATATATATATATATATATATATATATATATATATATATATATATAACGTCACTTATGCAGACAATTTCTGAACTGGTGCGAGACTTATGCTGACTTTGCGGTACTTATGCGGACGTTAATTTTACATAAGTATTAACACGCGATGTCAACATAAGTCCTGTTTCATATATATATATATATATTGTAACGGGGTGAATTTACAAGAGGGTATGAATCCCTCCCTGGGGTGCGCGAAGGTATTATGCGGGCGTCTACTACGCCCGGGGCAGCTAGGGGTTTTCTAGTGTCGAAAGCTTAGGCCGCCTTCTACTAGACCCGGCGCTGCGCTCTGCCGCTACCGCTAACTTCGGCGCACAATTCACCGGCGGCTAGATATGCACTAGCTTTACTTACTCTCGCCGGTGTTCCCGTACAACGCCGCTCAGGTTAACCTGAGCGACTTTCACTTACAATTTCCCCGTTGACGTTGCTCCTCTAGGAGGTGATGCCTCCGACTAGCTGCAGCTGCTGAAAAGGTAGAGGGCGGTATTCGGGGAGATAGGGAACTATCGGTTACTCGCGAAATGACAGACTCGACACGAACGAAGAAAAAGTAAAATAAAGAAGGTTTATTGTCCAAAAAAAAAGGATCGCGCTAAGGGGCGCGAAGCCCGAACATCACCTACAAAATCGAACGCGCAGGCCGAGACTTACGCGGAGTCGGCCGGTCGCACGGCCGGCGTCACCGCGCCGCGAGACGCCACAAAATGGCCGCCGCGCTCTCGAACACGAGGCCGCTTGCCTCTACGCAGGCGACGTCGGATAGCCGCGCAACACTACTTACGCGTGGCCGCTCGCACGCAAAATCTACGCGGCAAAAATACAAGGAAAGCGCACACTTACTTTGGCGCTGGCCAGCGCGTCGCCCGAGGTCTGTCCCTCTCTCTCTCTCTCTCTCACGCTTTCGCACTCTCGCCTCCTCGCTGCGAGGCGTCGGTCCTCGTGGCTGCTCGAGCCTCTGCTGCCGTCTCTTTCTCTCTCTCCTCCTCTCACTCTTCCGCTGGCGGAGTGGCCCGGCCGGCAAAGGCAGCCGGCGTTGCGTCGCTGCGGGGCTGGCGGCGGATCGGAGGCGCGGAGGGCTATTCCCGCAGGGCGTGATGCGGCACTCGCGGGGCACTTAGAGGCACGGCACTGGAGAGGCGGAATAGCACGTGCGCACCTGTTGCGCTACAGGACTAGACTGCTCATCAATGGCCGCGGCGTCCCTTCGGAGCGTCGCGGCGGCGTCTTCTTCTTCTTCTTGCTTCGCCTCTCGCGCGTCCCGCTTGGCGCGCGGCGAGCCGCTGTAGTGCAAGCGCGCGCGATTCAAATCTCGCGGCGCGGTACACGCGGCTCTTTCGCCCTTATTGCATGCACCCGTTAAACCCCCCACCCAGATTTGGCGTACCCCGTACGCGACATCTGAAAAGAGGAAGGGCGCAGAAATAAGGCGAAAACAACAGGTTAGGTGGAGGCTCTTCCTTTTATTTCAGCCTCTCGGGCACATCACCTATACACTATGTACACCAAAATATTTACAAGGAAAAAAAACTATGTACAAAAAAAAATTTCAACCAAAAAAAACTGTACGGTTCGGACCCTCGAAGGGAGGGCCTGCTGAACCGAGAGCGTCCCTCCCCGGGCTAGCCACGGGGAGGCGCCGTGGTTTTCGGTGGATGCGTGGCCGCTCGGGGGCTTTTGCGCGGCAGGCGCACCCCCGGCCACCCGCACACGTAGCAGAAACGGGGGCGTCCCGCTCCTAGCGGGTTCGGCCGGACGGGCGAGCGTTCCCGCGCGAGGCCCAGGTCGACGGCCGCTCGCTCTTCGTCTCGGCGGGCCTGGTCCCACCGAGCGCGTGCTGCCTGGAGTTCGGCCTCCTCGGCGAGGCGGCGGGCGCGGACCTCCTCCAGGGCCCGCTCTGATGCGGCACGGAGATGTGCCTCCTCCACCTCCTTTTCCCGCTGCATGGAACGTCGCTCCGCGCGCCAGGCGACCAGGTGCTCGGCCTCCTGTTGCTTGGCCAGCATCATCCGGCGCCAGGAGTCGACCTCCGGAGGCTGCTCCCCGTGGACCCCGACGTGCCGCTCCAAGGCCGAGAAAACCTCGGCGCGGGCCTGGTTGGCGGCGCGGTCCATCTCCCGGACCGCCGACAGCCCGGCGTGCAACTCGTCCCAGGTGGGCTCCGCGGGCAGGAGGTGGGCCTCGATCTGCGAGGCGGCATCGCGATGGACCCTCCGCGGGTAGCCGGCGGGGATTGCGCCGCGGGGCGGCGTGGCAGGCTCCTCCTTGGGGGCGAAGCGTGGCACGCCGGGGCTGGTACCCGCCCGGCTCTCCTCGTGGGCGTCGGCCTCCTCTAGGAGGGGCTGCTCCTGCAGCCGCTCCCTAGCCTCGTCCTCGAGGCGCTGCCGACGTTGGCGCAGGAGGTGGAGTACCGCCTGGGCCACGCCCTTGACGGGTTTGCCCAAGTCGAGGGTTATTAGCGCGGCCATGGCCTCCTCCAACGTCTGCTCGGGGATCTCCAACATCTGGAAAAGTACATCTCAGGTTAGGCCAGTTTCACTATACCCGCGCGTAGTTTAACGCACGTCTCGGGGCGGGGGGGGGGGGGAGAAGGGCTAGGCACGCAACGCTACGAAGGCTTACGGGGACGACCGCGTCCCCTGCGAGGAGCATTCGGGGCTCGCTGTCCTACCGAAGTTGGTTCGGCGGGACCCGTAGTTGCGCCGCGCGCCCTCCGCAGTCTCCCCCGCGTGCTCTCGGGGGGCTCCCCTGTCTCCTGAGGGGCGGGTGGTTCGTTCGCAGGCGTTCCCCTGGGGTCGCCTTCCGCGTCGACTCCATTCGACTCAGGCGACTCACCGCGATAGGGCTTAAGCTGGTCAGCGGCCACTATCTCCTCAATTTGGCCCCCCTCACCTACCAATCTGTAGGTGTTGGAGCCTAGCACGGCCGTAATCCAATACGGCCCTTCAAACCTAGGCGCTAGTTTCGCCGCGACGCCCTTCGCGGCCGAGGAGAGTGGGTGGCTGCGCTTCCAGACCCTGTCTCCCGGCTTGAAATCTGGCTCTCGCCTGCCGGCGTCATAATAGCTGGCTTGGCAATCTTGAGCCGCTCTCGCCTGCGAGGCGGCTCGTTGATAAAGGTTTGCAAGGGCGTCGAGCCGCTCCTTCCAACGGGCCAAACTTTCTTCTTGTGCTGGGGTCTCTGCTGCGACCTCTTGCAGCCTACGCTGCTTACCAGGGGGCTCTGGCTGCCTACCGTAAAGCAACATGGCGGGGCTGACTCCGGTGGAGCTATGCACCGCCGTATTCATGGCGAAGAGAAGTTCCGGAAGCTTCTCGTCCCATGTGGTGTGCCATTCCTTAAGGTAAGAGGCGACCATCGTTTTTAAAGTACGATTGGCGCGCTCCACCGGATTAGCCTGCGGGTGGTAGGTAGGAGTGTTGGTGTGATGCACACCTCGCTCCCTCAAGAATTCCTCTACGACACGGTTCTTGAACTCTGTGCCGTTGTCGGAGAGGAACACTTCTGGACAACCGAACCGGAGGAAAACCTTCCGGCCCAATTCTCCTACCACCGTCTTTGCGTTAGCCTTCCGTATCGGCGAAGCCTCCGCCCACCTGGAGAAAAGGTCTTGAAATACCACAATGTATTCAAAACCTTTAGAGGTGCGAGGCAGCGGTCCTATTATGTCTCCAGCGACGACCTGCCAGGGTCTGTCGACGACTCGTCGACCCATGAGGCCGGCTGGAGCTCTTTGTTCCACCTTAAACCGCTGACACGTTTCGCAGTGGCGCACGTACTCTTGCGTTTCCGCGTAGTAACGTGGCCAGTAGTAGCGCAGGGCTACTCTGGCAAACGTCTTTTTTCGTCCGAGATGTCCAGCGGTGGCGTCATCATGGCACTCTTGCAACACCTCGCGACGATGCTCCTCTGGTACTACCAGCTTCCAAGCATCCTCATCGTCGCCGAGGGCCGCGTCAACGTCCGGTTTCGATCGGTACCGGTAAAGGTTGCCCGCGACGAGTTTCTAGGTTGGAAAATCGTTGGGTTGCTCTCGGACTTTGGCGCTCCACTCTCGATACCACGCGTCCTCGGTGTACGTTGACCAGGACACCGCAGCCACCTCCGGGCCTTCCTCATCCTCGTACATCCGGGAGAGGGCGTCGGCCACGTGGTTCAAGGCGCCTTTTCGATGCTCGATCGAAAACTTGTGGCCTTGCAACTCCAACACCCACCGAGCGAGCCTGATCGTGGGATTTTTCATCTGACAGAGCCACCGCAGACTGCTGTGGTCTGTCACAACCCTAAACTCGTAGCCTTCGATGTAAGGGCGAAACTTCTGTATCGCCCAGACCACCGCAAGACACTCCCTTTCCGTAACGCTATAGTTTCGCTCTGCCGGGGTTAACACCCGGCTCGCGAACTCGATCACCCGCTCTTGGGTCTCTACTTCCTGTAGCAGCACCGCGCCAAGGCCTACATCGCTCGCATTGGTCTGCACGATGAAAAGGCCGTCTGGATCAGGGCGATGTAGGACCGGAGCGGTCATAATCATCGCCTTCAACAGCTCGAAGGCGCGTTGCTGCTCGTCGAGCCACTCGTACTTCCGGTTCTTCTTCGTCAAACTCGTGAGCGGCTCGGCGATCGTGGCATAGTTCGGGATGAACTTCCTATACCACGATGAAGTACCCAGGAATCGGCGCAGCTACCTCAGATTCCGCGGCTGCGGAAAATTCTTGATTGGCTCGATCTTGGCCGGGTTCGGCCTCGTGCCGTCCCGGTTAACCAAGAAGCCCAAATATGTTACCTCTTGCTTGCAGAAAACACATTTTTCTGCGTTGAGGGTTAGTCCAGCGGCGACGAGCCTTTCCAACACCCTTTTCAAGCACTTCTTATGCTCCTCGAACGTTTCTGCGACGACGATGATGTCGTCGAGGTAGGCGTAGACGTAAGGCTCCAGCTCGGGTCCGAGCACTTGGTCAATGAGCCGCTGGAAGGTGGCCGGCGCGTTCGTCAGTCCGTACGGCATCCGCCGGAACTGGAACAGGCCCAGCCCCGGCACCGTGAAAGCGGTGATGGGCCGCGCCTCCTCCGCTAACGGTATCTGATGATACGCGCTCTTGAGGTCAAGCGTGGAGATGAACTTCGCCTTCCTCAATTTCCGCAGAATATCCTGCATATTCAGCAGAGGGTAGGCGTCGGGTTCGGTGACTGCATTCACCTTCCGCAGATCACTGCAGAACCGTCGTGTGCCGTCACTCTTCGGCGCCATCACGACGGGGCTCGACCACCCGCTCTTGGAGGGCTCGATGATGCCTTGGTTCAGCATTTCGCAAACCTGGTGATGCATCTCCTCCTGCACCTTATCCGACACTGGATAATGGCGCTGCTTGATTGGTCGAGCGTTTCCTACATGAATCTCATGCTCCACGCCTCTGACGCAACATAATCCTGGCGGGAGCTTGCCTAGGACCTCGTCCACCATGGCCTTCAGCTCCTCTCGCTGAAGGTCTGTAGCGTCCTCGAGCCCAATTGCCGCTACCGAGCTAGGATCGGGGGTCAAGCTGGCTACTTCCAGCTCGACGTAGGCTTCCGTCTCCTTACAGAATAGCCTATCCGTATCCGGGTCTAGTACGGCCCTGAACGCTCGTACAAAGTTGACTCCTAAGTAGCAGTCGGCATCTAAATTCGGCATTATGGCGACTCGGATATCGTGAGTGAGGCCAGCCACAGTGATGGGCAGCATCACGTGGCCTAGCAAGGGGCTGCGGCTTCCATCCGCTAGCCTTACCCCTCTCTTCTCGGACGCTACAAACTCCCGGTCCAGCGCTGTAGCTAGTTGGAGTCCGACGGAGCCCATCACCGTCGTGGATGCTCCCGGGTCCAACAAAGCGCGGAGATTAAACTCGCCGACCTCAATTCGCAGCCACCACCTTGTTTCTGCATCGGTCGGTTGCTTCGCCGAGGCCTCTCCTCGGTTCGCAACTGGCGAGGGTACCGCGGACTCTTTCGCGGCAGGGCGGCTATCGCACGCGGCCAAAACATCTTCGGTTTTGGGGACCTCGTCGGGGAGGGGAGCGGTAATGATCCCCTCTACGCGCTCCCTTTCCCGTTTCCCGCACAATTAGGGCAGTAGCGCGCCATATAGCCGACAAGGCCGCATGAGTAGCAACTCAGCGGCGGCCTTGGTCCTTTCGAAGGGTTACCCTCGGGGCTGGCGGAGGGCGCGGATCCGTTCAGTGGGCTCGTCGCCTTCGCCCCTGCCTCGGTTCTGGGGGCCTCCTTGCCCCGCCACGCCCAGATGGCTGGTTACCGCGCCCTCTGCGCGGTCCAGGGGGCGTATTTCGCCCGGAGCGCTCTCCTCCGGAGCCTCGCCGGTCGGAAAGACGCTCGCTTAGCACTCGCCGAAGCATTTCCTCCAAGCCCTCCAGCTTGGCGTCCTTCTCGACCACCGCAGCAGCCACTTTGCCTTCCTTGGCATCGCCTTTCGGCTTTCGTGGCGCGTCGGTGTTTGCCGGCGGTTTATACGCCATTTCCGGCAGTAGCGCCGCTGTTGGCGGTGGCGGAGGTCGGAACGTCTTGGAATTCTCCAACGTTTGCTCCGCGTCCACTGCCAACTCCAGTAGCTCCTCTACTGTGCTGAAGTCTGACCTACGGACCATCGCTTGCAGCTGGGGTCGTAGATTTCGGTGCAGCTGATCCAGCTGTTGCTCCGAGCTGGGGGGCGGCGATATTTTCCTCACTATCGCAATGAGGCACGTGATATAATGCCTCACGGCCTCGTCCGCCCCTTGGGTGCGGTTGTTCGCCTCTGCTATCAACCGCTGCTGGTACCTCTTCGTCGTCCCGTACCAGCGTTTCGCTGCAGTCACGAAATCTTGCCACGTGGTCCATTTCTCTTTCTCATTACGGTACCACGTGGCCGCCGTGTCAGTGAACAGCTCTGACGGCGACGACAACACCTCTTCTTCGGAGAGGTTTGCCAGGACTCGACAGTCCTCCAGCCTCGCTAGGAATACGTCGATACTCTGGCTCTTCGCCCCAGAGAATCGAATTTGCCATTTCCTCACGATTTGGCTTATGTCTCGCGAGTGGAACATACTCGACCTCGGAAGTTCCCTGTCGCGCCTGGCGCGCCATATGTCGGCCAGCTCGAGCCTCTCGCCGAACCTCGGCGGTCACCCCCCACCCAGGCTGCGTTTACTCCTTGTAAACCAGCCTGACCATCACGCCGAGCTGGCGGTGGTGTCTATGGCGAACCGATCCACGCATCGTTGCCGGTGACGGTGTACGTGTCTTCAAACTGCACGTTGTGACCTTGCCTAGGTTCCGCTATATGCGTGCTGAAAGCGGCGTGTCGCTGTTGGTTTAAAACCAACTCCTCCAGCGACCTTACTTTCGCTATTAATTCCGCTAATAGCGAGCCGACTTCCCGAGGGTTATAAAACTCGGAGCTGTCCTTTGCCAGGAGGCGAAGCATCTCTCCTGGCTGCGCTTGCTGGTCGTCGCCGCGAGTTTCTTCTTCTTCGCTGTCCTACTGCTGTAGAGGTAGGTGTGTGCGTTGCTCCTTTTGTTGTTGCGCAGTGTCCCGGTTACTGACTGTGGCGTTTGGGTGTGGTGAGTGCTGGGTATCGGACACGGCCTCCGCCGTCGTCCTACGCAGTATCTCCAATATCTGCTCGCTTTTGAGCACTACGTCCAGGGGGTGTAAATCCCAACTGGACCCTTCGACGAAGGAGCCGTCGTCTTCTAAAAGGATCCTCCGTAAGAGGTTTTCCCTTAGTGCCATCCGCCGGGGGATTACATCCCCCGCATCCCCCGGCTCTTCCGGCTCCTCGAAGTCTTGAGGCGTATAGTTACCCAGCACCCACTGGCTTAGCCTGTGCATTCTCAAGAATGTGGAGTCGTGTCGCCTCAATTGCAACTCCGACAGGTGGCTATCGATCTCACTTGGCGAGATCAACCACACCCAATCCTCCACAGCTTCCTGGATGTTGTACGACATCGTTCGCTGGTTGTGCGTGTGCAAGGGGATTCCTCTTCAATCCCGTAATTTACAATGCTTTTGCACGGCCAGTGGTATCCTTCACAAGGTACCTACTGGATTACCACTGGCTCAGGAAGTAACGATCTTCCCAACTGGTGGTTTGGTATTTACGCTATACCGAGGTTAACTCGCTTTTACTCACTTGCCTGGAGGTTATGTCGCTTTTGGCGTATTGCGCAAGCGTAATAGTCGCCCGCGCAACCGATTCCCGGTCAAAACTGAAATATGTGCGGCACCAAAATCACTATATGTATCAGTACCGCCGACGCATGCGCAGACGATTCTGCGGGTGAAAACAAAAATTTTATCTTTCGACCTTTTGCGCATGCGCAAAACCGAAATTAGTGAATGCGCCCACCTCCTCGTGGGATGGGCAACCGAATTCGCGATAGTGATTTTTCACTTTTTATTTTCGGATTCTGCGCATGCGCGGGCCCAAAATTACTGCGCGTGCACCTTACGGTATCCCCCGCGCAGGCGTCTTCGCGAATTAAGCCTTAAATCCGAAAATCCAAACGAAATCCCCAATATTTAAATATTGGGTGCGTAATCCGTTAGTTTACTCCCCGGTGTGCACGTGTGATGACGAACAAAGAGATAAAACGCTCGGACCTATATAAAACAATTTTAATAAATCTTATAATATAATAAATAATTAATAGATAATTGCTACCTAACCTCTTTGTCGTCCTCGCTAAATACTTCAACAAATTCTCGGCCTTCACAAGCAATGTTCCTCACTAAATACGTGCAGACCGGGTAAATTCCTCCAAGCAAGGTTAGAAACCACCAGTTGGTTACCCTTGCACACACTGTACACTTTGTAATAATTATCACCGCGATAATTAATTATTCGCAACGCGCGTCTCGACCTGTTTCGACGACCAACCAATTACTGTAAAATTCGCCGTTCCCTAATCTAATGTGCTGCAACACGTTAATGGGCGCCAGTTGTAACGGGGTGAATTTACAAGAGGGTATGAATCCCTCCCTGGGGTGCGCGAAGGTATTATGCGGGCGTCTACTACGCCCGGGGCAGCTAGGGGTTTTCTAGTGTCGAAAGCTTAGGCCGCCTTCTACTAGACCCGGCGCTGCGCTCTACCGCTAGCGCTAACTTCGGCGCACAATTCACCGGCGGCTAGATATGCACTAGCTTTACTTACTCTCGCCGGTGTTCCCGTACAACGCCGCTCAGGTTAACCTGAGCGACTTTCACTTACAATTTCCCCGTTGACGTTGCTCCTCTAGGAGGTGATGCCTCCGACTAGTTGCAGCTGCTGAAAAGGTAGAGGGCGGTATTCGGGGAGATAGGGAACGGTTACTCGCGAAACGACAGACTCGACACGAACGAAGAAAAAGTAAAATAAAGAAGGTTTATTGTCCAAAAAAAAAGGATCGCGCTAAGGGGCGCGAAGCCCGAACATCACCTACAAAATCGAACGCGCAGGCCGAGACTTACGCGGAGCCGGCCGGTCGCACGGCCGGCGTCACCGCGCCGCGAGACGCCACAAAATGGCCGCCGCGCTCTCGAACACGAGGCCGCTTGCCTCTGCGCAGGCGACGTCGGATAGCCGCGCAACACTACTTACGCGTGGCCGCTCGCACGCAAAACCTACGCGGCAAAAATACAAGGAAAGCGCACACTTACTTTGGCGCTGGCCAGCGCGTCGCCCGAGGTCTGTCTGTCCCTCTCTCTCTCTCTCTCTCTCTCTCTCTCTCTCACGCTCTCGCACTCTCGCCTCCTCGCTGCGAGGCGTCGGTCCTCGTGGCTGCTCGAGCCTCTGCTGCCGCCTCTTTCTCTCTCTTCTCCTCTCACTCTTCCGCTGGCGGAGTGGCCCGGCCGGCGAAGGCAGCCGGCGTTGCGTCGCTGCGGGGCTGGCGGCGGATCGGAGGCGCGGAGGGCTATTCCCGCAGGGCGTGATGCGGCACTCGCGGGGCACTCGGAGGCACGGCACTGGAGAGGCGGAATAGCACGTGCGCACCTGTTGCGCTACAGGACTAGACTGCTCATCAATGGCCGCGGCGTCCCTTCGGAGCGTCGCGGCGGCGTCTTCTTCTTCTGCTTGCTTCACCTCCCGCGCGTCCCGCTTGGCGCGCGGCGAGCCGCTGTACGTGCAAGCGCGCGCGATTCAAATCTCGCTGCGCGGCACACGCGGCTCTTTCGCCCTTATTGCATGCACCCGTTACAATATATATATATATATATATATATATATATATATATATATATATATATATATATATATATATATTGTAACGGGCTAAAGGCTGTCCTCGATGCGCTATATCTCCACGCGGACTTGCCGATGAACGGCGCAGCAATTGACAGGCGCGAGCACTTACTCGTGCCAACCCTCGATGATTAGCGACCCGTCAGCTCCGTGCTGTTGCTCGCCGTCGGCTACTTTCAGCGGCAGCCGCGCCTTTTCGCTCCGTAACAACGCGCGACTTCGTCGTCGCGCTCTCTCTCGAGCGTGCTGCCCCAGCTGCTCAGTTATCACGCGAGTCCTACGTACTCGCGACCGCGGCGACCGGCGGTATTCTTCACCGTGCCACCGAATAGGGAATTGAAAGTAGGATGCGGGAAATAATATGCGAACAATTAAAAAGCAAGTTAACTTTAATATAAAAGAATTTTCTTACTCGCCCACCCGAAAGTATGTACTTCCGGTCCGCATCTCCGGGCCGAAAGAGAAACTTTCACATCTTATTTTAGACCAACCGCGCGCTCTGATTGGCTGCCGAAATTTCCCGACCCGCTGCGCTTGAGCGCCCGCGTGCATGAGCCACTCTGTCTCACTCGCACGTCCGAGCGCACGTTGACGCGTACGAAATAAACAAAGGAAAGTGCACGGGTGACGAGAAAAAAGAGTTAGTTGAAATAAAAAGTTGTGTTGTTTGATCGTGGTCATTGTTTTTTTTCTTGTTTTCTACACGTACTCTCGAGTCGTGTAGAAACAATTAAGTGACACACTACGCAAGTCCCAGCACTCTGGCTGCACGATATCTTACAGAAAAATGAATAGCTCGACACGCACTCTGACTGAAATTCTCTCGAGAAATGTAAAAATGAATTGTTATTTTCTACAAATTCTCTCGAGAAATGTAGCAATAAATACTGCGTTCACATGCAGTGGTAGTGTCCGCGTTCTACCTAAAACGTGCTTAACTAAACAAGTCAAGATTGTAAGCAATAAAATTACGTGTAATTTCTCAATTTCCATTCAGATAAAAAAATGTCTTTCAAAGAAACAAGCACAGATGCATCCTCATCCGATGGTTCTGAAGACGAAGAAGAAATCTGGACTGAAATTATGAATTTTATGACAACAGCCGATGATCAAGTGTATTTCGCCACAGAGGTAATTCATTATTTATATATTCACTTCGCAATTAATACTCTTATACTTGGTTAATTTACACTATATTTTTAACATTCACAGGTAATACTTACATTTGGAATTTGTGGTGCACTCCGTTGTATATAGAAAATTCACTACATGATAGACAAATGATTTTCAATGGTATTATCCGTACAGCTACGACAAACACTCATCCAAAACCATCGACAAGTACTACACCCAATGAAACTCACTCCGACTACCATTCAAATTGGTCGCATTCCAACCAGGAGTTCACTACGAACCAGTTCCATCCAATTCCAAGTAAGCATAAAAAATATTAATATACTAGATAAGTTTGCTCGATACCACCTGTACTACCTTTCATTCTTAGCAAACTTTATTTCAGACCAACAACTTCACTTTACCACAGCCAGCAATAAGAAAATACTTACACCGGAAAACAATGAAAATCAATCCTCGACAAACCACAACAGTAAAAAATTTCTTTCAAAAACACCAGTGAAAGTAGGATTCAAAGATAAAGTAACTACTCAACCACCTCTATGTAAAAAAAGAATTCTTGAAAATTTAAATCCTCAAATACAAGATGAAATGTCTCATTCGAAGCCATTGACAAATACTACACCCGACAAAGATGAATCTGATTACAATTTATATTGGTCAGATTTCGAAGAAGAAATCACTACGAACAACTTCAATTCAACTTCGGGTAAGCATAAAAATTACTAATGTATAGAGTCGATGCCACCTGTACTACTTTTCATTCGTAACAAACTTTATTTCAGATCAAAAACCTACTACGACAACAAGCAATACAACAACTCTTCAACCGCAAACCAACACCAAAGAATCAAAAAGAATTCTTAAAAATTTAAATCCTCAAATTCAAGATAAAAATCAAAACCAAAATCAAAATAAATCACTGAATGCAGATAAAAATCAAAATCAAGATCAGAACAACTCATTGAATGATCAAATAAATTCAACTTTAAACAAATATATTAAAATTAAAAATTGTACTTTTAACGGCAATTTCATTGTAAATATTAACAATTACAAATCTGATAAAGAAAATCATTTGTAAAGAAAAAAAATCAAACAAAAATTTATTTTATATTGAGATTAATATATTGAAAGTTAAAATTATTAAGACCAAAGCTGATTAATTTAAATGTAAATCTTGTATTAATTATTGTATCAATACTTGATGTTAATATATTGAAAAAGTTTAAATTATTAAAATCAAACTTTATTGTACTTATTTCATGACCTTATTTCTTCCTTTTTTTAATGAATGTGTTTATGATACCCGCCCCGACCAGCAAAACCTCGGCTTCGCCTCGGTCTTGCAAATGTCGGGCGGGCATCAAACCATCTGTGTAACAGCGAAAGTAGCAGACGGCCAAAAAACCAGCTCTCCACGCCGGGCCGAAAGAAAGAACAGTCGGTAATATCGACCGAGCTACCCAAAGAGAGGCAGTACTATCGAGCGGGCCGAAAGAAAAACTAACTCACAAACACAGCTAGCAGACGACAACGCAATTTTATCAATTATTTAACAATTACAAAACGTACTTTCGGCCGGGGAGTAAGAAAAATAGTATACAATACTTGGACCGGAAATTAGAGCACTATACCACGCACGACCCGGAAATCCAATTTCCGGCCCACGTATCGTAATATACTATTCTTCTTACCGCCCCTGAAGGCTGTCCGCAAATTACATTCGCTTATTACGGCGCGTGCTATTAGTACGCGCCGGTTCGGGTGGTGCGCCCGTGCACGCAAAGTACGTCTGTGCTCCGCCGCACATACGTACGCGCAAAAGCGGCTCGCGCCGCGTCGGCCGATCGCCGCGCACGATCGGCACTCACGCGCGCGTTGGCAGCCTCGCTCGCTCGCCCTTCTCCGCTTCTTAGACGCTCGTCATCTGCGGGGGAAGCGCGCGCTCGCCTGGTCAGGACTTACCTCCTCAGTAGTCTCGGCGTGGAGGCGGGCGCCGGTGCTGGCTTACGCGCCCCTTGCGTCTCTCTCTCTCTCTCTCGGCCGCGGGGCTCTTGCTCTCTCTCTCGCTACCGCGAGTCGGCTCGGCCGTAGCTGGCTTCGGCCGCGATGCTCCCTCTCGCTCTCTCTCACTTGCACTCTCTGCCGTGGTTGAGCGTGGCTCTCTCTCTCTCTCTCTCAGCCACGAGGGAACGCGGCTCTCGGTGCCATGCTGCGTCTCTCTCCTTCGCAGCACTATCGGACAGCTCACTCGCTGTCTCTCCCTCTCGGGCACTACACTCCGACTCTCTCTCTCCCTCTCTCTCTACAAGTCTTCGCGCACGGGAATCGAGCAGCTGCCTAAGCTACGGCAGAAGCGATACTGCCGGGCTCTGTCTCCCGCTCTTCTTCCCCCTCGCGCAAGGTTGTCGCGAGTTTTCATTTCGGGGCTCATTGTGTGCCGTAGTTGCGCTCGGTACTTTTCGCACAGCTACACGTGCGAGCAACTACACACACACACGCAAGCCCCCGGAGAAATACGAGGACAAGCCCGACTCTATTTGCGAATCCTCGTGCCGCAATTATCGGCCTTGCCTTCTCCAAGGCCGCTGTATGTTTATGTTATCGGTCAACTACCTGTGTGTATACCGTGCGTCGGAGATCGGCTCGATCCGAGCTCCGTATTCGCGCACATACTCACACACAGACGTGCCTGCCGTTACACCCCCCGTCCAGACGCGGACTATACCCTGGATAGTCTGCTCTGCATCCTTGAATTCCTTACACGGGGGCGCGTCGACTACCTCCCCGGAGAGATATCGCAGGACTCGAACTTCCGTCCGTTCCTGCCTCGAACCGATTTACCTCCCTCTCCTTTTCGTCTTTGCCCTCGGAACTTCCGCGTTCTATAGGGCTGTCGGGGGTTTCTCGGATTCCTCCTCCTGCCGTCCGTATCGCGACGCGAACCGATCCGCGCGGGTGTCCCCGGGGACGCTTTCACCCGATCGCATGACACTCGCTGCTCGGCGGCGCTCCGCTGGCTTTCGCTGGGTCGCTTTTCACCGGTCGATCCCTCAGCGGTCGCGATTTCTCATCCTTGAACGGCTCCTTCGTCTCTTGAAGGGGATGTTTCGTGGTTCCATGGAGAAATCCTCCCTTCTGCTGGTTCGTACGATGGAAGGATTCGTCTCCCTCGCTCCGTACCCGACCCGTCAGTGTTCACAAGTTCACTGCGTGTCTTCAGCTGACGAACTCGTTTACCGAGGGCCTCTCGTTCGATTCGGGCACTCTCGGCGAATGTGACCAGGCACCTGGCAGTCCCAGCACTTCCACGGCCCGTACGCTGCCGCCCTCGTGCCGACTGTTCCGTCGGAGCCTGTTCCTGCTCGGTTGTCGGTGTTCGTCCCGCTACTCGAGCTGAACGGGCCGCTGCTATCCGAGCTCTCCTTCCGATATCGCCGAAATTTTCTGTTCTTCTTCTTCTTTTTCTGGCTCTCTGGCGATTCGGTCCGAGACGCAGACGTCTCTGATGAAAAGGCTGAGCGCGTAACCGGAGCTGATCTGCTTCACCCCTTCCAAAATTATTTGGGAGAAGCGCTCCAGCACCTCGTCCAGTGTTTCATTGCTCTGGGGGGACGGTACCGGCGGCGGCTCTTTGTCCTCAACCGCCGCTCTCTTCCCCCTTAACGATGCCACTTTGGGTGCCCTGTGCGCTAACTCAGCGTAAATACGAGCATCTGGTGGAGGCGGGGGTTTATAACGCTTTTCGGCGTGCCCCGCTAACTCGGCCTCCACCGCTGTGCCGGATAGCGTATCGACATCGGCGAATTCCCCTTGTCTAACCCGCTGCTGCAGCCGTGGCTTCGTATTTTGACGAAACGTTCCCAGCTGGGTTTCGAGAGGCGGTGGTGGCTCCATCTTACTCATCATTGCCTCGGGGCAGGTGATGAAGTCACGCACCGAATTGTCGGGTCCTTGGGTGCACATTGCCGCCTCATGGGCTAAGCGCTGGTGGAACCGGACCTTCACGCCGACCCATCGATGAATTTTCCGGTGAAATTCATTCCACGTGGACCAACTCTGTCTATGGGAACGGACCCACACCCCTGCCACCCCGACGAAGAGTTCGGGCAAAGCACTTAATTTCTCGTCTTCCGGGAGCTTCGCCAAGGCCCATTTCTCTTCGACTCTATCGAGGAATAAGTCGATATTTTCCTCTCGATCTCCGGCGAACCTCATTCCCCAACATCGAACTATTTGACCGACATCCCTTGGTGTTCCGCCGGTCGTATCTTTGACGTTGTGTTTCGCCGTCAGCAACGTCGCATCCCGCGAATCGCGCCGTTGCTCAGAATCGGAAGTGTTCCGCACTTGATTCTGAGCTCCCTCCCCTCTCCAGGCATCGCCGAGGCTCGTTCGGCGTGGGAGCGGGATGGGTGGCGATGGTGATATTCTATCACCGGGGGATGGTTGCTGTATCCTGACTCTTCTTATCGTTCTTCCATCTTGTCCGGAGTTCCTCGCTGCGGTTTCTTCTTCCTGTGGCAGACAAGTGGGCGCCGAGTTTGCCGAATCGCCGTGATTGGCCTCTCCACCTGTCCCGACGAGCTCTGTCGTTCACTCGTCGGACGGGTTGTTGTCTTGCCAGTCAATGTCCGGAGGGTCTCTCTTCTATCCTCCGCAATCTGGCTTCCATTCCCTCGACTTATGCTGCCCACTCGTTTGGGACTTGAACCGTCATACCGTCCGCCATTGTAATCGTGTGCGATGTGCCATTTTCCAATTGACGTCCGGTACTCTCCTCAGCCTCGGTCGAGTCGCCCTGAACTTGTTCACCTGGGGCATCCGCTGCCCGTACAGTGCTTCGCTCGAGGCATTGTGCTTCTGTCGCGTCCGACTTCAGTATCTCGAGTGGATGTGGCTTGTCACTGGTGGAGATCACGTGATCCACTAACGCTCCACGTGCGTTCATGCGCTCCAACAGTGTCGAATTCTCATCATCGGCGACTAACCCCGTAAAATCCCTGGGATCGTAGTCGCCGGATAGCCACCGGCTGAGGCGGATCAATCTCGTGAACAGTCTGCCATCCATTCTTAAACCAGGGACTTGCATGTATTGCTGTAGCTCTTCATTGCTGAGGCACTTACACCAATCCTCGACGGCTTTTCTTACCGAACCCGCCATCGCTGATTTGACTAATCGCTGTCAAAATCTATTCAGCGCAACTCGTTTACGGGTTATTATCCGCACGAAACTCGCTCTCAACAGGTTCTAATCTCTCTCGGAGTGTACCTGTGCGCGGCTAATCGATCGCACGCACGTATCTGGTTGGCGCACCAAAACTACAAAAAGTAAAAAAAATAAATACAATTTAATTTTCCCGCCTAACTAGGTACACTCCGTTTGTGTGCGTGTGTGTGTGTGTGTGTGTGTTTCGGTTCGACTCCCAGTTGAGGTCTTACAATTTTGTACCTTCAGCTGGGCGACGCTAAACCGCTACTTTTACCTCGAAAAGTAAATAAAAAATTTCCGCGAAACCGTTTCCAAAATTTTAAATCCTAATTTTCCGGTCGAGAAAAAAATGTATTTCTCACTGCCGGTCTCCGTACCGACAGAATCCACAAACACACGCTTACACACGCAAGTTACCGCGTGCTCACGGAATTTGGTACGCGACGCGGCGCGGTTATCAGCATCACCCGCTTTTCCTTCAATCTTTAGGAAAAAAAAAACAATTTCCCCGCACGCTCATCGGTGGCAGGTGTTCGTCTTTCCACACGTTATGGGCGCCAGTTGTAACGGGCTAAAGCTGTCCTCGATGCGCTATACCTCCACGCGGACTTGCCGCGAGCACTTACTCGTGCCAACCCTCGATGATTAGCGGCCCGTCAGCTCCGTGCTGTTGCTCGCCGTCGGCTGCTTTCAGCGGCAGCCGCGCCTTTTCGCTCCGTTACAACGCGCGACTTCGTCGTCGTGCTCTCTCTCGAGCGTGCTGCCCCAGCTGCTCAGTTATCACGCGAGTCCTACGTACTCGCGACCGCTGAGGCCGGCGGTATTCTTCACCGTACCATCGAATAGGGAATTGAAAGTAGGATGCGGGAAATAATATGCGAACAAGTAAAAAGCAAGTTAACTTTAATATAAAAGAATTTCTTCTTACCGCCGATGGAGGCTATCCGCAAATTACATTCGCTTATTACGGCGCGTGCTATTAGTACGCGCCGGTTCGGGTGGTGCGCCCGCGCACGCGAAGTACGTGTGTGCTCCGCCGCACACACGTACGCGCAAAAGCCGTCGGCCGATCGTCGCGCACGATCGCCGCTCACGCGCGCGTCGGCAGCCTCGCCTGCTCGCCCTTCTCCGCTTCCTGGACGCTCGTCGTCCGGGGGGGAAGCGCGCGCTCGCCTGGCCAGGACTTACCTCCTCAGTAGTCTCGGCGTGGAGGCGGGCGCCGGTGCTGGCTTGCGCGCCCCTTGCGACTCTCTCTCTCTCGGCCGCGGGGCTCTTGCTCTCTCTCTCGCTCCCGCGAGTCAGCTCGGCCGTAGCTGGCTTCGGCCGCGATGCTCCCTCTCGCTCTCTCTCACTTGCACTCTCGGCCGTGGTTGAGCGTTGCTCTCTCTCCCTCTCTCTCAGCCACGAGGGAACGCGGCTCTCGCCGCCGTGCTGCGTCTCTCTCCTTCGCAGCACTATCGGACCGCTCACTCGCTGTCTTTCCCTCTCGGGCACTACACTGCACTGGCTGCCGTGATCCTCGTGCACTACACTCCGACTCTCTCTCTCCATCTCTCTCTACAAGTCTTCGCGCACGGGAATCGAGCAGCTGCCTAAGCTACGGCAGAAGCGATACTGCCGGGCTCTCCTTCCCCCTCGCGCAAGGTTGTCGCGAGTTTTGATTTCGGGGCTCATTGTGTGTGGTAGTTGCGCTCGGTACTTTTCGCACAGCTACACGTGCGAGCAACTACACACACACACGCAAGCCCCCGGAGAAATACGAGGACAAGCCCGACTCTATTTGCGAATCCTCGTGCCGCAATTGTCGGCCTTGCCTTCTCCAAGGCCGCTGTATGTTTATGTTATCGGTCGACTACCTATGTGTATACCGTGCGTCGGAGATCGACTCGATCCAAGCTCCGTGTTCGCGCACATACACACACACACAGACGCGCCTGCCGTTACAATATATATATATATATATATATATATATATATATATATATATATATATATATATATATATATATATATATATATATATATATATATATATATATATATATATATATATATATATATATATATATATTTATATATACTAGGGAGTAGCCCCCCTACTCGCTCCGCTCGTCAACCCCCCAATTTTGACAAGTAAATAATTTATTTATTTTCAACGTAGATATTTTTCATATGGTGTATTAATATGGTATTTTTCATATTTTGTATGGTTGATAGTTTATACAAATGTAACACTTAAGAGAAGTTCTTAATTCTTAATTTCTGAAACGAAAGAATAGATTATTGAGAAAACTACATGAATTATATATTAAGAAAATATATTGAAAATTATATATTTTATTCTATTTTTTCCACCTCACCTTGGAGGTAAATAGAAAGATGCGTTTTATTTTTAAGTGGTATCCCCAGTAGGCCTAATCCACCGTCTTTGTCACTATAAAATTTCAGAAAACATTAAAATTGTTACAATAAAAGTATATTTTTTTATAATATAACATATATTTTGTAAATTAAATTTAATAATTAAATGATTTGAATCATCTGATAATAAGTTATATTCTTCGAAATGTTTTATTCAATTTTTGAATTGTTTTTTTATTTTTTTATTTTATTTTTTATATTTAATATTTTCTGCACCTCTCGCCCCCCCTCAGACCCCCCTCGTGACCCCCCTCGTGATCCCCCTCAGACCCCCCTCATTTAAATGTTCACTTAAAAGTTTATTTTTTTCATATATTTTTCATATGTTTTATTAATAAGGTAGTATATACAGATGTAACGTTTAAGAGTAATTTTGAATTCTTAATTTCTGAAATAAAAGAGTAAATTATTGAGAAAATTACATTAATTATATATAAAAATATATTTTATGTATATTTCATATATTATATAAAATTAATAATTTATATTTTTCATATGTTTTATTATTAGAGTAATATTTATAGATGTAACGCTTAAGAGTAGTTTTGAATTCTTAATTTCTGAAATAAAAGAGTAAATTATTAAGAAAATTACATTAATTATATATTAAGATATATTTTATTCTATTTTTTCCACATCACCTTGGAGGTAAATAGAAAGATGCGTTTTATTTTTAAGTGGTATCCCCAGTAGGCCTAATCCACTATCTTTGTCACTATAAAATTTCAGAAAACATTAAAATTGTTACAATAAAAGTATATTGTTTTGTAATATAATATATATTTTGTAAAATTAAATTTAATAATTAAATGATTTGAATTACTTGATAATAAGTTAGATTCTTCGAAATGTTTTATTCAATTTTTGAATTTTTTTTTTTTTTTTTATATTTAATATTTTCTGATATGCTATTTAAAATTTTGAATAAATAAACTCCTTCTTCTTGACCCAACGAACCAAATCTTTATTTAACTTAACCCAACGTTTCGGACATGTATTATGTCCCTTTTCAAGGCTCTATCAATAAATTAATAGGTTTATAAAACCATCGTTAAAAAGTACGTAATAATGTCTCACAGAGACTCGTCTGCCGTCAGTTCTCGGAAATTTTTCTATTAAATTTCCTATTTAAAATTTTCCAACGTTATTTGTATATTCTATTGTCCTAAATGAAAGAAAAAATATTGTTGTTTTAATTAACTAAAACTTAATTCAAAAAATTAATTAATTAATAATATATAAAAATTTACCTAAAAAACAAAATTCATTTATTGTAAAGAAAGATTTTTAAATTCTTCTAAAATTTTGTCAACTTTAAGTTTTCCAATTTTGAGTTTTGTATTTTTATTGTTCTGTTGTTTTCTTGTTTTTTTTTGACTGATGATTTAGTTTTTTTAATTTATCTTTTTCAATAATTTTATCTGATTCTAAATTAATCATGTATTCCATATAATTTTGTTCATATTCTAAATCGTCTAAAACTAATAATTTATTATGTATTTATTATTATTATTGAATAACGAATAGATATGTTGTTGTTTTTTATAATTTACTTTCGTTCTTTATAGTCGACATATTCTAAAAAGAAAAATATTTGAAAATTAATTATCTAAAATAGCTTTCCAAACGATATTTATAATTTCTTCTTTATTTTCTGAATTATTTTCAATAAAAATTTTATCTGGGTTTTTACATCTTGATAATGCTACATATAATTGACCATGAGAAAATAATGGTCTTCTAATATATATTCCAACACTATCAAAACTTTGACCTTGTGATTTATTAATAGTCATAGTAAACGCTAATATTAAAGGAAATTATTTTCTATATAAAATAAATGGTAATGATGAAGAATTGCCAGTGTTTAATGTAATTCGAGGAATAAAAACTATGTTTCCAGAGTTTTCACCTGTTATTATTTCTGCTTCTATTTTGTATTTAAATAATTTAGTCATTTTTAATCGTGTTCTATTACATAATCCATCGTTAATACTTAAATTTCTTATTAACATTACAATAGTCTTTATTTTAAGTTTTAATTTATGTGGTGGTAGTCCTTCACGTATATCGTTTAAAGTTTCAATCGGGTAATTAATATGGATGTTATCATCAGATAAATCTACATCTTTATGAGTAGCATAATCTAAAGTATAATACGTATTTTCTTCAGTATTTAATAGTTTTAAAATTTTATTATTTAAAATATTTGCATCTTCATTATGTGATGTTAATATAACTCTATTTATTGATATACTACAATTTATATTTTCATATATTTTAAAACAAACATCGTTTGTTTTAAAACTATCAGGTATAACAAATGAATTAAATTTACCTTCTCCAATATCTAATAAAAATGAAGCAAACATGATATCTTTTGAACGGATATTTGTTTTCAAATACATTGTATTAAATAATGACCAAAGATTTGAATATTTTATTGTTTCTTGAATTATTGTGCTTCTACGACCACTTTTAACAACAGGGAGAATTTGTCTAAAATCACCTCCTAAAATTAATAATTTTCCTCCGAACGGTAGATTATGATTACAAACATCTTGTAAAGTTTTATCAACAATTTCTAAAGCTTTACGTGGAATCATTGACGCTTCATCCCAAATAATCGCAAAAACTTCACGAAATTTTTTTTTATCGGATTCAAATTTTAAAAATGCACTTACAATATTTTTTAACTCTAAAGGTAATCTAAAAGTTTTATGACTGGTCATACCTTTTGGTAATAGTATAGATGCTATACCAGTCCAAGCCATTGATATAATTTTTTGTTCTATTGACAAAAAATAATAAATTAAAGTTTTATATAAAAACGTTTTACCTGAACCTCCAGGACCATCAATAAAGTTAATTTTATGTTCATTATTTAAAATTTGTGTAAAAATTGTTTTTTGATCTGTGTTTAATTGACTATAGTAATTATTAAACATTTGTTTACAGAATAAAATATTTTCTTTATTATTTTCATTATTTGTATCGAAAATTTCATCAGGTTCAGGTAATCCAAAACCTTTACAAGACATTTTTTCAACTTTTAAAATTTCGTTTATATGATGAAGAGCTCAGTTATTTTTATTATTGTCAAAATCTTCTGTAAAATATTTATTAAATTTTGTCCAAATAGTATTACCATTAATGTTATCTGTTATTAAAAACCAAGTAAAAAATTTACGCAATTGAACACGTAACGTTATATTACAAGCTTCTTCAAAAATTTTGTCAATCTGTAAACCATCTTCGATTAGACCCATTTGTATTGCTGTTTCTTTGTAAGTATTATATGTTTTATTTTCAAATTTATGTAATTCTTCAAAAGATGTTGCGCCTTTAACACGATTTAAAATTAATTTTAAATGAAATCTTTCAATATCTCTTGGAGATACTACATTTAAACGTCCTATAGCAACATGTTTTAGTTCTCATTGACATTTTATCCAAGCTTTATTCTTAAAAATATAATATTTTGGTACATTAACGTATTTAATATTTTTTGCATTTTTATCTTTTTTATTTAATTCAAACCACGAAGTTAATGTAGTTTTCCAGTTATCTAAAGCTTTTTCCTCTTTATTTTCTCCAAAAATTATATATTTTTTTTTTCGATGTGAATTGCTAAACGTATTACTGTGTGACTTCTACCACATAAAGGAAATTCTTGTAATCTCCATGCTGCTTCCATGGGACTCAAATATCTACCATCTTGTTGTGTTTGAGATCGTCAACTTCTTCGTAAGCTTCACACATCTGTGGTTGCATCCTTTTTATGACCCCGAAAACCTCTGAGTAACAATTTTCATATACACTCTTAAAGATTTAAATCTTGGATACAATTCATTATGGACTAGGCCTACTGGGGATACCACTTAAAAATAAAGCGCATCTTCCTATTTACCTCCAAGGTGATGTGGAAAAAATAGAATAAAATATATCTTAATATACCGGGTGTCCCATTTTAAAACCACCAGGCAAATATCTCGAAAACTAAGAGAGATGGAAAAAAACTTTTAATACAAAAGTTGTAGGGTTCAGAGGGGCCCAACTGATCGTGACCTTGGTTATGACCTTGAGGTCAATGATCAAGTTCATTTGAAGGTCAAATCGATTTTTTCAAATGGAAACCCCCACTTTTGACCTCGTAAATGGAAAGACCGGAAAATTTTACGTTCAGATATGTCCTTGAGTCAAGGTCATGGTCATGGTCATGGTCATGTTTAAAATCAAAATCAATAAACGCATCAAAACATTCCCATAATTAGGTATACGAGACAAATTGTTAAATGCAAAAGTTGTAGGGTTCAGAGGGGCCCAACTGATCGTAACCTTGGTTATGACCTTGAGGTCAATGATAAAGGTCATTTGAAGGTCAAATCGAGTTTTTCAAGTGGGAACCTCCACTTTTGACCTCGTAAATGGAAGGAGCGGAAAATTTTACGTTTAGATATGTCCTTGAGTCAAGGCCATGGTCATGGTCATGGTCATGTTTAAAATCAAAATCAATCAACGCATCCAAACATTCCCATAATTACGCATACGAGTGTTAAATACAGAAGTTGTAGTGTTTGGAGGGGTCCAACTGATCGTGACCTTGACCATGAACTTGAGGTCAAGGATGATGTCGTTTGAAGGTTAAATCAATTTTGTTTAACGGCAACCCTCACTTTTGACCTCGTAAATAGAAAAATCGAAAAATTCTGATATGACCTTGGGTCAAGGTCATGGTCAAAGTTATGGTCAGTTTCCGTGCAGTTAAGAGCAAAGTCGGAGATGACCCGGTCACCTAAGGCAAGGTCGGAGATGACCCGGCCAGTTAAGGCAAGGTCGGAGATGACCCGGCCAGTTAAGGCAAGGTCGGAGATGACCCGGCCAGTTAAGGCAAGGTCGAAGATGACCCGGTCAGTTAAGGCAAGGTCGCAGATGACCCGGCCAGTTAAGGCAAGGTCGGGGATGATCAGGCCAGCTAAAAATTCATTGGAAAATTCCACGTTCATGTGTCTTTAGTCATAGGATCCAAGTGTCACCATTTACTGAAGAAGATGCTCAAAAGTTGTACCATTTACTTCTAGACAACATTCTATTCTCCTTTTAAAGTTTCTAACAGTATTTAATAATACTTGACGTGGAATACTTAAGCAGATTTGTGTAATCCTTTGAATCATGTCATCTCTTGTAGTTGGCCTGTTGCGGTAGATTGTATTTTTTAGGAAGCCCCATAAATAAAAATCTGGAGATGTCAGATCTGGAGATCTTGGTGGCCATGCTACGGGATCTCCTCTACCAATCCATCGACCGTTAAACCTTTCATTAAGAAAATCTCTGACAATTCTGGCATAATCTGGAGGAGCACCATCTTGTTGTAGCCACATTCTGGCCCTTGTATGGAGATCAACGTTTTCTAGAAAGAGTGGCAGCTCGTCTCTCAGCAACTGTAAATAAGTATGTTGAGTTACGTGACCTTCAAAAAAATAAGGTCCAATCAGACATCCCTTAATAATACCACACCATACCGTTACATTCCAGCGATGCTGATGATCAACTTCTCGCATCCAATGAGGATTAACAGGAGACCAGTAGTGGCAATTATGGCGATTCAACATACCAGTACTCTGAAATGTAGCCTCGTCGCTAAAAAGAACATTGTTAAAGAAATTTTCATCATCAGTAATTTGTTGTGTTGCCCATTGGCAAAATGTTATTCTCCGTCGATAATCTTCCACAGTTAAAGCTTGATTTAGAGTAATGTGGTAAGGATGGTAACGCGCATATCGTAAATATCTACTGGCCGTAGATCTTGGAATACCCATTGTTAACTCGATTTCACGTAAACTGACATGAACATTTAAATGTACCATGGCTAGAACAGGAAAAAAGCGAGGATTATTTTCATAATCGTGTTCATTCAGTGTCCTCCTTCTTCGAACGAAGTTTCCTTGTCGACCGCGCAGTTCAATGTCACATATTACCGTATGATCAGGATGTTGTCGTTGAGGGAACCGAGCACGATACAATCTGCTTGCCTCTCGATAGTTTGGTCGACATTCTCCTAAAATAAGAAGAGTGTCAACTATTTCATTAGCCGAATAGTCAGGCATTCTTTTTTAGTTGTAAATGAAATTATTTATCAAAACACAACACAAAAGAAATAATATGTTATTATACTATACAATATTTTAAAACGAAAAAGTTTAATTTTCTGTGCCAATATAAGTATGCTGAGTTTGAAAACAATTTGATGTAAACAGTAATAATTATTGACTATTACCGATCAATGCTGAATACTACCGGTCACTATTGGATACAGGTGGTCAACACTTATTAACTTTTATTATTATTTGATATAAGTGGTTAACCCTGGTAAATATTGATAATAGTAAAAATAGTAAAATATTCCGCTCTTTCCATTTACGAGGTCAAAAATAGGGGTTCCCATTTGAAAAAATCGATTTGACCTTCAAATGACATTGATCATTGACCACAAGGTCATAACCAAGGTTACGATCAGTTGGGCCCCTCTGAACCCTACAACTTTTGTATTTAACAATTTGTCTCGTATGCCTAATTATGGGAATGTTTTGATGCGTTGATTGATTTTGATTTTAAACATGACCATGACCTTGACCATGACCTTGACTCAAGGACATATCTGAACGAAAAATTTTCCGCTCTTTCCATTTACGAGGTCAAAAGTGGGGGTTCCCATTTGAAAAAATCGATTTGACCTTCAAATGAACTTGATCATTGACCTCAAGGTCATAACCAAGGTCACGATCAGTTGGGCCCCTCTGAACCCTACAACTTTTGTATTAAAAGTTTTTTTCCATCTCCCTTAGTTTTCGAGATATTTGCCTGGTGGTTTTAAAATGGGACACCCGGTATAATTAATGTAATTTTCTTAATAATTTACTCTTTTATTTCAGAAATTAAGAATTCAAAACTTCTCTTAAGTGTTACATCTATAAATATTACCCTATTAATAAAACATATGAAAATCCATGAAAAAAATAAACTTTTAAGTGAACATTTAAATGATGGGGTCTGAGGGGGGTGCGAGGGGTGGGGTGGGGGCGGGGGGGCGAGGGGGGTCTGCCTGACACAAATAACGCTGACGATTATATAATATAGAGACCTATATATATACATATATATATATATATATATATATATATATATATATATATATATATATATATATATATATATATATATATATATATATATATTTCGCAAACCGGTACTTTTGAGGATCTATAGTTTTTTTCTCCAGAGTTGGCATATGCTTGACTAAAGAAATAACTCCCTCTCTGCGTTGAAGGTATTAATATAAATCCCCAAAAGTACTGTTTCATACCGAAGGAATTTTGACGATGTCCTCAAAAGTCCGAAAAATCCTCAAAATTTCGAATCCGTGCTGACATAGATCCTCAAAATTTCGAATCCCTGCTGACATAGATCCTCAAAGGCTGCATTTGATGTATATATATATATTTATATATATATATATATATATATATATATATATATATATTAATGGAACAAAACATATATGTATGAATGATCCCAATGGTTACATATGCGGACACATTCTTAATGGAACAGAGAGATATGCGGTCTATAACAGACTTATGCAGACAAAATTAGGGGTCCGCATAAAAGAGGGATTATTTCTTTTGTCATGAGAAATTTATGCGGACACGTTCTTACAGGAACAGGGACTTAAGCACACACACACACACGCACAAACACACACACACACACACACACGCACACACAGATATATAGAGGTAAAGTTGGAGTAAAAGAATTACGTAGATAATAATAATTTAAATATAAAATTTTAAATCAATTTTTCAGTATAAAATATTTGAAATTTTACAAAAATGGTATTAAACTGTATTAATTTCTATATCTATAAAATTATATTAATTTCTTTCGCGTATCCAATACAATGTTTAAAAGCAGAAATACATATAACAGAAACAGTAAAAATATATGTTTCCATATTAGAAAAACCTTACAAAAACATTAAAGGTATGTTAAAGAGAATTTAAATAGAAATTTAAAAATTTATTTTTTATAAATATTTTTGTAAATTTCAAATAGAAGTAAAATACAATGTAAGTGATATAAAACTTGTTTTATTTTTGTCATCAATGTTTCAACGTCAAAAGTTTCACTGATAAAAATATATACATATGTGTAACTTCACGGCAACTGTTGAAAGCCAAAATCTTAAAATTGCTCAAAATTTTTTAACTCGTTCCAAATTAGCCCCGAAAACATAACCATGAAGTTTTAGAGCAAAATATTCAATCGTTCAAAAGTTACAATTAATTAAAAATTTGAAGGTTTTGAATTTTTTCATAAATCTTCATTTTTCATAATTTTTTAACTCAAAAATTTGAATCTTTTTGTATAGCACAAATTAAATAGGAACAAGTTTATAAATTGTGAGTAGAATTACAAAGAATTTTACAAATTTATTAAACAAATTTTTGTCTTTGATAGTTGAATAGCAATCCTTCACTTTATGTGAAAGGCGTACTCGACAAAACCTATTTTTTATAGTAAAGCCCAAAAAGTATTTTCAATCTATTAGCTTTAAGAAAAACCTTATTTTCTGATGTTTGAAAAACCAAAATTGGAATTCATGGGTTATCGAGGTGCCGATCAGGATCTTGCTATGAAACTTTCGAAATTCAAAATGGTGGTAATAAGTTCTAAAAAAGCTTAGATGTTAGCAAAATTGGAATTCATTGGTTTTCGAGGTCGCTGATCATGATCTTGCTATCAAACTTTCGAACTTAAAAATGGCGGTAAAAAGTCCGAATAAAGCTTAGATTTTGTTTGAAGTTGGTATACAGGGGTTTTCGAGGTCGCTGATCAAGTTTTTCTATTAGACTTTCGAAATTCAAAGTGGCGGATCCAATATGGCTGTCAAAAGTTCGAAGGAAGCTTAGATTTTGCTTAAAATTTTTATACGGGTGTTTTCGTGGTCGCTAATCACGATTTTGTTATCAGACTTTCAAAATTCCAAATGGCGGATCCAATTTGGCGGTTAAAAGTTCGAAAAAAGCTTAGATTTTGTTTAAAATTGGTATACAGTGGTTTTCGAGGTCAGTGATCACAATCTTGCTATCAAACTTACAAAATTCAAAATGGCGGTTAAAAATTCGGAGAAAGCTTAGATTTTGGTGAAAATTGGTATACAAGGATTTTCGAGGTCGCTGATCACGATCTTGCAAATGGATTTTCGCAATTCATAAAGGCGGATCCAATATGACTGTTAAAAGTTCGGCGAAAGCTTAGATTTGTCTCAAAATCGAAATTCATGGGTCTTCGAGGTCGCTGATCACGATCTTGTAATCAAACTTTTGAAATTCAAAATGGCGGTAAAAAGTTCGAAAGAAGCTTAGATTTTGTTTAAAATTGGTATACAGGGGTTTTCGAGATCGCTTATTAAGAGTTTGCTATTGGACTTTTGAAATACAAAATGACGAATCCAATATGGTGGTTAAAAGTTCGAAAAAAGCTTAGGTTTTACGCAAAATCGGAATACACAGGTTTCGAAGTCGTTGATCACGACTTTGCTATTCGACTTTCGCAATCCAAAATCGTGGATCCAATATGGCGGTAAAAAACTCGGAAAAAGCTTAGATTTTTCTCAAAATTGGATTACAGAGGTTTTGAACTCTTTGATCACGACTTTGCTATCAGACTTTCGAAATTCAAAATGGCGGTAAAAAACTCGGAAAAAGCTTAGATTTTGTTTAAAATTGGTATACAGCTATTTTCGAGGTCGCTGATCATGCTATGTGTTTGGGAATTACGTAACATTCAAGCTTCCCGCGGGTGCGCGCGAATTGGCTATGCTCACTGCTTCACCGCGGCGTGAATTTGATATACTCACTGCGTTGCCACGGCGTAGTAGCACATCTGTGTCGCTGCGGACTAGCTGAGACGTTGTCCTGACTATGACGGTGTGCACGAACTCATGCTGTCTCTTTCACTCTTCCACATGTAAATGGGAGAGACGCTGATTTGACTCTCGCATGGGTGACAAATTAAGCGAGGAAGAAGACTGATGTTTTCACTCAAAATCTCTCTTACTCTAACTCTCTCCATGTAACGGTCTACCACGTGGGAAATCTAGTGTATACCTTCGGCGATTCTCAAGCGATAGACTCAAGTTCGGTCACTCTCACTCTCTCCACATGGACACTCAAGTTCGGTCACTCTCAGTCCCTCTACGTGGATATTTATATGGCATTGTCTCACACGGCAACTTAGCATACGGCAATGTTTTTCACTATCCAGGGCGTCGTGCTCTAGAGGAGAGGTGATCGGTACGCCTGGGCTGGGGCGGCCAGTGGGTTCCTGGGCCTCGTCTCACTCCTCCAACATGGGAGGCTCGTTGAGCGCCTCGAGAAGCTCGTGCTCCCGCTCGGCACGGGCCTCCCGTAGAACGTGCAGTGACGCTTGGATGATCCCTTCGACGGCCATCCCCAGGTCCAAATTAATGATAGAGTAGGACGTCCCGGGTAAGACCAGTCGGCCGGAGGCTGGGGGCGCTCGCACATCACGACCCATCGTCGGCCGCGACGGGGCGCTGGTTCATTCGCGTTGTCGGGGACGGCCGCATCCTCGACGTGGGTTAGCAGTAGCAGATGGCCCAGCCGGTGCGGTCTCGGTGGGTTCCGCGACCTCGACTCGTGCCCTCAGCGGCCTTCCGCATCCCCTCTTCGGGGTTGCTCCTACAGGGGCGCGACGGGCGGTTTGCTCGCTGACGCGGGCTCTAGCCCCCCCCCCCCCCCCCGGGCTCGTCTGGCTCGGGTCACTCAGTGCGGTAGGGCTTGATTTGTTCCGTGGCCACTACTTCCCCGACCCGGCCGCCTTCGCCTACCAGCCGGTAGGTGTTGGGACCAAGGACGGCCGTAATCCAATACAGACCTTCAAAATTTAGCGCTAGCTTCATCGCTATGCCCTTGGTGGGCGAGGGAAGCGTGTGGTTACGCTTCCACTCCTGGCTTGAAGCGCGGCTTTCGCCGGCCAGCATCGTCATACGTGGCTGGATGGTCTTGAGCCGCTCTCGTTGGGAGGCGGCTCGCTTATGTAGTTCGGGAAGGGCGTCGAGCCGCGATACACTTCGCGGCCGAGAAGAGCGTGTGCATACGTTTCCAGACCCTATCGCGCTGTTTGAAGTTTGGCTCTCGCCTACCAGCGTCATAGTAGCTAGCTTCGCGGTCTTGAGCCGTGCTGGTCTTCGAGGCGGTGCGTTGATGGAGATCCGGAAGGGCGTCGAGCCGTGGAGCCAAACTTTCTTCCTGAGCCGGGGCTTCTGCCGCCACCTCTTTCAGACTGCGCTGCGTGCTAGGGGGTCCTGGCTACTTCCCATAGAGTAACAAGGCCGGGCTCATCCCGGTGGAGCTCTGCACCGCCGTATTCATGGGGAAGAGAAGTTCTGGAAGCTTCTCGTCCCATGTCCTGTGCCGCTCTTTAAGGTAAGAATCGACCATTGTCTTCAGAGTACGGTTGGCGCGCTCCACCGGATTAGCCTGAGGGTGGCAGGTTGGAGTGTTTGTGTGATGCACACCTCGCTCCTTCAGGAAGTCTTCCACGACATGGTTCTTAAACTCTATGTCGTTGTGACAGAGGAAGACTTCCAGGCAGCCGAACCGTAGGAAGATCTTCCGATTCAGCTCCCCTACCACCGTCTTAGCGCTTGCCTTGCGTATTGGGCAGACCTTCACCTACCTGGTGAAAAGGCCTTACAGTACAAGGATACATTCGAAGCCTTTGAATCAAGGCTGTGGTCCGATGATGTCTCCAGCCACGAGTTGTCATGGTTTCTCGACGACTCGGCATCCCATGAGGCCGGCTGGGGCTCTTTGTTCAACCTTGAAGCGCTGGCACGTCTCGCAGATGTGCATGTACTCCTGCGCAACGCTACTCTGGCGAATGTCTTGTCTCTGCCGAGATTTCCAGCGATGGCGTCGCCGTGGCATTCCTGCAGCACGTCGCGACGATGCTTTTCTGGTACCACCAGTTTCCATGCATCTTCATCGTTACCGAGGGTTGAGTCTACCTCCAGGTTGGGGTGGTACCGATAAAGATTGCCCGCGACGAGTTTGTCAGTCGGATAGTCGTTCAGCTGTTCTCTGACCTTGGCGCCCCACTCTTGATACCACGTGTTCTCGGTGTCAGCCGACCATGACATTGCGGCCACTTCCAGACCTTTCTCGTCCTGGTACATACGGGAGAAGGCATCGGCCACGTGGTTCAAGGCGCCTTTACGATGTTCAAATCATTCAATCGTCAACTTGTGGTCTTACAGCGCCAACGAGCAAGCTGGCTCGTCGGGTTCTTCATTTGACAGAGCCACCGAAAGCTATTGCGATCTAACACAACATTAAACTCGTATCCTTCGATGTAGGGGTGAAACTTCTTGACCCCCCATACGACCGTGAGACTCTTTCGGTCACGCTGTAATTTCGCCCCGCCGGTGAGAGCACACACCTCGCGAACTCTATTACCCTCTCTTGCTCTTCCACCTCCTGAAGCTTCACGGCTCCTAGGCCCACGTCACTCGCATCGGTCTGCAAAATGAACAGTCCGTTACGATCAGGGCGGTGCAGTACCGATGCGGACATAATCATCATCCAGAGCAGTTCAAAAGCGTTCTGCTGCTCCTGCAGCGACTCATACTTTTGATTCTTCTTGGTTAGGTTGGTGAGTGACTCGGTGATGGTGGCATATTTCGATATAAATCTCCTATACCAGGATGACGTGCCTAGGAACCGCCGCAGCGCCTTCAGGTTCGGTGGCACTAAGTAATTCTTTATGGGCTCGATCTTGGCCGGGTTAGGCCTCGTGCCGTCCTGGTTGACCAAGAAGCCCAGGTACACTACCTCCCACTTACAGAACATGTACTTCGCGGCGTTCAGCGTCAATCCAGCGGCTCCGAGCCGTTCTAGCGCCTTTGATTAGCACTCCTTGTGCTTCTCGAACGTTTTGGCGACGATGACGATATCGTCGAGGTATGCATAGGCGTATGGCTCTGGCTTGGTTCCGAGCACTTGGTCAATCAGCCGCTGGAACGTAGCGGGCGTATTCGTCAGCCCATACGGCATCTGCTGGAACTGGTATAACCCTATTCCTGGCACCGTGAAGACGGTGATCGGATGCGCCTCTTCTGCTAACGGTAACTGGTGATACGCGCCCCTGATGTGCAGCGTGAACTTCGCCTTCCTCAGCTTCCGCAGAATATCTTGCATATTTGGCAGAGGATAGGCGTCGGGTTCGGTGACTGCGTTCACCTTACGCAAATCATTGCAGAACCGTCGTGTACCGTCGCTCTTCGGCATCGTCACGACGGGGCTCGACCAACCACTCTTGGAGGGCTCAATAATACCTTGATTGAGCATCTCGTACACCTGGCAATGCATCACCTCCTGCACCTTATCCTACACCGGATAGTGGCGCTGTTTGATTGGTCGAGCATTTCCCACTTGGACCTCATGCTCCACGCCTTTGAAACCTAATCCTGGCGGAAACTTGCCCAGGATCTCGTCGATCATGACCTTCAGCTCCTCTTGTTGAAGATCCGTAGCGTCCTCGAACCCAATGGCGGACATGATGCTAGGATTGACGGTCAAGCTAGTTACCTCCAGCTCGACATATGGTTCCACCTCTTTGCAGAACAGCTTATCCGTATCCGGGTCAAGTACGGCCCGAAACGCACTTACTAGGTTGACCCGTAAGTAGCGTCTGCGTCGAGCTGGGGCATAATGGAGATTCATATATCGCGCGTGATGCCCGTCACCGTAATTCTCAGAATCACGTGGCTTAACAAAGGGCTGCGGCTTCCATCTGCGAGCTTTATCCCTTGCTTCTCGGACGCTACGAAATCCCGCTTGAGCGCTGTCGCTAGTTGGAGTCCGACGGTATCCATGACCGTCGTGGACGCTCCTGGGTCCAACAGCGCACAGAAGTCGAACTCGTCAACCCCGATCCGTAGCCACCATCGTGTTGGGGGAGGGGTAGTAGTCGAGGCCTCTCCTCTACTACCCCCTGGCAAGCGCGCCTCTTGCTCTAGCGTGTTCGGGCGACTGTCGTTCGCAGCCACGGTGACCTCCGTTTTGTGGATCTCTAATTGGGGGGAGACGGAAGTGATGCCCTCTACACTCCCCCTTCCCCTTGGCGTTTCCCGCGCAGGTTGGGCAGTAACGCGCCATGTACCCGGCAACGGAGGGATTCCTCCGGAGCCTGCGGGCGGCGCCGAGCTGTTCTGCGAGCTCGGCTCCTTTTGTTCCGGTTTTGACTCTGGGGCATTCTCTGCCACCGTCCGCCCCGACGGTAGTAGCCCCGCCCTCTGTGCGGCCTAGCGGGCGTATTTCTCCGGAAGCGCTCTTCTCCGGGACTCATCAGCTCCAAAAGACTCTGCTTCAGCATCCGTCAAAGCATCTCTTCCAAATTCTCCGATTTGGAGTCTTTCTCACCGGCCGCAGCAGCCTCTTTGCTCTCCTTAGCATCTACCTTGGGCTTCTTCTGCGGCTCGACTTTTGAGAGCGGCTTATACGCCATCTCCGTCAGTAGGGCTGCTGTTGGCGGTGACGGGGGCCTAAACATCTTGGAGTTCTCCAGCATTTGCTCCGCGTCGACCGCTAACTCTAGAAGCCTCTCTATCGAAGTGAACCCCGTCCTTCGAACCATCGCCTTAATCTGCGGTCGGAGGTTTCGGTGCAGCTGGTCCAGCTGCTGCTCTAGGCTGAGGGTAGGCGAGACCTTGTGACTCACCGCGTTGAGGCACGTGATATAATTTGTCACGATATCATCTTGCCCTTGTGTGTGGTTGTTCACCTCTGCGATCAACCGCTGCTGGTACCTCTTCGTCGTCCCGTACCAACGATTAGGCTGTCCAGCCCGCGCAACGCAATATCTCGCAGCCTCTCTCTCTCTCTCTCTCTCTCGCTCTCTCTCTCTCTCTCTCTCTCTCTCTCTCTCTCTCTCTCTCTCTCTCTCTCTCTTTCTTCAAGTCGGTAAGTGTCGACGTGCTTCACCCCTGCTCTAGTATTTTTCGGTTTACTAAACGTCACTTCACTCTGCAGAGTTGATTCTTTTCTAGGAAAAAGGGCCCCAGACGGCTCTCAAGCTACCCGCCCAAGGACAGGAGGCTTATGAGCCGGGGACTTTTTCCTTGTTTGAGCACTGCTCTAACCTCAAATTCGTCACCGTCTTCGCTTTGGGACCCGGCTAGGGTCAACTACTGCTATCAGCTGATTCACCGGTGCTGTGCTGGTGACGCTCACAAATCCTTCACCGCTGCAAACTGCAGCTGTTGCTCCGCTACACTCCTGTGCTTCCAACTGCACAGCACGCATTGCATCGGCTGCCACTGGCTCATCTTCTGCTCTGCCTCGCCTGCTGCTCGTTGTGCTGGAGCCCTATGCAACAGCTGTGCCTCGTCGTCTGCTCCTCGTCCGCATCATCCATCAGCTGCTTTTTAGCAGCCTGCATCTTTTGCGTGAGTCAGCACTTTCTTCTGCGTCGTCCCGCGTAGCTCGAGCTTAGCGCTCCCGCCGCCATTTCCCCCCGCCGCGCGCGCTCCTAGCCTGTTACCCGCGATCCGCCTTATCGACCGCCGCACGCCCGTCTGGTGTGAGTACCTGGTTACCTCTAGAGCCCGGCCGCCTGTGAGATCGTCCGCATAGCCAGCTCTGGCTCCTAGCGTAAGTGCTACTGCGCACTGTGCTACACAAACCTGACTTAGAGACCAACGGCTAGGGGTGTCTGCGTTCTAGTCCTCGTATGGCATCTAGGCAATGCCCAGCCTGCGGTATTCGAATAGTGCGCAACGACTCAGACTTCATTGCCGGCGCGGCATGCCAGCGCATTTTCCACTCTACGTGCCTGCCTGAGTCCGGCCCGTTGCAGCACTGCAGTACCTGCTCCATTGTCTGCTCGGCTGCTACCGATGCTTCTATCGCTGGTAGGGACAGCGCTCCACAGCCCCACCATCATCGCCGACACGCAGAAAATCACTGTGCTCAGAGACATGCCTCAACCCCTTCTCCATCTGTCGTGCCTGTCTCTAAGGCGCACCGCCCAAGCCCAGCTACCACCGTGGCTTCAACTGACATGGAGAATATGGACCAGGAGAGTGCGACTTTTGCCTAACGCGGAACTTGATACTGATGGAAGGATGAGGGCTGCACTTGCTGATGCCCCACCGTATATACAGTGCTTTTACGAGCTGCTAAATCTCTCGCATAGCACTCATGCTACCGCTCTAGCAGAGAATACGCGCGCGCTGGCCGGAAACACCCGCGCCTTGGCCAGTCTAGCATCTCGCAGTTGACGCGGTGGACCTGAGTCTGCACGCCCAAAGTACTCGGCATGATGCGGACGTGGCCTCTATCCGAGCCGAGATCTCGCGTGTATCTCTCGCAAATAATGAGGTGGCTAGGCGGAGCATGCTTGAAGACCCACGCGAAATTCTGGTGAGGGGCATCGCCTCTACTGTCCAGGAGCTCCTATAGCTCGTGGCTAGTCTCCTTACTGCCCTTAAACTCCAGCAACTTGCGCTGCTCGTTGCCAGCTGGCGCGCGTGGAATGTGTCAGCGCACATCCAGTTAAATGAGCAACCGATCGCCGCCTCATCCACAGCTCAGCTTCGCGCGCTCGTGTTCACCCTTGCCTGCCCTTCCACCCAGGATGACATCTTGCGAAGAACCCCAGGCTTGAGGGACCTCGACTGCCAGACCCTCCTCGGGGCCGGAGGCACTGTCAAGCTTTCGGTTAATGCCTTGTGGCCCGATCCTATCCATAAGCTTTTGAAGCGTGCGACCGTCGTCAGTAAAGCGCCCGGTCCTCAGAGGCCCATTGTAAAGAACCTCACGGTGTTCTTGCGTCCGGGGAGAAATGCCTCCCTAATACTTGTCCTCAGCGACGCAGACCTCGATGCGCTGGCTAAACCCGCGTCCTGACGCGCGAGAAACCGTACTCCAAACCCTGTAAGCGTTGAAGCCTTTGTTGCCGACCAAATAAACGTAAATGGCCTATTCCCTTCTCATTTTGCTCTGCTCGAGGCTAAGGCTGCTGAGAGCCGTTTCGACGCTATCGCGATTGGCGAAACGAAGCTCAGTCCGCACACTAACAACTCTCACCTTGCCCTCAAAGACTTTAACTTTTTTCATGTAGATAGAGAGGGAATGGGCGGTGGCGGAATCGGCCTTTACGTCCGCGACACCTTCAACGTCGATGTTCTGGCTGCCTCGGATCCCCTATACGACAACACCCCAGAATTTATCATATGCGAGTTAAAAAAGGACCAGCTCAGACTCCTCTTCGCTGCTGTCTATCGCCGCCCTCACGCCGCTTACCCTGTTCACTTCTTCAACTGCCTCGCCACATACCTCCCTCACTTCGCCTCCGCTATCATCGCCTTGACTTCAACATGAATATGGCCCTTCTTGACTCTCCTGACGCTACTCACCTCCATAATTCCATCTGTTCCAACTCACTTCATCTTGTCCCCTCTGATCCCACCCATCATCAGCTCTGGCGAAACTCGCACACCTGGATCGACCTCTTTATTATTAAGAGCGAGGATCGAGTGCTCACCTACTCCAAATCAGTCGCCCCCTTTATTGTGGGGCATGACTTTCTCGAGATTTCCCTCGCTTGCTCGAAACCTCCCTCGATTGAAAAGTCGGTGATGCTCCGTGATCTAAAGAGAGTCGATCCAGGGTTGCTCCGTCAAGCCCTTCTCCGACACCTATCCCCGCCCGATCTTCACGCTGCCTTTTCATCTCACACCTTCATCGCCACAACGAGTTCGCCTGAGCTCGTCCTAGGCCCGTGCCCCGCTGATGGTGATGTAGCGGAGCGCTCGCTCAGTTATGCGCTCACGAGCGCCCTCGATAACGTCGCCCCCTTGCGCAAGTTTGTCTTGTCTTCGCGCCGTAAACCATGGGTAAACCCCCAGATCAGGGCCCTGATGAGGTCCCGTGACCGCGCCTATAGTCTTGCGCGCCACTCGGGCACAGTCGCGACCTAGCTCGCCACCGTTCGCTTCGTGCACAAACCTCTAACGCTCTTGATAGTGCTAAAAGTAGGCACGTTGCCTCTCGTCTTGCTAGTGCATCGTCCACGGATGCAAAGTGACGCGAACTCCGACGTCTGCACGTCACCAGCCCTTGCCTGCCGTCACCGCTCACAAAGTTCGCTGTCGATGACCTCAACCCGCATTACTCCACGATCGTCAACCGCCACCCTCCTATCTCTGAATCTGATTTCGATTTTATAGCAAACCAGCCTCTCATACCATCCTTAACCAGCCTCTTTTGTCTGCGGCCCTTCACCGAGCGAGATTTAGAGGACGCCGTCTCAAACTCTTCCTCAAAGGCCATGGGGTTTGATGGCCTCTCCGTCCCGATGCTAAAGCTTACCCTTCCCTACTCCATCCCTTACTTTACGAATCTCTTCAATATCTCTGTCGCCTGTGCAACTTTTCCCTCCAACTGGAAAAAAGCCATCATTAGACCGCTCGCCAAGTCGAAAGCGATGTCTCTGCCCTCCGACCCGCGACCGATAGCCCAGCTGCCAGAACTATCAAAGGTGCTTGAGCGTCTGGTGCATAATCAGCTCCAGGGCTCGAAGCTAATGGCATACTCCACCAACACCAAACAGGCTTCCGTCGCAGGCATAGTACTCAAACTGCTCTCCTAGGAGTCTTTGATGACATCCGTCATGCCATCGACTTGCGCATGCTTACCTTTCTCATTCTCTTCGACTTCTCAAAGGCCTTCGACTCGATCCTCCACGCTGCCCTGCTCGCCAAACTCAGATCAATCAATTGTTCCACTCATGCCCTGCGATGGTTTTTCACATACCTGGTTGATAGGCTTCAGGCTGTTATCGATTCTGGTGGCAAAATTTCGGATTGGTTTCGAACGGCATCTGGAGTCCCACAAGGGAGCGTTCTTGGTCCGCTACACTTCGCCATCTATATAAACGACCTCCCGGCCGTGGTCCGTTTCTCTAGGGTCATGATCTTTGCTGACGGCACACAGCTTTACCATCACTTTTTTCCGTCTAATTTCCATCTATTTCTCGATTGCGTTACCCGAGACACCCAAGCGGTCGCAGACTGGGTCCATGCAAACGGCCTTGCTCTGAATGCCGGCAAAACAAAGGTCATGATCCTGGGCAGCGATGCCTACACTCGGGTGCTCGACTTTGAAACCTTACCACGCATCATTATTGACGGTACCTGCCTCCCCTACGTGACAGAAGCATGTAGTCTAGGATGCACCTTTACTAACATTCACAACTGGCAAACTCATGTCAAACACGTCACGCCACGCGCAAAGTGTTTAGCTCGCTATACATCCTGCGCTTCTTCCGTCATGCACTGTCGAGAGATGTTAGAAAGAACCTCGCCGAAACGCCCGTCTTCTCTCAGCTCGACTATGCCGCCCCTGTATACAACCACCTCGACAAGGAGCGTGTAAGAAAGCTCGAGAAAGCTCTTAAAGCCTGCGTGCGGTTCGTGGTTGGAAACATCCCGCGTGCGATCACATCACGCCCTACAGGCTCGCTCTTGGCTGATTGTCTGCTCTGCGAAGGCGCCAATACCTCATCGGCGTCCGGGCCTTCAAGGTAGTGGCCAACGCGTACCCGTTGTACCTAGTTGATCGGTTCAACTGTCGGCAAAGCGTTGATCTGGACCTGCGCCGTTCTGAGCGCCACCCGCAACAACCGTTCGAACCACCTGCGCGGTGAACAAAAGCTTTCAAGCATTCGTTCGCTCTCGAAGCAATTGACTTGCTTAACTCGGTGCACGTCACTGATTTTTCCACTGCCAACTTCCTGTCATTTAAAAATTCCCTTCGAGAGACCCTCTTTAGCCGCGATGTGGCCGATTGGAATCTGCGCGTTCGAAATGAAGGTCTGCCTGCTTGTTTGCACTACCGCCTGCCGCTACCAACAGCTGTCCCACGTGCCCATCTATAGAGCCTGCGTCCACCTGCGCGCGCTGCAACATTTGCGTCATTCACCTCATTTTTTTTTGTACTCGCCCTCATAATCTCTTTCCCTGCATTTCCTCGTCATCTTTGTTTCTTTTTTCATTTTTCATTTCTTCATCTTTCATTTTCCTTTTCATTTCTCATTTTTTTATTCTTCCCTCATTCATATTTTATTTATTGTTATTGTTGCCTAAGCGGTTGTTACTTGCATCTATTATTACTTTTGTTATGCTTGTACCTGCGATTTTATAATTATACTGCTCGTTCGATCTATTTCTTGTAATTGCGCTCTTCGTTTATTGTCGCTTATTTTGTGAACTTGTTTTTTTTTCTTTTCTATTTTATATCATTATTTTTATATCATTATGTTTTCCATCATATTGTTATGCTATGTATTTTTTCTTAAAGTGCCAGACGGGGTCTCACCCCATGGTGGCCAATAAAGACCTAATCTAATCTAATCTCTCCTGCTTCACTGCTCTCCTTCACTGCCTGTCTCTCAATCTTTTGATAATAATAAAAACATCTGGAAGGAAATGCGGAACCTCGGTCTCTTGCCTAAGCGTAAAGAGGAGGAGTTTCACGGTTTTACGCCTGGTGAGCTGAACGAGCACTTCACAGGGATTTTCGTCTCTCCCATCAAAAGCCTGAAAGATGCAACGGACATGATTTTACCTGCTAATGAAGAGGGTTTTTCCTTCAGCCCAGTAATCTGTATGACGTAGTCCTTACTATATCACATTTTCCTCCCTGGCAAAGGGAGTTGACAGGGTTCCTCATGGGATGATCGTGAAGGCTCTCTTAATTATTGGCGATTTTATAGTTAGAATATTTAACTTCTCTTTCATCCAGGGGGTCTTCTCCGGTATCTGGAAGTAGGCGCAGGTGATGGCTTTAAAAAAGAATGCTAATCTCGAGTCATCTAACGACTTTCGTCCCATCGCACTGCTCTGCTTTTTGTCAAAGGTACTTGAAAAGATTGCCCACGTCCCAATCACGGAGTATTTAAATAAAAATAAAATCTTAGACTCTCTCGAGGCCGGATTCAAAAAACACCACAGTACCAGACTGCGTTACTAAAGTTGACCGATGACGTACGTATGGCCATCGACAAGAGAAAGGTGACGCTCTTGCTTCCTTTTGACTTTAGCAAAGCCTTCGACACCATTTTACCTACTAAGTTATTATCTAAACTTCGTGAGCTTGGGTTCTCACGAACGGCTCTCCTGTGGATTAAATCATATCTCCAACAAAAATGGTTCTTCGGATTGGATGGAGACCAATCTGGGTGTCCCGTAGGGTTCCGTCCTGGGGCCCTTACTGTTTAGCTTATACATCGATGACCTGCAAGACTTACTCGACGGTCACACGATTAAATACCTATTCTACGCAGACGACCTCCAAATTTACCTGCCATTCACCAGGGTTGAATTTTTGGAGGGCGTGGCTCGACTGGCTGAGGTAGCGCGGCTGGTGGCTGGATGAGCTGAGGGCTCTGATCTGCGTCTCAACCCGGGTAAGACCAAAACAATTGTTTTTGGCTCACGTAAAAACGTCAATGATCATTGCACATGACTTCTACGACAGCTTTACGGGCAGCATACGGATAATTTCAAATTCTGCTGGTTTATTGGCAGCAGACGGAAAGCTGTCAACAACAACAACAGAGACGTTCGTGTGTTTGATCCAAATCCGATTTGGAAGGTGCATTAGATTCTTTAAATTTAAAGCTTAACCTTGCCATAAACGATTTAGCACCTTTAAAAACTGAAACCCAGTCGGAATAATGATCCTTGGATTGGTAATGCGGCCCACAGACGCTACAAGCGCACTGGGCGAGCGGCGGTGTTCGATGAGTTTCTTCGGCTCAACAATGAGGTCGACTTCCGCATTCTTCAAGAGCGTAACTCATTCCTTCACAAACATCTCTCGGACGCTCTTGATGCTAACAAGGATATATGGAAGGAAATGCGTAACCTCGGCCTTCTACTAAAGCGAAAAGAGGAGGACCTTTGCGGCTTCACGCCGGGAGAGTTAAACGCTCACTTCGCTGGAATCTCCGTATCCACCCTCGAAAATATTGAAGCAATGGACACTATTTTACTTGCAAGTGAGGAGGGTTTTCCTTTTAAACCGGATGCACTGAGTGATGTAGTCCTTGCAATTTCTCACTTCTCCTCGTAGGCAAGGGGGTGGATGGAGTTCCTCGGAAGGTGATCGTGAAGGCTCTCCCTGTCATTGGTGACTATTTGGTCAGAATTTTCAACTCCTCTTCGGCCCAGGGAATTTTTCCAAGCTTCTGGAAGCAGGCACAGGTAATAGCGCTTAAGAAAAATGCAGCACCGTCTACAATCTCCGACGTTCGTCCTATAGCGCTGCTCTGCTTTCTCTCTAAGATTGCCCATGAACAATTCGCGGAGTATCTTAATAGCAATAACTTGCTTGACCCCCTCCAGACCGGATTTCGTAAGCACCACAGCACTCAGACGGCACTTCTCAAGCTAACCTACGATATAAATATAGGCATCGGCAATAGAAAACTGACGTTACTGCTACTATTCGACTTCAGCAAAGCCTTTGACACCTTTTTACCAACATCACTTCTGCGTAAACTCAGTCGGCTGGGGTTCTCCAGGGCAGCTTTCCTGTGGATTAAATCATATCTGCAAGGACGGACCCAGATGGTCACCTCAAATAACAAAGGTAACTCTGACTGGTCAGAAACCAATCTGGGTGTTCCACAGGGTTCTGTCTTGGGTCCTCTGCTTTTTGTCTCTACGTTAATGACTTACGAGACGTACTTGACGGTATACTATCAGACACATATTTTACGCAGATGACCTTCAAATCTACTTACACACCACAAAAGACGAAATTCTGTAGGGCATTGCTCGGCTGTCCGATGCGTCGCAAATGGTGGCTGAATGGGCGGCGATCTCTGGTCTGCACCTCAATGCTGGTAAGACCAAAGCCATTGTAATCGGCTCTAGGGTAGAATCATATAAACCAGATATTGGTGTGCGGCCTGGAGAGCGCATCCCGTTCAATAGCGAAGTTGCGAGTTTCGGTGTTACACTGGATAGTAAATTAACATGGAAACCGCACATTGACCAACTCACAAAGAAAGTCAATAAAGCCCTATATAGTTTACGGTTTATTAGAGCATGTACCAACGACCTTTTCCGCAAAACATTAGTCGAGTCCCTAGTACAACCCCACCTTGACTACTGTACGGTGGCCTACTTGAACGCATCTGACGAGCAGCGAGTCAGAGTGCAAAGATTGAGCAATTCATGTGTGAGGTACGTTACTGGAGCTAGGAGCGATGAGCTTATAAATCAAAAACAAAATTAACGAAAGATTCACATTACTATTTTGGCCTAGTTTTTTAATAATGCTTTCCATTATGTGTCCGTGTGACTTTTACTTAACTTTAATTAAAACGAAGAGTTATCATAAAGATCCAGATGTTGCGGCTGTAAACTGCTGCGTGATTTTGCGTTTTCAGCATTAGATTTATGAATTATAAAAAATACAAATAACACAATTAGTATAGATTGGTATAATAAACTCACGTTTTCTGGTAGATTTCTAAATTATAAATCCCATCATCCTACTTTCACAAAAATTGGTGCTACTTGTAATTTAGTTGACAGAGCAATAATACTATCAGATGAAAAATACCACTGAAAAAATCTCAATTTTATCAAGCAATTAGTAATTGATAATCAATTCCCACTTAGTTTCATAGAAACACATATAAAAAAGGGGATTACATAAGATAACACACGATCACACAGCTAGACGCAATACAAATCGTCGCTTCCGAATAGAAAAACGTTATCTCGGAGTCCAGCCGAAGAAGGCGTTATCTTGGAGTCCGACCGACGAAGGCGTTATCTTTCACGCAAATTTTTTCGGCCCAGATTTAAGTTGGCCTCACCACCTATGTATACATCTGAATGTCCTGTGTGTGTGCGTGTGCGTGTACGCGTGTGTGCGTGTGCGTGTGCTTGCGCGTGCGTGTGCGTGTGCTTGCGCGTGCATGCGTGCGTGTATGTATGAGTGCGCGCGTGTGTGTGCGTGTGTGTATACGTACATACTATATATACACTATCGATCACTGTTTAAGAATCATGGTCTTTTTTACAAGATAAATTATGCGTTTACAATCGCTTTGATCATTCTAGCAAGCAGGAATTCATTAAACAAAAACATGTTTAAGAGTAAAAATTTGTTTGTGTTTAATATTTATGTATACATCAAAGTCTTGATGGTAATAGCACAAAATAGACAATTAATAAAAAATGTTTCTTGCAGCGAAAATTATCGGCTAATGACGGGGTTCAATTAGCTTAAGTAATCCCAAGTGTTAGATTATTATCATAATAAACTCATTTTATGCATATATATGCACAAATCCATAATAATTTTAACTATTGTGTAACACTTTTTTCAAATTATTTATTGCTGCTATTAGCAGCATTGCCTGCGAAGCACATAAACGAGACTAAGTGTAAAATCTTCAATGTGGCCTTTCCAGGCCACATTGAACAAGTCTTTTAATCTATATTAGTGTACGTCGTAGCCTACATGATGTACGCCACAGCCTCAAATGCGTTTTTTAGAATCCAATTATCTTTTGATTTAAGAGAACAGTTTGAGTTTAAAAGTGACAAAAATACTGGAAATTTTGATGATTACGTACTTACGTATGTAGCGTTACCTAAAAGAGGCATTGAAATGAAAAAAATATATCCCCAAAATTGGCAGAAAGACGAAGAAAATGTCTTGTTGAACTCTTCAAACGCTTGAATAGAAGAATAATTTTTAATTGAATAATTTCTCCTGAGAAGGCTCAGGAAAAATTATTGAAAATGTCCTATTTGAGGCAGTTTTTGACATTTTTTAAAATTCTAGGTTATGTTCAATGAGACCTTTTTGGGTTGAAACTTGGCAAAAGTTATTTTTTTTTTTAATATAATTTTAGAAAAAAAAAATTGAAATTTATCGGAAAAGAGGTTCCGACAACTTTTGTCGAAAAGTAATGCCCATATATGGTGGACCTGCCCATATATGGTTGATTCTTCAAATAAGTGAGAAAGTAACTCCAGAAACTTTTTTTACCGAAATAATCGAGATAGTTGAAATTTTGTTTTTTCTATCGAGTATTTGAGCTGTAGAATAAGTTGAGCTTAATTATTACTAGAACGTAGTTTTTTCAAAGTTTAACGTGTAAAAAAGTTGACGGAGTTACATAATTATTATTAGATCAAAATGAAGGACTTAAGGTATAGCTAATAAGCATAATTAATTCTTCCTTTATAATAAATTAAATTTATTTATAAATAAGCGTATACATATATGTATTTTCTTTTTTAAAACTTCTTATATCGCCGGAGTTACTGAATTTTTAAATATAAAGCAATCATCGATGTTTAATGACGGAATAAATCATGTAAAATAGTGGAATTGCAGTAAACGTACATTTATCCACATTATAATTGTATTTTATTCCACTTTACATACTAGCATATAAGAGAAAAATCTATGTCGGAGTTACGCGTAATTAAAATACGCGATAAATTTTATCTAGTTTTGTCTATTAATCTTATTATTTGTCGTCTTATTAAATTTGGACTTATACTATATCTGATGTAATAATACTTGTCATGGCAAACTAGTATCGTTTTTGTCTCTTCTGTCTCTTTTTAATATATAGAAATGCGCATTTATAAAACTCCGTCGACATTTTTTGCTTGCAGGAGAACGATGTTTGGCTATATGTTTAATTGCCAAGATAATTATTTGAATCTTTGGTAATTTATAATATATTTTTCTATAATAAAACAAGTATCAAACCATTTATAGTCGGAGTATTCGACTCACTGTACGAGATATATCACCTATACAAATTTTAGTTTTTGATATGGGGAATTCGACGGAGTTATGTTTTCAACCTTTTTATCATTTTTACTTACAATAAAGAGATAATTTTTTATTGTTCGAAGTGGTATTATAGAAAAAGGGGTTTGAGCTATGAAGTAAAATTATTTTATTCAAAAACTGAAAATTTCAATGTGATATGTAGCTGAGAATGATATTTCCTTGTATTTGGAGAATCAACCGTATACGGGAGCGTCCGCCAGAAACCAGCCAGCGGGCGCACGCGACGCATTTTTCATGCAAAACACGCTCTGTTCAACTCGCTCGTAATCGTTAGATTTTTTCCTACTCTTTCCAATGGTGCTATTGTTTTTAATCCGAAACTCTTCTGGTCGAAAATTCGGGTTGAAAGTTCAGAGCCATTTTTCTCAAAGTATAACATGTTGTTCTTCAAAATGCATAGCACCATTTGAAAGTATAAGTTATAAGTTACAAAACCCTAAATTTTCAAGTTGGAGAAACGTAGAGCTCAAAAGTAATAAGATTAATTAGACAGCGGCAAGCGGCCGCGTCAAGTCTTCTCTGTCAACGATTTTCAATCGCTGTTGTAACCCTTTTGATGAAGCAAAGCATTCACCTAAAATGAGGTTTGTTTTTTAAAAAATGAAAGTTCGTTTTCCGAACTTAAAGATAAAATATGTGATTCTTGTCTATTAAAATTTGATGCGAAAATTGAGGAAGAAAATGTTGTGTCAATGGAAGAATCTAGAGAAATTATTTCTAATTATTATTTTTGAGCTCTACGTTTCCCCATCTTGAAAATTTATGGTTTTGTAGCTTACAACTTGTACTTTCGAATGGTGCTATGCATTTTGAAGAACAACATGTTATACTTTAAAAAAAATGGCTTTGAACTTACAACTCGAATTTTCGACCAGAAGAAAGTGTTTGGGATTAAAAAGAGTAACACCATTGGAAAGAGCAGGAAAAAATCTATTGATATATGTCTCTTGTTTTTTTCTGAGAGACTCAAAATACGATTACGAGCTCATTATACCAAGCCCCAGCGCGCGGCGCGTCCGAGCGCAGCGCGAAAAGCTCGTGCTGACACTCGCCGCTGTCTTTTTAATCTTGTTACTTTTGAGCCCTTTATTTCTCCAATTTGAAAATTTAGGGTAGTTTAAGACTTGTACTTTCGAATGGTGATATGCATTTAAAAAAAAAAAACAAATATACTTTGAGAAAAATGGCTCTGAACTTTCAACTCGAATTTTCGACCTTAAGAAAGAGTTTCGGATTAAAAACAATAGCACTATTGGAAAGAAAAGGAAAATCTATCGATATGTTTTTTATTTTTTTTCTGAGAGACTCAGAATACGATTACGAGAGAATTGAACAGAGCGTGTTTTGCACGAAAAATGCATCGCGCGCGCTCGCTGGCTGGTTTTTGGCGGACGCTCCCATATGTCAATTAAGGTTGTATTGGCTGCAAGGTCCCTGCCAACAGTTAGTTTTCACGTTGTAGCTGCGATAAATAATTATGTAAAGCAAATGATCAATTTTTAGTTCTCTCTATCAATGTATTAATGCAATTGGAATATTTTAAGCTTTAAAAATGAGAAATCAAAGCAAAATAGTGCCGAGTTTACAATTTTGCTTTGATTTTTTATTTTTAAAGTTTATAATATTCCAATTGTATTAATTGGACATTGATAGCAAGAACTTAAAATTGATCATTTGCTCTACAAAATTATTTATCGCAGCTTTAACGTGAAAAACTTTCTTTTGGCAGGGACATTATGGCTAATATAACCTTAAAAGCCGCCATATTCGAGCTATCCGCCATCGTGACGCCATGTCGTTGTCGTCACATCGTCTAATGCATTTCATCTTCGTTTACAGCGCCATGCCGGTATCGATTCGTTGTTACCTTCACCTCATTTGCAGGGCAACGTCTGGAACATAACCACGAAAATTTAAATGTCCCAAATTGATTTTAACAAAAATATTCTTTATTATCTGAGGAAAACTAGTATATCATAATATACGAAAATCAATTATTCATTATATTGGTCTCCTACCTAATAGAAGTATATCTGTAGGAGCATAGCTAACTGGATTTTGTTAACTATTTATTACGATTATTATTCTTATTTGTTTTGTATAAGAAAATAATAAATTTTGAAATTTCATGTTGAGTCAAAGATGATTAAGTATCGATGGTCGTCGTGGTGCGAGGGTCGTCGCGGTGCGAGGGTCAAAAGAGGAAGAAAATAGAAGCCTTTGGATCAATTTCAAAATAACATAAAAATAATCATATTTTTACTCTATTTCAATAGAGAGAACTGAGAGGGGAGGCGTAATATATGTTAAAATTATATTCTCCATAGAGAGAAGTGACTCTTACTTATTGAAAACATATATGTAATTCATAAATTTATTTTACAGGTCATTTAATGTCCATGCACGCATCAAGAAAATACGATAAAATGACAAGGACAATTAAGTACGGAAAAAGCTGGTCAATAGTAATACACGTCGACTATCCAATGCTCCGCTATTCGCCATCGAATTGGTCCACGTTTTTTCTACAGTAGTTAGATTATGTTTTGACTATAATATGCCCACAGTGAAGTTCATAAATAATTCACAATGCCAAAAAATTATTGCTTATAAAAGAGCATATCTTTGGTCCTTCGTATAAGGGCTCCTGTATGAAACAAAACGTCCAAAAATAAACTGTTTTTTCTTAATTAAAAAAAAAATATATATATATATATATATATATTGACATTAAGGTATACCTAATGGCTTCTGAGGCCAAAATTACTTACAAAAATTATTTAAACATAATGACTATAAAACAAAGTATATGTGTAACTAATATAACTTATTTCTAATACAAAATCCAAAGAGGTAGGTCTCTCAACCCATTTTGAGATGAGTATATACTCGCGTATACAGCGATTTTCAAGGTCGCTGATCAAGATTTTGCTATTAAACTTTTGAAATTCAAAATGGCGGATCCAATATGGCGGTTAAAAATTCGGAAAAAGCTTAGATTTTGTTGAAAATTTGTATACAGGTGTTTTCGAGGTCGCTGATCAAGATTTTGTTATTGGACTTTCGAAATTCAAAATGGTGGATCCAATATGGCTGTCAAAAGTTTAAAGGAAGCTTAGATTTTGCTTTAAATTTGTGTACTGGGAACTTTCAAAATTCAAAATGGCGGATCCAACATGGTGGTTAAAAATTCGAAAAAAGTTAACTTTGCTGTCGGAGTAAAAATAAAAAATCGAAGCATAATTGAAAACTCGACACTATTTTGTTTTGATTTTTTATTTTTAAAGATAATATTCCAGTTGCATTAATACATTGATAGCGAGAACTTCAAATTGATCATTTGCTTTATATAATTATTTATCGCAGTTTTAACGTGAAAATCTTTCTTTTGACAGGGACCTTACGGCCAATACAACCTTAAACGCCTTCGAGGTGCCCGTCATCGTGACGGCATATCGTTGTCGTCGCATCGTCTACTGCCTTTCATCTTCGTTTACAGCGCGGTGCCTGTATCGATCGTTGTTACCTTTACCTCATCTGTAGGGCGACGTCTAGAACATAACCACGAAAGTTTAAATGTCTCAAATTGATTTTAGCAAAAATATTCTTTATTATCTGAGAAAAACTAGTATATAATAATATACGAAAATCAATTATTTATTATATTGGTCTCCTGCATCGGTTACCAGTTGAAATGTCGAATGAACATGTAATTACTCTGCTACAAAATGCCTAATAGAAGTATATCTATAGTGGCATAGCTAACTGGGTTTTGTTAACTATTTATTACGATTATTATTCTTATTTGTTTCGTAAAAGAAAATAATAAATTTTGAAATTCATGTTGAGTCAAAGATGATTAAGTATTTATGGTCAGGGGGTCGTGGTAGTGCGAGGGACAAATGAGGAAGAAAGTAGAAGCCTTCGGATCAATTTAAAAATAACATAAAAATGATCATATTTTGACTATATTTTAAGGGAGAGAACTGAGAGGGGAGGAGAGTCGTAATATGTGTTAAAATTATATTCTCCATAGAGAAAAGCGACTCTTACTTATTGAAAATATATATGTAATTCATAAATTTGCGAGAGAGCAACTAAGAGGAAGACAGATACGGCACTCTCGGATATGCAGTGCTATTGGTATTTAGAGGGATGGCAGGAGCAGCGTCTTTTTCATCTGGATCAGGGTACGAGTGCAGTACCAGGAGCTTGTAATACTTCTTTACAAAAGAGCTGACGTTGTCTTAGGTCTAGTGTTATATCCTCTAATTTTAAGGCTCAAAGTAAGCGTGACGAACTCCCCTGCCAAGACAGAAACGCGCTCCCGCGCACAATGGGCTGGAAGGTAAAAAAAATGATATAAATTCTGCGTTACGCGAGTTTGGTCCGAAAATTTTTGTATAATATACCATTTTGTAGGTAATGTTATAAGGAATCAGGATCCAATGCCGAGGCAGGTATAACGATGCATCTTGGAGTGGTCCATGGCATGGAAGCTGGAAGGTAGGTATGAATTCTTTTTTATGTGTGATATGATGTATCTGTGTTTTTCATTATACGTAGTTATTTATCATATACACATATACATATATACCATGTATATGTATATGCACGATATATGTGTATATGGTAAATAACTACGTATAATGAAAAACATCATTTTTCGCCACCAAAACTATGTATGAAAAGGCTGAAAAGTGCATTTTTCCCAGCTTCCGAGCAATAGACCAGTCCAAGATGCATTTGTGCATGTTAATCCGGGCGAATATTACATCACAAAGAGTGGAGTAATTTTAAAAAAAATTTTGTGTGGTCAAATAAAAAACTGGTCGAGAAAAAAAAAATTCATACTTACCTTCCAGCTTTCATGCCATGGACCATTCCAAGATGCATCGTTATACCTGCATCGGCATTGGATCCTGATTCCTTATAACATTACCTACAAAATGGTATATTATACAAAAATTTTCGGGCCAAACTCGCGTGACGCAGAATTTATATAATTTTTTTTACCTTCCAGCCCACTGTGCCGCGGTTCGCGAAAATCCCTATCCCCCAATTTACAATATCAACGCGGTTCATGAATACGGTACTTACATACAGGACACCGTCGGTTAGAGTAAAAACGCTTTCTATTCTAACGTTAGGCGCTCTTACAATCGCACAAGATTCGCTCACATTCGCACTCAATTCGCAATATAGGTTTGTAGCGATGGGACCGACAAGTCATTGACTTGACAACAATTTTATCGAAGACGCAAACTACTGTTCGATGCAACAACGCGAAAATAATAAAGTATTTTACAAAGCAAAAAAAAGGCATTCTATAAAATGAACAATGGTCTTTTGTTCTTGTTTCGTATACGAAATATTCTATAACGAAAAAAAAAGATATTCTACAAAATGAACAATGGTTTTTTGTTCTTATTAACATAATAGTATTCGTTCGGTCTGGTAAGTGGCCGTAAAAATTCTGAGTTATGGCAGGGAGATAGCCTTTCTAATCAACATGCTGAAGCTACGGTTAATGCACTTTTTTTGTGTTCATGCGTAGCCATGTGGCGTACCTCAGTCTATCTTCACTCATATCTATTGCCACTTCATTCATACGCTCTTCATCAACAACCCCCATACTTACTATCCCGCCAAACTACGGTGGCAACGAGCTGTACGAGAGTTTATGCACAATTTGGGATATTTCTACAAAATGCAAAGTTGTCTCGATACGATAACAAACGTTTCGGTAAGGGCGTTTCGATAAAAATGGGGGTGGGGAGTAGGAGGTTGTTAAGCGTAAGTTACCCACGAAAATACTTATCCCTACTAATATTTCCTAACCCTGGCAGCACAGATAACTATTGGATTTTTATTTTTGGTAATAGCGATGACTACGATTCTCGAAATCACTGCGTCACTACTCTTAACCCTTATACCTAGGTTAAGGACTTTGTGAGTAATAGAGCCGTTATGCAGTTATTTCGTATTCTACAACAACGAATTATGGAAAAAATCTACGACATCGACAATTGTGCCCCGAATGCTGCATTAGAGGAGGTGGTACGACACATTTGAGAGACCACGTGTGATTCTTGATTTCCCCCCGAACCCTTAGCATCGACGACTAATGTACTAAGGGCATGTATTCAGGTCTAATGCTTCGATGCCTCCTCTATTTCGGAAAGTCTCTCTACTGTTTTTCTCAACTCATCGACTACAATATGAGGAGAAGAGGGTAGGACCACTTTTTGGACATTCGACGACGAAATTCATAGATCCAAAAAGAAACAAACCCCTGAACGGACATGTAGCACCAACAGTGATATCGTATTAGAGGAGGTGGTACGACACGTTTCACGTGGCCTCTTCTATTTCTGTAGAGAAAGATTCCATACGAATTTCAACAAGGTTCATATGTTTCGATATGATCATGGAGTTTCGATAAGGTAAGGGTGTTTCGATAAAATTCAGACGTTTTGATAAGATAAGAGTGTTTCGATAAAATTAAAGTGTTTCGATAAGGTAAGTGGTAAGGGTGTTTCGATAAAATTAAGGTGTTTCGATAAGGTAAGGGAGTGTAATAAAATATAAGTTTGGATCCAGTCGTACCCATCCGGGTGCTTGCGGAAGCAGAAGGTATAGTGTGTCAAATGTCTTCTGCCCCCCCCCCCCCTCCGAAGACCAAGGACCACTCTTTTGGAAGAGATCATTTAAGGGGGCTTTTATTTCATCCAAATTCCGGATAAACCTAGCATGTCAGTTTACCATCTAGAGGAGACTTCGTAATTGTTTCCGATTTTTAGGGGTTGGGAAATGCAAAGTTGGCACTACTTTATAAATAGACAAACAAATAAATAGAAATAAAGAATTTAAAAAAAATGCTAAATCGAAAACCGAATGGAAAACAAGCTAACGCAACTTAGGATTGTGTGTATAAAAGCAGAGAAATGTTTTGCGACCGAAAGTTGTAATCGTATCAAGCCGAAACAAAAATTCATCAAAAATACTACCAAGCTACAGTATGGGGAAAATGCTAGTAGGTTCTTTTTACAAAGCCAACAAAAGAAAACTTCTACTATTCCGAATAATACTAGATAATCAAAGGACAACAAGGTTTCCAAATTTAATTTAATTGCGGTTAATTTTCGGCAGTCAAACATTACAATGTTTCCTTTACCAATTTATTTTTACTAATGACTCTTTAAAACGAACTAATTTAAAGCAACCTACTCTTAACTAATATTATTTGAAAGCAAAGATATTGTTGAGAACACGGTAGAAGTAATACCAAGCTGAATATAATATTCGATGGCAACTATAATTTAGATACACTATCTCGTCGGGTTAAAGCAAGAACGTACCAACTCAGGAAATTAAGCAAGAAGGTACCATCTCAGAAAAACAGACAAGAAGGTACCATCTCGCGAAATATAGCAAAAACGTACCATCTCGAAAAAAGAGGCAAGAAAGTACCATCTCGGGAAAATAGGCAAGAAGGTACCATTTCGATAACCAACTTTTTTTATCAAAATTTAAGTTGGCAATAGGAATTTTTTTGTATCATACGAATAAGTTATTCATTATTTGAAATATATTTTTAATTTGTTTAAAAAACATTGCTCTTTCTCTTAATGCATATATGCCATTCAAATAATAAAGTTTTTATTCTAGACAACGGAAAATTATTCCAAGGCACAGTATTTAAGTACATATAACGAGGAACGTATTAGTATTGTATGTATAATATTGGAAAAAAAAACAAAATAAAAAATTGATTTGGAAAATAATAGAAAATTTTATTCCTTTCACTTTGTTAAGTTATTATAAAAATCATGGTGTTCTATGGGAATCAATTCCTGTTTCATTAGATCTTGCAGATCTTTTTTTTTGTTACCGTCACGCGGTAATTTTTCTCTACAACTTTGTATTAGATGTTGTTCTTTTAGATCAGTTTCTAAGCTATTGATATCGTTCTTGTAACTATATCTAAATTCAATTTTTTTGGTCGGGTAAACTTTAATTTCGCTTACCAGCGAAATTTTCACTTTTTTCCAAAATTTTTTGTTTGTAATTTGTAAAAAATCAAAAATTTCATTTTGTTTTATTTCTTTAACAACATATTTTGGCTCTTCAGTTTTTGCTCTTCTCATGATATCACACCACTGATTTTGTGTAAAAACAGATTGAGTTTTAGCTGCACATTCAATTGTGGAATGCACAGAATCTCCATCATTTTGTATGCCCTTTTACTAGATATCTAGAAGTATGTAACATCGAATTATAAGTTTATAATTAATTATTCTTGTAAATGTCTGATTGATAGACAACACAATTAGAATTGTTTAGGATTTGTCAAGTGTAGAAAGAAAATAAAAATGAATACTCATATAAAACTTACAAGGAGAGTGCACAGCCTCCGGGAAACGGATTTTAACAGGACTTAAATTTTTTCTTTTCCTGTGAATTTTTATAACCTTTGGCTCGTTTTCGTACCATAAATAATTGCAAAGGGACAGGCAATAAAAGAGACATCAGTTTTAAACGCAATAGAGTATATCTGAGATTAGATTGGCCATATCTCAAGAAAAAGGGCCCATTTGTCAGAATTGTGAGCACTGCGCTTCATTTTTAGTTACCAAAAATTGACTTTTAAAGCCCCGTGCACACTCCTTGTTAGTTAAACCTTCGAAAACTATTTTTTCGGATTGATTATTATATGAAATGGTCATATAAATGAGCATGTACGATGTATGGATAGGAGTACGTTATACGACGTCATAGCGGCGGTCTCAAGGTTAATAATGGAATCCTTTAATTCAATAATAGACGAAAAATTTAAAAAATATAACTGGTTTCTACTTAAGGATTTTTCTACGATTTTTTAAGTTTATATATCATTTACCTGTGTTGGACTGTCACGTTGTAATCAACAGCAGCCTTAACATACATTGCATATAGTATGCTATTGCGATTCTGTCCGCCACAATTGTCACTGTGAAAGCCAAATTCTTTTACGCCTTCTTCAACTTTTGTTACAATAAAATGCCATAAGCAGCTGCTAATTTCATTTACGCCTCTTTTAGCATCTGTTTCATTCCAGACATTGCATAGTCCTTCTTTGGTAGCAAGATTGTAAATGGTGAAATTATAAACAGAAAGTTTTCTTTTATAATACATTACAGATACTTCCGATCGAGGCGTGACGAGAACTTTTTGTAGGTCAAATGAGGCAGTGCATATAGCTTGATCATTTTTCGCATTCTCTTTATCGGATACCATTAATTCACGGGTGAAATTTTTATTTTTGATGTGGATGTCATGCGCATCTTTGAATTCTAATTTTTCTTTATCAGGTAACATTTGGTATACAGCGCAGTCATCGCACTGATCCTTCTTTGTCTTATGAAAAAATAGATTATACTCGTTATTAAATATGAATCTATAGCGAGATTCAGAAGCGATATTATCATCATGCTTATTAATCATCCACTCTTTATACATAGTGTACATTTTACTTAAATTTAGATTTTCATCTAAATACTCTCTTGATGAATCTTTTCTGCAGTAGTGGGATTCTACGCGATCAAATATAGCAATATGCTCGCGAACGCTATTTTCCACCGTCGGCGAAATTTTATTGTTTCGATTTCGGTGTTTACCACGCTTATCGGCTTCGGTATATCCTGTAGTTGAGAATTTCTGTTTTTTGGTAATAGTCTCTAGCCAACGCCTACTCAAAGCTATTAAAAGAAAAGAATATTTAAATTATTATTTTAGGTATTTCATATTGGAAAATTGATCCAATAACAGAAAACATTAAAGGAATCAGTAAATTAAGTTTGAGGAAGCCATGTGCCAATGAATTGGCAGCGCTTTTGTGAAATAGTTAAATTTCGCTATTTTAAAAAGTTAATAATATACACTACTAAAATAGTAGATGCTATTTCGGAGTGCATATTCACTATTTCGGAAGTGCACGACTTTTAACTACTGGGATAGTGATTTTTCACTATTTAACATTTAGAGAGCGCCTATTTCATTCTAAATTTAAAAAGCTTTTACTTATTCCAAAATCATGTTACTTTAAAGTAAAGAGGAACCCGTAAAATGCAACTCTCTTATGTACAGAGTATACATATTAGCTCTATTTAAGTATCGGTAAATTTTTGAACAAAAATAATTGTGTGCTACACACACACACACACACACACACACACACACACACACACACACACACACACACACACACACACACACACACACACACACACACACACACACACACACACACACACACACACACACAGACACACCAGCGCGCGCTCGCGTTCACGCGCCACCACGCACATACACAAATCAATTTTTTTAAATTTTTTAAAACTTTCTTTCTCATGAATCAGCATACTACGTTTTACGAAAAGCTCATTTACTATTCGTAGATTGTATCCGTAATTTTGAATTATGAAAATTATAAAAGCGGGGTAACATAAACGAGTATTTTCACTTACCAAAAGTCTGTAAAAACATCTCTCTACATACTTTAATTTCCTTATTAGACAAAATTAAAAAAAAACTGACGTGACACATGTTTATGAGCAGTTGCGGCATCATATAAATTAATAGCTGAGCTTGAGCGTTGAGTTAATGTAATCATTCGAACTAAGAAATCCCATTGCCTAGTGTGATCGCCTATGTTCCAAAATTCATTGAATAATTGTTGACGTTCATGAGTATTAATTTTACTGGTGCACTTAAGAGTGCTCTACCCCTGCGGCGGAAATAGGCAATAGCCAATCAGGGACCGCGAATTTTTCTGCACTCATTACGCTTCGAATTTTTATTGAATCGGTGTAAAAATTATCGCATAATGTTCCTTGAACATTAATACACGCGGGAAGACTTACGTGTTAGCAAAAATTTTTGTAAACGCAATAAAAAAAATAAATAAAATTTGAGAGGTAGCGTCATCTGCTCGGCGCGTAAGCGACTTGAAGATGCGTCTACTGCGGCTGCGCCGAGCGGGAGTAGGTTTGTTCCCTCGTCGCGCGGTTGATTCAAATTCAGTTTTTTCCGTTAACGCAATATACAAATGTACAGTATTTACAGAAAAGTCATGGGTTTCGGATGCATAAATTGCCGATTTAAGAGTGATCCACCCCTGCGGCGGAAATAGGCAATAGCCAATCAGGGACCGCGAATTTTTCTGCACACATTACGCTTCGAATTTTTATTGAATCGGTGTAAAAATTATCGCATACTGTTCCTTGAACATTAATACACGCGGGAAGACTCTTACATGTTAGCAAAAATTTTTGTAAACGTAATAAAAAAAATAAATAAAATTTGAGAGGTAGCGTCGTCTGCTCGGCGCGTAAGCGACTTGAAGATGCGTCTACTGCGGCTGTGCCGAGCGGGAGTAGGTTTGTTCCCTCGTCGCGCGGTTGATTCAAATTCAGTTTTTTCCGTTAACGCAATATACAAATGTACAGTATTTTTAAAATAGGTATAATATTTTAATAGGCATAATAATTTATTACATTTACTACGATGTTATTTTTTATTTAATTTTTATATAATAATATTCAATTTTTGTGTTTGGAGTAAAATGTGATATAATAATATCACATTCATCGAAAATAATATCACGTTCATCGAAAATGTGATATAATAATATCACATTTTCGTGTTTGGAGTATTAAAAATTTCTTATATATTTGGAGGCCTACACTCTCAAATCTACTATTTCAGATTCGATTCCTCTACATACTTAAAAAAAGTTCTTATCACGGAGAAAATACTTAAATGTGAACTAAATAAAAAAGTACCGTGTCAACGGTAAAAAATTGTGTCGCGTCAGCGTGGTAAAATTCAGTCGCTTCAAATATCAAAATTTTTTTGATGCTTTTTATATGCTTTTTATATCAAAATTTCGATAATTTTGATTATAGTCAGTCATTTCCAGGAAATTGTATATCGTTAAAAATTTACCATGTTCCATATCTCACTTAATTGAAAGTCTAAATTAAATTATAATATTTTCTCCGCATTTGGCCGAATCCATCTCAAATCAGACAGCCCGCGTATGCCTATTTCACCTATCATGTTGAAATAAAAATATTTATGTTCTACTCGAAAAAATATTTTACACGTGTTTTTTTATTTTTTTGTTTCATCAAAATTTCATGCGTTCAGCGATACCGAAAAATTCCGAGAAAATTCTTTCATTGAGAAAAAAAATTTTCAATGTGATTTTCAGACTGCTATTGTTTCAGCAGTTTTTCAAGCTTTTAAACGTGTAACACATAATTTCACTCAGTTTTGAGCCCTCTTTAACGGCCTTAATGTCATTTTCAAAAAAAAATAAAAAATCCACGAGCTATGCACTTTTTACTGAAAAATTCATTTTTTAGAGAAGTGCCTTTTTCTCGAAAACCCCATGTTTTTTTGCACAATTTTTGTTGTCGTGATAGAGGACGGTAATGCCTAGCTAGACGTATTTGTGAGATTCGGTACTTTTTTCCTGGGATAGCGATCACTAATGAGATAACACACAAACAAATTTTTCACGCTTAACGCTTATATATAGTCAATGATATTAGAGTCAATGTAAAGGTATTTATCTTTGTGCGTATGTAATATACATGTACGTGCGCCTACTTATAGGAGTATATGTACTAGTACATTTGTCCGCTAGATGGATATGGTTTGACTTAACATTTACAAAGAAAAGTTCGGTTTCTGCTATATATCACACATCTCGTCTTATTTAAAACCATCATCTTTTGGAAAATTATTACATATTTACACCTTATCAACTCAACTACGATGTCTCAATATTACTCAACAGAGAGAATCAAATGTGCAGACTTTTTAGACAAACACAAACAAATTATTTACAAATCTAGTTCCGTACGTTTAAAACAACTTGAGAATCTTGCTCATCCATTGAAGCACCTCTATCCTCATTTACCTTTGACACCTTCTACATATCTGTGTCAACATTGTTACAATCGTGCTTTAGAATTGGTGAGTAGTACTGACAATGAATTTATAACGGATAATGAAGTTACCGATAACGTAGTTGATAGAGATGAAGATTTTTTACCAAGTACTCCAGAACGCATTGAAGAATTTAATAATGAAATAAGTACATCTTTCTTAGGTTCTGTATCGCCTCTTAAAAGAAAAAATCTTATACATGAAAAATCAATTGAAAATTACGTAACAAAGAAGAAAAAAAAATACTTTCAACATTGTCTAATACCCTTGATGTGAAGTTGAACAATGTTTATGACGTTTCTATAACAGCAAATGAATCAACTGTATGCCATTGTACAGAATGGATACAAAATCTTGGTCTAGCCTTGCAAAAGTGTTCTACGGTATCAGAAAAAATAAAAATTCTGACTTTGCTACCTTCATCCTTTACAAAACATGAAATTTTATCTTTATTTCCAGAAATAACAATGTATATGATCAAAAAATCGAGAAATCTTGTTAAAGAAAAAGGAATTTATTCAGAACCAGATGCATATTCAGGCCATCCGATTGATGAAAACATGAAAAAAATTGTTATGGAATATTATTTAAATGATGATTTTAATTGTTCAAGACAAAGTCCTAATAAATGTGACGTTGTTACAATTAAAGTTAACAATAAAAAAGAGAAAAAAGTTAAGCGTTTTCTTACTCGAAGTTTAAAAGAGACGTATAAAGTATTTAAAAATGATTATCCAGAATTGAGAATTGGAAAATCGAAATTTTATAGTTTGCGACCAAAGTATGTCTTACTTAGCCCCATCAAAGAAGTTTGTCTCTGTATCTATTGCGCAAATTATGATTTATTTCTTACGAGCTTAATTAATTTTAGAGGGAGTAACGTCACAGAGTTGGATGAAAGTCGGTCACAAATAATAAATGCAACAATGTGTTCTGAGCCATCTGATTTATGTTATTTACAAGAATGTAAACTATGTCCAGGGATTAAGGGAATTACGTTTCATGTTTTAAAACTGCAAGATGTAGAAGGCACAGAAGAAATTACATATGCTTTGTGGGATAATGGAAACCTGATTAAAAAGACACTATCAATTTCTGCTTTTAAAGATGAACTTTCGGTTTGGACCATGAGGGTTAGTACTCACATGTATGTAAAAAATATACAACGCAAAGCTATAAAAACAGAAAGAGAAAGTGCTAAAAAAGACTTACATCATTTAGTTCTTCAAATAGACTTCGCTGAAAACTGGGCTGTGATTCATAATAAAGCTGTTCAAGGAAATCATTGGGTTAATGATCAAATTTCTATTTTCACAGCAGTCTCTTATCAAGGGGATTCGACACAAAGTTTCGCAGTTATAAGTGATGACCGAAAACATGATTCAGCGTATGCTTTGCTAGCAGTACAAAAAATTATAAAATTCTTGAAAGAAAATTGTTGTGATTCAATTAAAAAATTACCATCGTATCAGACGGCGCTGCGAGTCACTTTAAAAATCGCTTTCAATTAGATGAACTAAAACGAGCACCGTGTGATATAAAATGGTTGTTCTCTGCTACTGGGCACGGCAAAGGAGCTGTAGATGGTGTGGGTGGACTTATAAAGCATTATGCTACTTCGCATAATCTTCGAGAGCCCCTTGAAGAAGCTATTCAAAACGCAAATGATTTTGCAATACATGTTCAAAAATATACTGATGCTATTAAAATAATACATTTACAAGATGCTGAAATAGAACAATTCAGAAAAGAAAAAAAAATATTGATTGGCTTACAACTCCAAAGTATCCGGGAATTCAAAAAGTCATATATGGGTTAAAAAAACATGTGACGATAAAATACATTGTTTGACAGCAAAGACCGCTGATCGTCCGCTTACTGAATTAAGAACAATGAAGCAGAAAAACAAAGGTAGTAAAATAGGTATACAAATGAAAAAAAGGTATAAAAAATAAAAATCAAAAAGACGCAAATAACAAATAAATACATAGTTATGTGTACCTGTATATTACATACACACAAAGACAAATACCTTTATATTGACTCTAATATCATTGACTATATATAAGCATTAGGCGTGAAAAATTTGTTTGTGTGTTATCTCATTAGTGATCGCTATCCCAGGGAAAAAGTGCCGAATCTCACAAATACGTCTAGCTAGGCATTACCGTCCTCTATCACGACAACAAAAATTGTGCAAAAAAAAACATGGGGTTTTCGAGAAAAAGGCACTTCCCTAAAAAATGAATTTTTCAGTAAAAACTGCATATCTCGTGGATTTTTGATTTTCTTGAAAATGACATTAAGGCCGTTAAAGAGGGCTCAAAACTGAGTGAAATTGTGTGTTACACGTTTAAAAGCTCGAAAAACTGCTGAAACAATAGCAGTCTGAAAATCACATTGAAAATTTTTTTTCTCAATGAAAGAATTTTCTCGGAATTTTTCGGCATCGCTGAACGCATGAAATTTTGATGAAACAAAAAAATAAAAAAACACGTGTAAAATATTTTTTCGAGTAGAACATAAATATTTTTATTTCAACATGATAGGTGAAATAGGCATACGCGGGCTGTCTGATTTGAGATGGATTCGGCCATTTATGTTTTTTTTTTTTTTATTTTACTTCACATTTATCGTAGATTCATTACAGATATATTTCATAGATTCCTTATACATACTATTATATTAAAATGAATTTCGCTTTAAAAACTGCATTGCGCAAATTGTGTTGATTCGAAAATGTTATTAGGTAAGTATGAAACTTTTGTTTTTATGAAAATGAAAGTTTTACCGCTCGCTCGAAAATGAACATATGGAGCCGGTTGTACGGGACAATTTCAGAGATATGCCCAGGGAATTTATAACTTCAGAATTTACGTACAACGTCAAGAATAAAAATTATTTTCCTATCCTCTCGTTAAAAAAAAAACATAAATAACTAACTTTATAACAAAGCAATTACAGATTTTAAACGCGTTTATTACCAAACGGAAACTGCAACGTTCCCTTCAAGATCGCGCTGTGCATGCAAGCACTAATTGCATAAGTCGCTAATCCGTTCAGACTTACCGCTGCAAGTACGAAAGCTCATCCGAAACTTGAACGGCCACGCGAGCGTGCAATTCAAGTGCAATAAAAACTTTGTTAAAGCCGGCCCTCTTCCAGTATAACATCGAAGTAGGCGGAGGCCCTACTAAAAAATCTTAGGTGAGATTTCACATGAATTCTCAGGTGAAACAACACCTCATGAAATGTCACGCGAAAATCTCAGGTGATTTTAAATTTACAGCTTTGTTATAACTGTAGTTTCTTAATAGCAGATCTTTCTCATTTTTAAACGTGTTTTTAGATGTTACCATCCCGATGGTACATCGGAAAACACACATTATAAAACCTTTTATATCTGTTTTAGCATTATTTAACTTGAAAAAATTCAGGTGACATTTTACCAGACAATTCACCTGAAATCCGACTTGAGAGATTTTAGTAGGGGGATTACGTCGTACGAAATTTTTTTTTCCATCCTCAGGCGATGCTCGGAGGACAGCTGCGGCGACTACTACAAGTACGACCTGACGTTCGTATGCGGAGGATCGGCGGCCGTCGGCCTTGTCATGACTGCGACCAGGAACGCCTGCCGGCGGCACGTCGACTTGAACTACTCAAACTTGAACTCCGAGGAGATCATCGATAACCGAGCCGCGAACGCGGAGAGCAGTCCGCGTCCTGATCCTACTGAGAATGAGCGACTGCAGCCGATTGATATCTCGTTCACTTTTAAAATTTTTTTTTTAATGGGAACGAATGCGGGATCAGCTGGATTGATCGGATAGACGAGTGGACGACAATAGGGGTTTGGATTGGAATTAATCAAACGTGAATTTTGTTTCTTTAACGGATCGGTTTAATTCTTTTTTGCTTGCGATTGAGTTAGAGTAACGAATTTCAATTTGTTAAGGAATTAAGAGCGCACGGAGTTGCTTTTTTCCTTGATTTGAAGGTTGGGTAGAGGTGCTACTAAGATTCGCGACAAATATTTCATATTTGTCATTTTTATATTGTTAAAATTTTATTTTTTATAGAGATACAATATACTGTATTGTATATCCTTTCAGAACGTTTATTGATACTTTCAAACTTTAATTGATTTTAATGACAAGGATCTGATCACACAATAGTGTAATATCATTATTTGCATTTGTAAATGAAAATGTCAATACAGAGAAAATATTATAATTTAATTTAGACTTTCAATTAAGTGGGATATGGAACATGGTAAATTTTTAACGATATACAATTTCCTGGAAATGACTGACTATAATCAAAATTATCGAAATTTTGATATAAAAAGCATTTTGAAGCCACTGAATTTTACCACGCCGACGCGACACAATTTTTTTACCGTTAACACGGTACTTTTTTATTTAGTTCACATTTAAGTATTTTCTCCGTGATAAGAACTTTTTTTAAGTATGTAGAGGAATCGAATCTGAAATAGTAGATTTGAGAGTGTAGGCCTTCAAATATATAAGAAATTTTTAATACTCCAAACACGAAAATGTGATATTATTATTATATCACATTTTCGATAAACACAAAAATTGAATATTATTATATAAAAATTAAATAAAAAATAACATCCTAGTAAATGTAATAAATTATTATGCCTATTAAAATATTATACCTATTTTAAAAATACTGTACATTTGTATATTGCGTTAACGGAAAAAACTGAATTTGAATCAACCGCGCGACGAGGGAACAAACCTACTCCCGCTCGGCACAGCCGCAGTAGACGCATCTTCAAGTCGCTTACGCGCCGAGCAGACGACGCTACCTCTCAAATTTTATTTATTTTTTTTATTACGTTTACAAAAGTTTTTGCTAACATGTAAGAGTCTTCCCGCGTGTATTAATGTTCAAGGAACATTATGCGATAATTTTTATACCGATTCAATAAAAATTCGAAGCGTAATGTGTGCAGAAAAATTCGCGGTCCCTGATTGGCTATTGCCTATTTCCGCCGCAGGGGTGGATCACTCTTAAATCGGCAATTTATGCATCCGAAACCCATGACTTTTCCGTTTATAGGTGTATTTGTAGCTGAAACTCCAGATGTTCCATAACTGGCTGATTTTTTAGATGCATTTCTTTTCCATGCGTCGACATTTACTTTTCGTTTTTTAGTTTTTATTTTGTTTTCAACTACTTTATCACATTTATTTAATTTAGTACACGAATCGTCATCAAAGGAAATACAGTTAACAGCAGAGAATCTAAAAATTGCAAAATAAAATAATTTTTACGAATATTTAGTATTATAAATATCAACATGATTCAACAAACGTTAAGATACAATCGATTTACATAGATTGCCAACCAATAATAAAAATTCATTAAATTTTATTATAATGAAACTCATTCAACATAAATATGAGCAAATCTTCAATACTTTTAACTACTGCGAATGTTTTTTTTTTCAAGTAATTTATTGCTCCTATTATCTTGCCCTGCGAAGCACAGAAACTAGATTGGATATAAAATCTTCACTGTAAACTAGAAAACAAGTCCTGTAATCGATATGAGTGTGCAATGCAAAGCGCAGCCTTGTTTCTGTGCTTCGCAGAGCAAGCTTATAGCAGCAATAAATTACTCGAAAAAAAATACTCGCAATAGTTAAAAGTATTGTGGATTTGCCAATATAAAGATTATTATTTATGGACCTTTTATATATTTAATAGATTATGTATAGATTATTAATAAAACGGTAGTAATAAGTGCATTAATCGTAACGAAACGTAGCTTTTGATATTAGTTCTTGGTTTTTTTGTTTATTGTGTATATATTATATATAAATATTAGAGTACTATAGATAATGTAACTAAGAAGGAAATCTATGTCATATTGGAAAGAAAGAGAAAAATTCAAAGTCACAGATCAAGCATTGACTGCACCTCTGTTATACCACTATAAGAACCGAGTCAAATGTTCCTCTTTCTCTCGATTATCTTTTAGGTGGTTTAGGTTATCTTCACGTTCGCGTACTTAATTACTTACTGGAACTGTTTTCATTTTCAATGAGAAAACTTTTATTTCCACCTAAATCGTTTGATATCTCCGTAACAGTTGTTATAAATATCGATTCCTCCAATGGCTGATTTTCATGTTCATTTTCCATATCTATGTTATGCAAAAAGGAATTAATTATTAAAAAACCTATAATTAACGTTCAAATGTATAAATTTACATAAAAAGTATATTTCTTACCGCAACTTTCATTATACTCGATAAAGCTTCGATCAGAATTATAAGTCATTTGAGAATCAGAACGAACAAATGTCGACTCCGAGGGTAATTGCTTTTACTTTCATATTTTGAATCTACGTATATAAAAATCAAGACACATTAAGTAGTATTTTTATTCGCAAATTTAGTAATTTAATTTTATAATTTCTTTTTGAAACATTAAAAATAAAATATTCAAATAATAATATAATTTATTATTAATAATTTACCTTCATTATTTTCGTTATTAATATCAAAGTTGTCTTGCAAGGAAACCGTGTATGATTCCGTCAATTCATTACATTTTGGCTCGCCTGTCATGCTAATAACTTTTAAGTTATTATTTGTGTAGTCAGTGTTTGATGCAAAAGATGAGGGTGGTGTACTTGTATTTGGTATTAAAGTTGAAAAATGACCTAAATAATTAATGGATAGATTATAAATAGATATATAAATAGATACATTATATATATATATATATATATTGTAACGGTGTACTTACGATTTATCCATGGTACGGCGTCACGAAGAAATCTCTCCAACGATGATGAATGTCAATATTAAATTAACCATGCAAATATGAGTTCGTATTTTCAATGAGTGATAAACGAAAGGAGATGGACAAGTAAAGATCGTTAAATCATCAATCACCGCAAGTAACAGTAAACTTGGACATTTATTACGTAAAAATAGAACAGAACATCAAAATTCGCGAGGTATAATTAATCGAAATGTTGAGCGCCAGCTGGGTCATTCCCAGCAATCTAACTAATCCCAGGTTTCGGTATGTATGTAACACGATGCGACGACTAACCGGTTTCGGTAGGGCGGGACGCAAATTCAAGAGCGAGCACGCGAGTGCTTTACAGAAGTTTCGGGAGGTTTCGATAGTACGCGGAAGACCCGAGAAAACTATGAATTTACCCGGCTCTAGGTGACGCCTAGAGTCGATGCGCGCGACGCGAGAGAGAGCCGAAAACAACGTGGCCGCGGCCTAGACAACTTACCAGCTCGAGGCTGGGACGAGTGGCGAAAACGACGACGGGTCGGCGAGGCGGCAGTAGGGGCTGTCTGGCTGGGCAGCGGCGTTGGGGCTCTCGGCGCGGAGCAGGCACGGCTCCGGCAGTGCGGCTAGGCAGGGCTAAGCTGGGCTGTCTCCGTGAGCAGATGCGGTGTGGTCTGGATGAGGCTGTAAGGCTTCGGCGCCGGCACACACCGTCACCGACGGCAGAACTTACGGCGCAGGCGACTCCCCGCGAATTCACTATTAAACAGCTACGAGGTACAATGGACTGGAGCAAAAGCAAATTGCTAGCGCGTGCTACGGTCCACAATGGAGTGGCCGAGCCGCGCACTCCGACGACCGAACGAGCCCTCAAGCCCCCGCGAGCGAGCGCCACCACTCGTTCTTGTTCGGGTACTAGGCTCTCGCTTTCTCTCTCGCTCACCCATGACGCATGTGACGGCAGCGCGCGGCCTAGTGTACGTGCACGCCTGCCCCGGCGTTCTGCACGACGGCGGCGACGACGACAACTTGGTGTTGACGCAGCGTGCGTCAAGGATGGCGAGACGAATGAAGCTCTCACAAGGTGTGCGGATCCCCAGCGGCTGTACTCTCCGTGGCGGCAGGTAGACAACACGACACCGGAGGAGGTTAGGTTCATCTGCTCCCTCAGATCCAGAGTATCAATGCATCTAGGTAGGATCAGTGATTTACTCTTGTTACCTTCTGATCTTCTACCAATCTTCAGTCTTGTGTTTTTGCAGGTCACAAGTAGACGAACGGCAGGGCTGATGTGGAGCACATTCTCTCCAGGTGCAGCTGTTCACCCAGAGGAGTCCGTTGCTTCCATGCAGTTCCGCCTTCTTCTAGTGTGTGAGCATCCAGAGGCATTTCTTAATGGAAAAGAAGGTAGATATTATTCCTCCTTATTGTTTCTGATGCACCTACTTCCTCATCTTTACCTATTCACAGGTGTGAGCAGCAGAAGTACATACACAGAGTCGACAACGGAGCCAGTGGCGCTCCTGCGCCACATACTCCTGGCACCTAATGTATTTTGTATCCTGTTTCTCTTTTCTATCGCATGTGCCGTTTCGAAAGTGTCCTTTTCGTTATAACACTAATTCTATTTTCCTTCTTTCAGGTTCACATCAGCAGCCGCCTCCACACATGTCAAGATACCAGTGCGCAGTGAGTACAGCTCACCTACTCCGCAACAGCACGTACCAGCATAAGGGATGGCAGGAACATCGTCATCTTCATCAGGAGCAGGGCATGGTTTCAGCACGAGGAGCTCGCAATGCTCCTCTACAAGGGTGCTGTCTTCGCTACAATAGTAGACTTCACAGGTAACAGTGTTAGTTAGGGTTTCGCATGGGTTGCTTGGGCCCTCTTCTGTCAAGCATCCATTTTCTTGAGTTAGGTTTATCTATTCTGGATGGTTAGCCAGAAAGGAGCCCTTACAGCCACAGCTGGGGTTTTCCGTATTTTTCTGTCACTAATTGTAATGCTCAAAAACGAGCGTTACAATATATATATATATATAGACATGTTTATCGGGGTTTATGAGGCCCAACCCTGTATATTAGTACCTACAGCCGAGAGTTCCCTATGGCAAGTGACTAAAGAAATGATGGACCCTGGGGTTATAGACTCTAGGTCGGGTCGCATAAACCCCTATATTTAGAAATATTATGAGGCCCGGGCTGCATAATCAAAATCGGGCTCGATAAACCCCTATATATAAAAAAACGGACTTTACGAGGGTCATTTGACAAGTACCTAGCCTCACCGCCAGATGGTGCCACTATCGCACCAGAAATACACTACAGTGCAGTATCTTCCTGTAAACGGTTACAGACGAAATTTCAGCCGGATCGGAGTTGTAGTTTATTTTTGAGAGCGTGTGAAAGCAAATGTGTCCGTTGATTTTTGAAAAAATGGAGAAAGAACAATATCGGTCGGTGATTCGATTCTTGTTTTTGGAAGGGAAATCGCGCAGTGAAATTAAAGAACGCTTGGATGCAGTGTATGGGGATACCTCTCCTTCGATGGCGACCGTTAAATTTTGGTATAACGAGTTTCAACGTGGTCGTACGTCGGTTTTTCATGATCCACGCCCAGGTGCTCCGAAAACAGCCACTACGGAGGAGAACGTGACAAAAATACACGATATCGTTTTGTCAGACCGCCGATTAAAGGTGCACGAGATAGCTGCGATAGTAGGCATCTCAGAAGAACGCGTATGGCATATCCTACATGAGATTTTAGGCATGAGGAAGCTGTCAGCAAGGTGGGTGCCGCGTTTGCTGACTGCAGACAACAAGCGCATCCGTGTGACCAGTTCAGAGCAGTGTTTGGAGCTGTTTAATCGCAATCCAAAAGAGTTTTTGCGTCGTTACGTGACCGTCGACGAAACATGGATTCACTACTACACTCCAGAGACCAAGGAGCAGTCAAAACAGTGGACCTTACCCGGTGAACCTGCTCCGAAGAAGGCGAAGACGGTCCCGTCGGCTGGAAAGGTGATGGCCACTGTTTTCTGGGATTCTCAAGGTGTGATTTTTATTCACTATCTGGAGAAGGGCAAAACGGTCACAGGACAGTACTACGCCGAACTATTGAGCCGATTTGATGCCGTGTTAGAAGAAAAACGGCCCCATTTGTCTAAAAAGAAAGTGCTTTTCCACCACGATAATGCACCGGCTCACACTTCTGCACTCGCCACGGCTAAATTGGTCGAATTACGCTACGAACTGCTGCCCCATCCACCGTATTCTCCAGATTTGGCTCCGTGCGACTTTTTTTTGTTTCCGGACCTAAAAAATTCGCTCGCCGGAAAGAGATTCCACTCCAATAACGAAATAATCGCCGCCACGGAGGCCTATTTTGCAAACCAAGAGAAAACATTTTTTTCAACGGGGTTAAAAAAATTGGAATACCGCTGGACGAAGTGTATTCAACTAAAAGGAGACTACATTGAAAAATAAATTTTATTTTTTGTAAAATTTTGGTGTTTTCATTTGTAGGCTAGGTACTTATCAAATGACCCTCGTATAAACCCCTTTAGATATATATATATTAGTAATCATACTTTAATTATGATTCGAAACTGAATTTTCAATATGTAATTAAAAAATAAGCTCTTTCAACAATGAAAAATAATTTAAAAAATTACAAGCATTATCATCCTGGCGGTCAAAATTTTGGCATGTTTGTGAGAAGCTGTAGTTTGAAGATTCGAAGTTATTTTCAGATGACTGAAATGAATTCTGAAATCCGGATTCAAAAGTGGTCAATGAATCTTCTTCAAGTTGTTCCAGATATTGCCTCCACCATTCTATAAAACAATAATTAAAGCCAAATATTGGAAAAGATTTTCTTGTAATTGCATTTCATTGATGAAAAAAGATATTTTGAGCAAGCAGTTTTTTTAAAATTAAGAATCTTTGGCTTTCCAGAAATTTATGTCAGTATAATCGTATTAATTACCTGCAATATTTGCATTTTATTGTAAAAACTTGATCAAAAATATTAGTGTAAACTACATGATTGTATTAATTGAGGGAAATAATTATTTAAAACTAAATGTTAAAATAGCAGAATAATAAATGACCAATTCAACTAATGATTTAACAGGAATTAAAAAAAAGGCTATTATTAATTAAAGATACAGTTCGCTCATAATTATCAACTTTTACCAAAACTGTAGTTAGCTCTTTTATTTTCAACAAAATGTAAATTGTCATTGCTGTTCAGTAGGAGAGGTAGCTCAGGTAAATACTCATTCGCACTTTCACTTTTATTAATTTGTAGTAGCGATTGATCACTGCTGCTCTGCGGAGGCCGTGGCACAGCTAATGCAAAATTTTAATTGTTTTGTGATTAAGTCAATATTTGTTATTTTCAAACTAAACAATAATTTCACTTTATACTATATAAAAATTATACTTACGTTCCATTTTACAATCGTAATGAATACTCTTTGGGAATAATTTAACTTGCCGCAACTCTATAATAATCTCACTTTATGCTATATAAAAATTAATTATGCTGGAGCTTAAATGGATTTTACAGTCGTAATGAATATCCTTTTGGATTAATGTAACTGGTCGCAACTCTATGCGCAAGTGAAAGAGTTTGACTAGCGTGGCACTGCACGACGAGCCCAATTGCAGAGACAACGTCGCGTGTGGGGGTAACGGAACAACAAAGACGCTCCACATGGTCGTTTCTATTGGAGAAACTTCCAAATACAGAAAAAAATATTATTTTCATGGCATGTGGCGAGTCTCATCGTAGCGACACCGCTGTGTGGGAAAGGGGCGGGAAAATAACAAATACTCGGCTAAGTCGCTTCTCTTCCAAACGAATTTTATGTTTGCCATGTGGCGTGGCGAGACCGAAGAACGTAGTGAAGAATACTTATTGAATACTTCTTTTTGAATACTCATTTTCAAAAAGAAAATAAGCATTGCCAACTTAAATTTTGATAAAAAAAGTTGGTTATCGAAATGGTACCTTCTTGCCTATTTTCCCGAGATGGTACTTTCTTGCCTCTTTTCGAGATGGTACGTTTTTGCTATATTTCGCGAGATGGTACCTTCTTGTCTGTTTTCCTGAGATGGACCTTCTTGCTTAATTTCCTGAGTTGGTACGTTCTTGCTCTAACCCGACGATCTGAAAGTGATCACCGCTTAAATACAATATTCGAAAATAATCAGAATCTAAAATTTAAAATGATATTTAAAAATAATAATCTGTTAAATACATTATGTAAAATAGAAAAAAAGTTTTTAATACAACAATTAAATACAATAATATTATAAATAGTTTATTTAAAAAACAACAATAATTTAAATATGATATTCGAAAATGATAATATTTCCAATATCTTAACCGATCGACAAACAATTTCAGTATACTATTTAAAAGTGATAATATTCAAAATATATTATTCAACAAAAATAAAATTTTAAATTTCGTATTTAAGCGTGATAATGTTTCAAATAATTCCACTTGGTAACTACTTATAATGTCTATATATGAGAAAGTCTCTCGCGTACAGGAATGTCTCGCTGTTATGTAAACAAACCAACTTTACGTATTTCGTATGTGCGTTGCTTGTATATGTTTCGAGAATCAAATAACTATTTTCACCTACTTCGCGTTTGCTTGATTTATTCTAAAATTTGTATTTTAATGAACATAATTTATTATCAAAGCAATAATTCCCCTACTGTGCACAAACTTCGCCAACTTGTTGCCGCTTTCTCAACAAACAAAAACAAAAAAACAACATTTTTTGTTTCACTTATGGTGTCAATGATTAAAAGCCATAGATACCGCATTAATGAGAAAATTTTCCCAAGCGCAGAAATAGGTCTTTCGATAGTGTGAGGGTTCACTTGCTGGGGTGTTAACGAAAAGCACATGTAAAAAAAAAAAATAATGAGCAAGCGGATATGAATAAATATATATAAAAAAATATTTAAATATGATGATAAATAATTAATTGAAACAATTGAAATAAATAATTAAATTGAAATACTTTGAATAATTGAATAAATACTATTGTTCACGCAGAAATGCTCTGCAATGTATGCCAATTACTAGCACATTTCGGTACTACAATTGTGAGAGCGTGCAATAATGGAATTTCAAAAATCCACAAATCTTTCTACCAATTATTCAATTGTAATTAATAAATTATTACTTGACAATTTTTCTCTAGGAGATGTTTGAACATCAAACGAACTTACCTGTAAGTGAAGTTCGATCGTAATTATACGAGTGCTTCGTTCTAAGAGATTATATATACATGTAGTATTACCCATCTGTCCGCCAGATGGCACAAGGATCTTTAGAGAGAGACAAAAAGGGGGCGCGAGACCCGCGGGCCCGTGGCTCTCCTTGACTCTCGCTCTCTGTTACTTCATTTGTTTAGAGTATTAAGTAAAATTGTTAATATGCAATAGAAATTGGATGGGTCTCAAATATAAGAGGTGGGATATCATCTCTTCGCACGAAGCACTCGTATAATTACAATCGAACTTCACTTACAGGTAAGTTCGTTTGATCTTCAATTATACTTCCTGCTTCGTTCTCGAGATTATATATACATGTAGATCTTTAGAGATAAATATTAACAATTTGAAATTATTATATTATTATATGTAAACCATATAATTATTATTTGAGCATCATTAAAAACATGATCATCAATAAATAAACCTACAATGAAAGTAATAGGAATAGATAAGCATTTCTCAACCAAAGAAGAAGTAGAAACTGACACAAACCAAAGAAACTTCAGCAAAATGGATGAAAAGTGCAAAGGGCTACATATTTTCATAAACCAAACATCAAATAGTGCAATAATAGAAGTGACTTCTAGTATATATAAACATATAAAGGAAAATAGAAGCAAAATTCTAATGGGTTATCAAAATTGCAGAGCCTATGACATTATTAATACAAATCCGTGCAATAAATGTGCGGCTATGGACACGGTGGCAAAAAATGCACCAACAAGGTTATGTGCTTTAAATGTGCAGGACCACGTGAAGCAAGCAAATGCAATTCTAACATTTTAAAGTGCGCAAACTGTGACTATAGTAATAACAAATATAAAACAAATTATAAGATAAATCATAGTGCAATTGATAGTGATCAATGTAAAATTTTAAAAAAGAAAATAAAAAGATACATAGAAGCAACAGATTATCCATTACAACCTACTTATCAAAGATACTTTGGTAAAGTAGAAAATACAAAACATACAGATAAAGTAAATGAAGAGGAACCTACAGTACCAACAAATGAGACAACTTCAACACCGATGATAAAGAGAATCAGACTCTTTACCAACTTTCAAAGATCTACCACTAATTGGACAAACATTCACAAATACAAGAAGCAGAAATGGATGAAACAGAGAAAATTATAAACAATGAAATAATAGTTGATACAGTAAGTAAACTAAACAAACTTCTGAATATTGAAAAAGAACTCATTGTATGTATAAATATAAGAAGTATGAACCATAACTATAATAAATTACTAATATTCTTAAAGAGCCTTACAGTAAAACCATGTATTATAATTTGCACTGAAACTTGGAATCTGGATGGGGTCGTTATGTACATAGACAACAAATTAATTGAAACAACTGAGGTAACTGAAATAAAAAAAATTTAAATAATAAATTCAAGAGTAATAAAGGACAATAATAAACAAATACTAATATCAGCATTACACAGATGTCATAGCTTAAAGAAAACAGAATTTAGAATATATTTCAAAGAACTGTTGATAATGAACAAAAAATTTAAAAATAACCTAATAATCGGTGACTTTAACATAGACATAAACAGTAATGAAATAATAGACCAAGAGTTTTTACACATCCTATTAGAAAATGGATATCACCCAGCATTCAATCAAATAACTAGACCAGCAAACAGTGACATTGGTAAAGATACTTGCATAGACAATATTTACTTAAAACTTGATAAAATTGCGCACAAAATTTATACGATAACAGTACCTTTTAATGATCATTATTCGATATTAATGTCTATAAAGAAGATAAAAAAAATGATAACAAAACCAATTACAAAACAATAAATTATAACAAATTAAGAACTATAAGTAATAACATAAACTGGGGAGATATCTTCATAACCACAGACCAAAACAATGCTCTAGATCAGCTGATACTCAAAATTAAAAAATGCATATATGAATCTGAGTCAACTATTAACAATAAAAAAATAAAATCTACACCCAGAAATTCTGGATAACCAAGCCATAATTACATCATGTGAAACGAAAGAAAAATAATACAACATATGGAAAAAAGACCCACATAATACATCAAAAAAAGATGCTTACAAGAATTATGTAAAAATAATAAACCAAACTATAAACGAAGCAAAAAATGGCTATGATAAAAAACAAATAGAAAAGAACCAAAATAACCAAAAGAATCTTTGGAAGATAATTAATAAAAAACTTGGAAAAGAAACCAATACTAATAACAATATAAACTACCTAAAAAATAACAATATAAAAATCACTGACTCAACTCAGATAGCTGAAAAGATGAATGAATACTTTTGTAATATAGGATGAAAAATGAGTGAGAAGATAGTAACTACTCAAAATGAAAATTTACAAATGCCACCCATGAATCCCAAAACCATGTATCTATTCCCAACTAACCAAATTGAAATGAATGACATTATCATAAGTTTAAAGAACAAAAAAGAAAGTATAGATGAAATAGATGCACAAGTTATAAAAACACTAAAACAACACATCAGCAAACCACTTGTAGACATCTACAACACATGCATAGAACATGGTATCTGGCCACATGCACTAAAAATAGCAGAAGTCATTCCGTTATACAAAGGAAAAGAAAAACATTTACCAAACAACTATAGACCAATATCTCTTATCTCCAATATCGCAAAAATATTTGAAAAACTATTACACAAACGGTTACTAAGCTTTCTAGATAAAAGCAAAATTATATCACAGAAACAATTCGGTTTCAGAAAAATAAAAGTACTAAAGATGCACTAAATGCTCTAACAAGCTTAATATACAATCAAATAAATCAAAGTGAACCTATAGCAGCTACCTTTCTTGATCTTGCCAAGGCATTTGACACAGTGGATCATAAGATAATTCCCAAAACACTATACAACTATGGAACAAGAGGTAAAGTTTACAAACTACTAAAAAGCTACTTAGATAACAGAAAGCAAAGAGTAAAAGTAAACAATTCAAATAGCAAATTCGATACAATACAAATGGAAGTCCCCCAAGGAACAATATTAGGACCATTATTATTTATTATCTACATAAATGACATGTTTCAAACTATACCAGAACTTTCAATATTGGCTTTTGCTGATGACACTGCAATAATTGTAAAAGGAAAATCATGGCTAGAAATAGAAATAAAAATGAACCTATATCTAAATAAAGTATCAAACTGGCTGGCTCCAAACAAACTATTCTTAAACATTGATAAAACAGTTTACATGGAATTTGGAAGTACATGAAACAGCACTCCGGGAAATTTAAATATCTGTATACAAGGAAAACAAATAACAAGAGTTGACAGTACCAAATACATGGGAATAACCATTGATAGAGTAACATGAGATGGGAAAACCACATCACAAATATTTATAATAAATCAAAATATTTAATCTTTATTTTTTATAAACTCACTAAAATACTATCGCAATAAAATCTAAGGATGCTCTATTACGCTCTTTTTCATAGTATCATGTCTTATGGCATAATTGCATGGGGAGGAGCATACATAAACATAACTAGAACTCTTCAAACTCTACAGTACAGAATTCTCAAAATAATAAACAAAAATAACTTTTTAAATGATAAATAGCCACTAAATTTAGATCAACAATTCACTTACGAATCTCTATTATATCATTACGAAGATTTAAAAGATAACTTTATAAATTCAAATAGCATCATGAGAAAGAAATGCATCATAGTTCCAAAACAAAACAAAAGAATAAGTAACAAGATCAGTTATTTAAGTGCCATTACTTGTTATAACAGTCTCCTAACAATCTCAAAACACTAACAAACAAAAACAACAGAAAAATTAAACTCAGAGAATGGATAAAAATAAATTAAGATCAACAAGTTATGAACACACAGCAAGAGAAGAAATTAGAATAGACTGCAATAAAATCAGAACAATCTTACATGAAGTAAAATACACTAGAAAGGGCTGTGCCCTAATGTTACAATATAAAGGAAGGAAAACAACCGTCAAGTATGACTGTCTAACATCGGAAGTCCATGTGGATAAGACTATGCTTGACGCATTATTATTAGATACTAGAACATACATCTGCTCGATAACCAAATGCATACGACACCAATTTCACTCACACCAACGAATGACAAATTATAACTACACAAAATTAAAAAAATTCAATAATGATAAATACTTGCAAAATATAAACATAATCGCAGACAGCATAATCCAGTTATTTACTACAGAAACGGAAGAAAAAATTAAACAACCAAAAACAGTATATTCTTTTATAAGAAAATTTACTAAGTGGCCCAACTTGAACAGTAATCCACAAACAAAAACATACAACAGAAATTGTCCTTATTGCCATGATCCTAAAACACGTGGCATACCCATTTCTTAAAAAGCACTGATACAACTGAAAACAAGGAAAAAATAAAAACCCACCAAAACAGAACATAATGGAATAGAAGAAATATATGATATGATTGACAATATAGCCAATGAAAATAGCATTAAATTACTATAAAAACCAGTAACAATAGAACCAGGAAACAAAACAACTACAAACAACATCCGTATGAGATATGGTGATATTAACTACCTAGGATCAAACAAAGCACTTTTTTATTTTGATAGAGGAATCAGAGGCAAGCAAACTTTTACTAATTCAATGTACCCACTAGAAGCACAACCAAAACACAAGGATATAGTAGTAATAGATGAAATAGTCTTCACATCTAACCGTAAATGCGATTCGAGTAACCAACACAGGGACATGTTCCCTCACTATAGGGTCACTTGTGCAGTTGGGCTTACATGCCTAGCTCGACTCAACAAACATGAAAGGATAATTTATGCAAGAAACAAGAATGCAACAACAGAAATACCTACAACTGCGAGATCTATGCTAATAAGATATTGGTGAGAGTGGTAGTGACATAGTTTTATTTATATTTGAAATTTGTTTCTCCCTGTAACCAAGTTACAGGAGAGTAAACATATACGCGCTAAAAGAAATGTATTAGATTGTAAGTTTAGCTTGTAAGTTTATTGTATATACCAGACCAGCATACAGGAAGTGACTTCCTCTGCTGGACTACTTTTGTATTGTAATTTTGTATTACTCTGGTTAATAAATAATACTTATAAATTGCTTTTTTAGCAACTCAAAATACATTGTAACTTTCGAGGTTACCCACATGGCTAACGATACGGGAAAATGTGTAATACTAAAAAATAAACTCAACAGATACATAGATATGACTGACTATCCGATAAGACCTATTATACTAAGATACGTAACTAATGTAGGAAACAGCAGTAAAACTACTAACCCCTATAGCACTGAATATTTGAGGAATATTCCCTCAATATTCATTTGCCATTTTCGCAATTTTCACTAATATTCCCTCAACGTTAATGAACATAAAAGAAACCCTTAGGGGATATTCCTGCAAACCTTGATGACCGTTTTTCCATTCCTTTTCTAAAATGATCAGGTAGGCTACCTATTATTGTAATATTGCAGGAATATTTGTACAAGATTAATTAATACTAGACGAATATATAATTAAGTTTCACCAATTTTTCCTCGATTAAGCAGTATTGCAGCAATATTCGTACAAGATTCATCGACACGAGCGGAGCATTCAATATATTCCCCTATAACACTTAATATTGGAGCAATATTGCTTCAATGTTGCTGTGACATATTCGCCATATTCGCTAATATTCCCTTAACGTATACAGGTAACGTTAGTATTTAAGTTGTTTATTTCACATAGATAAGGCGTAAAATTTTGAGTCCTCATCCCCCATTGCAAACGGGATATAAAAAACAAGGCAAGCCTTGTAAATCGGACTCTTCGTAAAGAGTCATTTGATCGGTTGAATTTCACGGCTTATATACTCTCGGCTATTCAGTGTATCTACAGAAAGCGCTAACGGCGCTCCGCATAGCGGTGATAAAGGGAAACTTGTGATGGGCGGCTCTCGATATGCAAGCTTCGGCGATTTATCCGCCATGCGACGTACCGGTAGCGCTTTCTGTGGTTACACTGGATGGCCGAGAGTATATAAGCCGTATAATTCAACCGTTCAAATGACCCTTTACGAAGAGTCCGAATTACAAGGCTTGCCTTGTTTTTGATATCCCGTTTGCAATGGGGGATGAGGACTCAAAATTTTACGCCTTATCTATGTGAAATAAACAACTTAAATACTAACGTTACCTGTATACGTTAATGGAATATTAGCGAATATGGCGAATATGTCGCAGCAACATTGAAGCAATATTGCTCCAATATTAAGTGTTATAGGAGAATATATTGAATGCTCCTCTCGTGTCGATGAATCTTGTACGAATATTGCTGATGCAGCACTGCTTAATCGAGGAAAAATTGGTGTAACTTAATTATATATTCGTCTAGTATTAATTAATCTTGTACGAATATTCCTGCAATATTACAATAATAGGTAGCCTACCTGATCATTTTAGAAAAGGAATGGAAAAACGGTCATCAAGGTTTGCAGGAATATTCCCGAAGGGTTTCTTTCATGTTCATTAACGTTGAGGGAATATTAGTGAAAATTGCGAAAATGGCAAATGAATATTGAAGGAATATTCCTCAAATATTCAGTGCTATAGGGGAAGGTAAAAACCGTGATCAATGTACTAAACGAGAAAACTGCGAGTGGAGCTAGTGCATTGCAACCTTCAAGCCGTTTGCAACGATCTCCCAAAGGAATAATGGATTAACACATCGACTTTGTAGAAGAATTACAAAAGGAAGTAATAAGCGAAGAAATTTCTTATACGGATCTGAAAACTCTTAATAGAAATTAAAATAGAAATGATAATCTTGTTCTACATGTTAATGTTGAAATCTTAAATTGTAATCGTGATAAATTGGAAGTTTTCATTAAGAGTTTAAAGATCAAACCAATTATAATTGTATGCACGGAAACTTGGAATTTATTAAATTCTCAATTTTTCCAAATACAAAGTTATAAAATATACTACAATGATATTAAGATAAATCAAAAGGATGAAGTTGTCGTATATATAAAAAAGACTTCGTAACTGAAACAACAGAAACCATTGAGAGCGGTAGGCTAAAAATATTAAATTCACGTATAACCTTGAATAATAACAGCACTCTAGAAATATCAGCTTTATACAGATGTCACAATCTTCCTTGTCTTGAATTTATAACTAAGCTAAATGCATATTTAAATAGCAAAAGAAATATAAAAAATCATCTAATCATGCTGATTTTAATATTAACATTATGAAGGAAGATGTTTTTAGTCAGGAATTACTAAATAATGTGCTTGAAAAGGAATATTTTCCGGGTTTTATAAACACAACTAGACCGAATGACAACATGAGAAATGGCACGTGCATTGACAACATGTATATTAGAACTAAGTCTATTGATACTATATCTTCTAAACTACTAATTCCCTTTACTGACCACTACCCTATATTTCTGAAATTAAGCAAATCACCGAAGCAAAAGAAAAATACTATTAATTATAGTTACAATTACACGTATAATGAACTTTACAGAGTAGCCAGCATGAAAAATTGGAGTAATATAGAGTCAATAAATGATCCTGATACAGACACTAACCTACTGATATCTGAAATAAGAGACTGTCTGGAAAAATCTAGGAGTACATTTAAAATAAAATAATAAGAGTAATCCTAGAAAAGAGTGGATTACTAATGTGCTCATGATCTCATGTCGAAAGAAAGAACAATTGTACATTAAAATGCGCAAAGAACCAAATAATAATAAAATAAAATTAGAATATAAGAACTATACTAAGTGTCTTGATAAGATCGTCAAAGAGGCCAAAATTAAACACGAAAGAAAATCATTTAAGAATAATATCAATAATCCTAAGCAATTTTGGAAACAAATAAAAATAAAACTTGGAGCAAATTCACAAAATTAAAACACACTAAGTAAAATAAAAGTAAATAAACTACGATAAATGATTCAAAACATATTGCTAATCACATGAACTCATATTTTTGTAATATCGGAAAAGATCTAAGTAATAAAATTACTAATACTAAGGGAAAAAGATTACACCTACCACCAATCAATAGCAGCTCTGATAGCTCTGACCACCTTCCATCTATAATCAGTCATGATAATGGTACACTAGTAACCCCTTTCAATGAAGAGCAATGCATGCTATGATAAATACATTACAAGGCGGAATAATAATAGCAAATTTGGAATGATAATACCGAATTACAATTTTTTCATTCGCGATTCGCGGGACCCCACGATCTGGATGATAATAGATAATAGAGTGGCCGAGCATATCACGCCGACGAACGAACGAGCTCTCGAGTCCCCGCGAACAAACGCCACCACACGTACTTCTTCGCGTACTATGGTCTCTCTATCGCTCTCGCTCTCTCGTGACAACTTGGAACGGCTAGATTAATAACCAGTGCCTCATAAACGATGAAATGTAAATAAAGTATAAATGTAAATAAAATCTGATTGCTAATATTCAGTTTCCCATTAAAACTTTGCGAAGGATTAAACTTCCATCAAAACTACGACCGTATCTCTCTACAATCTTCAAATTTATCATAAATTCGAGGATAACACATGAGTCTTTAAGTAATAAAGGAAACTTTAAACCCTATGTGGGTCCGTTAAACCTTCAAAATATCACTAAGATAAGATCACTATGAACCTTAGCATCCAAAAAATCCTCGCATTTTAATTTTAATAAAACAATCCATGCTTAAAGCCAACAAAATGATCTGCACTCATAAGGCTTATACTTAAATAATATAAAAGGTTTTAACTACCAGTACTATTTTCCTGTCATCTCGATCTTATATTCTCACATGTGAGCACTTATCAATGTAAAATATTTGAAGTGTATAAAATTAATTAATAATTACGCCAAAATCATTTCAATGACAGATGATATAGCACCCAGAAAAATAAACTAGTTGGATTTCATGTCATCTAAAAGTACCAATGAAATATCAACCCTCAATACTTATAGCAGTAACACCAAATGAAAGCGACTTGCAGAAAAAATTCCATATATTATAAAACCTTGATTCAAATTATTTCAGGGTCAGAAAATTCAAATAGAATAATATGTTTCTTATTACTTATAAATGCAAATAAGTATATTATTATTATTAATATGTGAGAAGATAACTTAACAAATACATGAAACTGCTTTTGTGAAGCAGTACAATTACTCAGCAAATTAAATAACCCATTATCGTTCCTCCAATCATAGAGAAAACCGAAGGGCATGCTTAATTGATTGTTTTTTTTTTGTTTTTAATACTTAATCTTGTTTGATAAAATTTCAATAATCAATGTCACTTGTCTAATTGCATTATCCAAGCATTCTAACACCTTTTGCAATCTCTCAGATTGGAATGTTTATTAACATTCATGTATACAGCGAATAATCATTTCAAGCCCGAACTCTGACCACCTTCCATCTATAATCAACCATTATAATGGTACACTAGTAACCCTTTCAATGAAGAGGAATGCATGCTATGATAAATACATTACAAGGCGGAATAATAATAGCAAATTTGGAATAATAATACCGAATTACAATTTTTTCACTCGCGATTCGCGGGGCCCCACGATCTGGGTGCCATTTATAACGGTGTACTTACGATTTATCCACGTACAGTGTCATTACAGATTTCCTCAACGATGATGATTATCAGAGTATTATTATGCATGCAAATATATATATATATATATATATATATATATATCTCTCTATATTATATAGTCGTAAGCGTTATTTGTGTCACGCAGACCCCCTCGTCCCCCCTCGCCCCCGCCCCCCTCGCCGCCCCTCAGATCCCCCTCAGCCCCTCCTCAAAATAACGTAAAATTGTGATTTTTTCTACGTTATTTGAGTATGGTAGAGCCCCCCCCCCTCCTGACCGTCCTCATTTAAATGTTCACTTAAAAGTTTATTTTTTTCATGTATTTTTCATATGTTTTATTAATAAGGTAGTATATACAGATGTAACGTTCAAGAGTAATTTTGAATTCTTAATTTCTGAAATAAAAGAGTAAATTATTGAGAAAATTACATTAATTATATATAAAAATATATTTTATGTATATTTCATATATTATATAAAATTAATAATTTATATTTTTCATATTTTTATTAATAGGGTAATATTTATAGATGTAACGCTTAAGAGTAGTTTTGAATTCTTAATTTCTGAAATAAAAGAGTAAATTATTAAGAAAATTACATTAATTATATATTAAGATATATTTTATTCTATTTTTTCCACATCACCTTGGAGGTAAATAGAAAGATGCGTTTTATTTTTAAGTGGTATCCCCAGTAAGCCTAATCCATAATGAATTGTATCCAAGATTTAAATCTTTAAGAATATCGATGAAAATTGTTACTCAGAGGTTTTCGGGGTCATAAAAAGGATGCAACCTCAGATATGTGAAGCTTACGAAGAAGTTGACGATCTCAAACATAATAAGATGGTAGATATTTGAGTCCCATGGAAGCAGCATGGAGATTACAAGAATTTCCTTTATGTGGTAGAAGTCACACCGTAATACGTTTAGCAAGTCACACCGAAAATAAACAAAATATAATTTTTGAAGAAAATAAGGAGGAAAAAGCTTTAGATAACTGGAAAACTACATTAACTTCGTGGTTTGAATTAAATAAAAAAGATAAAAATGCAAAAAATATTAAATACGTTAATATACCAAAATATTATAATTTTAAGAATAAAACTTGGATAAAACGTCAATCAGAACTAAAACATGTTGCTATAGGACGTTTAAATATAGTATCTCCAAGAGATATTGAAAGATTTCATTTAAAATTAATTTTAAATCGTGTTAAAGGCGCAACATCTTTTGAAGAATTACGTACATTTGAAAATAAAACATATAATACTTACAAAGAAAGAGTAATACAAATGGGTCTAATCGAAGATGATTTACAGATTGACAAAATTTTTGAAGAAGCTTATAATATAATGTTACCTGTTCAATTGCGTAAATTTTTTACTTGGTTTTTAATAACAGATAACATTAATGGTAATACTATTTGGACAAAATTTAATAAATATTTTACAGAAAATTTTGACAATAATAAAAATAACCGAGCTCTTCATCATATAAACGAAATTTTAAAAGTTGAAGAAATGTCTTGTAAAGATTTTGGATTACCTGAACCTGATGAAATTTTCGATACAAATAATGAAAATAATAAAGAAAATATTTTATTCTGTAAACAAATGTTTAATAATTACTATAGTCAATTAAACACATATCAAAAAACAATTTTTACACAAATATTAAATAATGAACATAAAATTAACTTTATTGATGGTCCTGGAGGTTCAGGTAAAACGTTTTTATATAAAACTTTAATTTATTATTTTTTGTCAATAGAACAAAAAATTATATCAATGGCTTGGGCTGGTATAGCATCTATACTATTATTAAAAGGTATGACCAGTCATAAAACTTTTAGATTACCTTTAGATTTAAACAATATTAAAAGTGCATTTTTAAAATTTGTATCAGATAAAAAAAAAATCGTGAAGTTTTTGCGATTATTTAGGATGAAGCGTCAATGATTCCACGTAAAGCTTTAAAAATTGTTGATAAAATTTTACAAGATGTTTGTAAAATAATAATCTACCATTCGGAGGAACATTATTAATTTTAGGTGATTTTAGACAAATTCTCCCTGTTGTTAAAAATGGTTGTAGAAGCACAATAATTCAAGAAACAATAAAATATTCAAATCTTTGGTCATTATTTAATATAATGTATTTGAAAACAAATATCCGTTCAAAAGATATCATGTGCGCTTCATTTTTATTAGATATTGGAGAAGGTAAATTTAATTCATTTGTTATACCTGATAGTTGTAAAACAAACGATGTTTGTTTTATAATATATGAAAATATAAATTGTAGTATATCAATAAATAGTTATATTAACATCACATAATGAAGATGCAAATATTTTAAATAATAAAATTTTAAAACTATTAAATACTGTAACGGGATGGCTTCTGGGGTAAGACCCCAAAAAGCCACAGGCCAGCGATGCCCTAGAACACGGTGCCGCGGGTGTCAGACTAAAATGACTTGCCCGGGAATCTGCTCCTGGAATCCCGAAAACAACGCGAAGATCACACGCGAACTTCGCTTTCCAACTAATTGGATCGCTGAGTTAAAAGCGCGCGCTCAAAGAGTAAAGCGCGCGGCCGCGATGCTCAGATATGAAAACGACCAGCGGAGTCGTTTTTCCGCGGAGGCGGCGGTATCCGGAAGAAGGTTAGGTTAAGGTCAATAAATGAAGAATAGCCTCAATTATTACACAGCACAATAACAAGGTCTATTCTAAATAATCATCAAGGTATCTATTTTCGCTGGGCCGGTGAACGCACCACCGGCCACTCGCCGCTTCGAGTCGAAAATACACAAATAAATCGCTGCGCGGGAAGTACAAAGAGGCTTACCGGGAGAGGAGTGCACTCCTCTCGTCGCTCCCTCACGAATCCGCTCCTGCATCAGGCCTTATGCTCCTGTCGACTTCGGAGTGTTCAAGGCGAGTCCTAACGTCCAGCGTTCACATACAGACGCTTCGGATCCCAGGAGTGCCTCGGATTGCTCACGTGCGCTGCTCTTCGTGGTCGGTACGTGTACGGGCGCTGGTCTGCACCGGTGATGACGCACGATACCGTTTTCTTCGGGGACGATCAAATTAACTCGCGTACGCGCGGTTTGACAGCCCGAGAGAATCTAATTCAAAAATGAATCGAGCGCGTCTTTGCAACCGCCAAAGTCGCGCAGCCCCCCGCGCAGATCGCGAATACATCGTTCGAGCGATATCAACAAACGCTCGAGATGCGTGAATTCGCGAGAACGAGAGTCAAACGAGTTCGATAGAATACGGAGAACCGAGATTCTTATTTTCTCCGTATTTTATCCCGGAACTCCGTTATAATACTGAAGAAAATACGTATTATATTTTGTCATAGAGTGACACCTTTATTATGTCACAGAGTAACACCTTTTCTATGTTATAGAGTGACACCTTTTTTATGTTATAGAGTGACACCTTTTTTATATCATAGAGTCAAACCTTTTCTCTGTCATAGAGTGAAACCTTTATTATGTCATAGAGAGACACATTTTTTATGCCATAAAGCGACACCTTTTTATGTCATAGAGTGGCACCTTTTTTATGTTAGAGTGACACCTTTTTTATGTCATAGTGTGACACCTTTTTTATGTCATAGAGTGACACCTTTTTATGTCATAGCGTAACACCTTTTTTATGTCATAGAGTATAACCTTTTTTCTGTCATAGAGTGACACCTTTTTTATGTCATAGAGTGACACCTTTATTATGTCACAGAGTAACAACTTTTTTACGATATAGGGTGACACCTTTTTTATGTTATAGAGTGACACCTTTTTTATATCATAGAGTCAAACCTTTTCTCTGTCATAGAGTGAAACCTTTCTTATGTCATAGAGTGACACATTTTTTATGTCATAAAGCGACACCTTTTTATGTCATAGAGTGGCACCTTTTTTATGTCATAGACTGACACCTTTTTTATGTCATACAGTGACATCTTTTTTATGTCATAGAGTGACACCTTTATTATGTCATAGAGTGACACCTTTTTTATGTCATAGAGTGACACCTTTATTATATCATAGAATGAGACATTTTTTTATGTCATAGAGTGACACCTTTTTTATGTCATAGAGTGACACATTTTTTATGTCATAGATTGACACATTTTTTATATCATAAAGTGACACCTTTTTATGTCATAGACTGACACCTTTTTTATGTTATAGAGTGACACCATTTTTATGTTATAGAGTGACACCTTTTTATATCATAAAGTAACACCTTTTTTATGTCATAGAGTAAAACCTTTTTTCTGTCATAGAGTGACATCTTTATTATGTCAGAGAGTGACACATTTTTTATGTCATAAAGTGACACCTTTTTATGTCATAGACTGACACCTTTTTTATGTCATAGAATGACACCTTTTTATGTCATAGCGTAACACCTTTTTTATGTCATAGAGTAAAACCTTTTTTCTGTCATAGAGTGATACCTTTTTTATGTCATAGAGTGATACGTTTACTATGACATAGAGTCACACCTTTTTTATGTCATAGATTAACACATTTTTTATGTTATAGAGTGACACCATTTTTATGTTATAGAGTGACACCTTTTTATATCATAGAGTAACTCCTGTTTTATGTCATAGAGTAAAACCTTTTTCTGTCATAGAGTGACATCTATATTATGTCATAGAGTGACACATTTTTTATGTTATAAAGTGACACCATTTTTATGTTGTAGAGTGACACCCTTTTATATCATAGAGTAACACCTTTTTATGTCATAGAGTAACTCCTTTTTTATGTCATAGAGTGACACTTTTTTATGTCATAGAGTGACAACGTTTTTATGTCATAGTCACTCCTTTTTTATATTATAGAGTGACACCTTTTTATGTCATAGAGTGACACATTTTTATATCATACCGTAACACCTTTTTTATGTCATAGAGTAAAACCTTTTTTCTGTCATAGAGTGACATCTTTACTATGTCATAGAGTGACACATTTTTTATGTCATAAAGTGACACCTTTTTTATGTCATAGAGTGACACCTTTTTTTTGTCATAGAGTGACACCATTTTTATGGCATATAGTGACATCTTTTTTATGCTATAGAGTCACTCATTTTTTATCTCATAGAGTGACACTCTTTGTATGTTATAGAGTGACACCTTTTTTATGTTATACAGTGACACCTTTTTTATGTCATAAGTGACACCTTTCTTATGTCATAAAGTGATATCTTTTTTATGTCATAGAGTGACACGTTTTTTATGTCATAGAGTAACACCTTTTCTATGTCATAGAGTAAAACCATTTTCTGTCATAGAGTGACATCTTTATTATGTCATAGTGTGACACATTTTTTATGTCATAGAGTGACACCTGTATTATATCATAGAGTGATACCTTTTTTTATGACATAGAGTGACACCTTTTTTATGTCACAGAGTAAAACCTTCTTATGTTATAGAGTGACACCTTTTTAATGTTATAGAGTGACACCTTTTTTATGTCATAGAGTAAAACCTTTTCTCTGTCATAGAGTGAAATCTTTATTATGTCATAGAGTGACACATTTTTTATGTCATAGAGTGACACCGTCTTTATGTCATAGAGTGACACCTTTTTTATGTCATAGAGTGACACCTTTTTTATGTCATAGAGTGACACCTTTTTTATGTCATAGAGTGACACCTTTTTTATGTTAGAGTGACACCGTTTTTATGTCATAGAGTAAAACCTTTTTTCTGTCATAGAGTGACACCTTTTTTTGTCATAGAGTGACACCTTTATTATGTCACAGAGTAACAACTTTTTACGATATAGGGTGACACCTTTTTTATGTTATAGAGTGACACCTTTTTTTATGTCATAGAGTGACACCTTTTTTATGTCATAGAGTAAAACCTATTTTCTGTCATAGAGTGACATCTTTATTATGTCATAGAGTGACACATTTTTTATGTCATAAAGTGACACCTTTTTATGTCATAGACTGACACTTTTTTTATGTAATAGAATGACACCTTTTTTATGTCATAGAGTGACACCTTTATTATATCATAGAGTGATACATTTTTTTAGGTCATAGAGTAACACCTTTTTTATGTTAGGGAGTGTATGACATAAAAAAAGGCCTCACTCTTTGATATAATAAAGGAGTCACTCTATGACATAAAAAGGTGTGACTCTATAGCATAAAGAAGATGTCACTATATGACATAAAAAAGGTGACATTCTATGACATAAAAAGGTGTCACTCTATGACATAAAAATGTGTCACTCTATGACAGAAAATGGGTGATACACTATGACAAAAAAAGTTGTCACTCTATGACATAATAAAGGTGTCACTCTATGGCATAAAAAACATGGCACTTTATGACATAAAAAAGGTGTCACTTTATGACATAAAAAAGGTGTCACTCTATGACATAAAAATGTGTCACTCTATGACAGAAAATCGGTGTCACACAAAAAAAAAAAAAGGTGTCACTCTATGACATAATAAATGTGTCACTCTATGGCATAAAAAATATGTCACTTTATGACATAAAAAAGGTGTCACTTTATGACATAAAAAAGGTGTTACTCTATGACATAAAAATGTGTCACTCTATGACAGAAAATGGGTGTCACACTATGACAAAAGAAGGTGTCACTCTATGACATAAAAAAGACTGACGCTATAGCATAAAAAAGATGTTACCACATGACATAAAAAAGGTGTCACTCTATGACATAATAAAGGTGTGACTCTATGGCATAAAAAACATGTCACTTTATGACATAAAAAAGGTGTCACTTTATGACATAAAAGAAGGTGTTACTCTATGGTTTAAAAAGGTGTCACTCTATAACATAAAAAAGGTGACACTCTATAACATAAAAAAGGTGTTACTCTATGACATAAAAAAGGTGTCACTCTATGACATCATAAAGGTGTCAATTTATGACATAAAAAATGTGTCACTCTATGACATAATAAAGATGTCACTCTGACAGAAAACGGTTTTACTCTATGACAGAAAAAAGGTTTTACTCTATGACGTAAAAAGATGTCATTCTATAACATACAAAAGCTGTCACTCTATAACATAAAAAAGTTATTACTCTATGACATAAAAAGGTGTCACGCTATGACATAAAAAAGGTGTCACTCTATGACATAAAAAAGGTGTCACCCTATGATATAAAACAGATGTGACTCTATAGCATAAAAAACATGTCAAAATATGATATAAAAAAAGTGTCCCGCTATGACTTAAAAACAGTGTCACTCTATGACATAAAAAAGGTGTAATTTTATGACATAAAAAGGTGTCACTGTATGACATAAAAAAGGTGTCACTCTACAACATAAAAAAGGTGTTACCCTATAACATAAAAAAGGTGGCAGTTTATGACATAAGAAATGTGTCACTCTTTGACATAATAGAGATGTCACTCTGACAGAAAACGGTTTTACTCTATGACATAAAAAAGGTGTTACTCTATGATATAAAAAGGTGTCACTCTATAACAAAAAACGTGTCACTCTATAACATAAAAAATGTTTTACTCTATGACATAAAAAAGGTGTCACTCTAGAACATAAAAAAGTTGTCAATCTGTAACATAAAAAAGCTGTTACTCGGTGACATAAAAAAGGTGTCACTCTGTGACATAAAATCAGGTATCACTCTATGATATAATAATGGTGTCACTCTATGACATAAACAGGTATCACACTATGACATAAAAAAGGTGTTACTCTATACAATAAAAATGTCTCACTCTATGATATAATCAAGGTGTCACTTCATGACATAAAAAATGGGTGACTCTATGACATAATAAAGATTTCACTCTGACATAAAAAAATGTCACTTTATGATATAATAAAGGTGTCACTCTATGACATATGAAAGGCGTCGCTCTAAAACATAATAAAGGTGTCAATCTATGACATAAAAAATATGTCACTCTATGACATAATAAAGATTTCGCTCTATGACAGAAAAAGGTTTTACTCAATGACATAAAAAAGGTGTCACTCTATGACATAATAAAGATATCACTCTATGACAGAGAAAGGTTTTACTCTATGACATAATAAAGGCGTCACTCTATGACATAAAAGCGATGTCACTTTGTGACATAAAAAAGGTGTCACGCTATGACATAAAAAAGGTATCACTCTATGACATAAAAAAGGTGTCACTTTATGTCATAAAAAATGTTTCACTCTATGACAATAAAGATTTCACTGTATAACAGAAAAAAGGTTTTACTCTATGACATAAAAAAGGTGTCACTATATAACATAAAAAAGGTGTCACTCTATAACATAAAAAAGGTGTTACTCTGTGACATAAAAAAGGTGTCACTCTGTGACATAAAATCAGGTATCACTCTATGATATAATAAAGGTCTCACTCTATGACATAAAAAAGGTGTCTCACTATGACATAATAACGGTGTCACTCTATGACAGAAAAATATTTTACTCTATGACATAAAAAAGGTGTTACTCTATGACATAAAAAGGTGTCACTCTATGACATAAAAAAAGGTCTCACTCTATGATATAATAAAGGTGTCACTCTATGACATATGAAAGGTGTCGCTCTATGACATAATAAAGGTGACACTCTATGACATAGGAAATATGTCAATAAAGATGACATAATAAAGATGTCACTCCATGACAGAAAAATGTTTTACTCTATAACATAAAAAAGGTGTTACGCTATGATACAAAAAGGTGTCACTCTATAACATATAAAAGTTGTCACTCTATAACATAAAAAAGGTGTTAATCTATGACATAAAGAAGGTGTCACTCTATGACTAAAAAAAAGGTCTCACTCTATGATATAATAAAGGTGTCACTCTATGACATAAGAAAGGTGTCGCTCTATGACATAATAAAGGTGACACTCTATGACATAAGAAATATGTCAATAAAGATGACATAATAAAGATGTCAATCCATGACAGAAAAATGTTTTACTCCATGACATAAAAAAGGTGTTACGCTATGATATAAAAAGGTGTCACTCTGTAACATAAAAAAGGTGTCACTCTATAACATAAAAAAGGTGTCACACTATGACATAATGTCGATGTCACTCTATGACAGAAAATGGTTTTACTCTATGACATAAAAAAGGTGTTACTCTATGACATAAAAATGTGTCGCTATGAGAGAAAAAGGGTGTCACTCTATGACAAAAACAGGTGTCAGTATATGACATAAAAAAAGTGTGACTCTATAGCATAAAAAAAATGTTACTATATGACATAAAAAAGGTGTCACTCTATGACATAAAAAAGGTGTCACTCTATGACTTAAACATGGTGCCAGTTTATGATATAAAAAATGTGTCACTCTGTGACATAATAAAGATGTCACTCTATGACAGAAAAAAGGTTTTACTCTATAACATAAAAAAGGAGTGACACTATCACATAAAAAAGGTGTCACTCTATGACATAATAAAGGTGGCAGTTTATGTCATAAAAATGTGTTACTCTATGATATAAAAAGGTGTCACTCTATAACAAAAAACGTGTCACTCTATAACATAAAAAATGTGTTACTCTATGACATAAAAAGCGTGTTAATCTATGACATAAAAAAAGGTCTAACTCTATGATATAATAAAGGCGTCACTCTATGACATAAGAAAGGTGTGACGATAGCATAATGAAGATGTCACTATATGACATAATAAAGGTGTCGCTCTATGACAGAAAAAAGGTTTTACTCTATGACATAAAAAAGGTGTTATGCTATGATATAAAAGTGTCACTCTATAACAAAAAAGGTGTCACTCTGTAACATAAAAAAGGTGTCACTCTATGACATAAAAAAGGTGTCACATTATGACATAAAATATGTGTCACTCTATGACATAAAAAAGCTGTCACTCTATGACATAAGAAAGGTGTCACTCTATAACATAAAAAAGGTGTGACATTATGTCATAAAATATGTGTCACTCTATGGCATAAAAAAGGTGTTACTCTATGACATAAAAAAGGTGTCACTCTATACAATAAAAATGTCTCACTCTATGATATAATAAAGGTGTCACTTCATGACATAAAAAATGTGTGACTCTATGATATAATAAAGATTTCACTCTGACATAAAAAAATGTCCCTTTATGATATAATAAAGGTGTCACTCTATGACATATGAAAGGCGTCGCTCTAAAACATAATAAAGGTGTCAATCTATGACATAAAAACGATGTCACTTTGTGACATAAAAAAGGTGTCACTCTATGACATAAAAAAGGTGTCACGCTATGACAGAAAAAAGGTTTTTACTCTATGACATAAAAAAGGTGTTACTCTGTGACATAAAAGAGGTGTCACTCTGTGACATAAAATCAGGTATCACTCTATGATATAATAAATGTCTAACTCTATGACATAAAAAAGGTGTCACACTATGACATAATAACGATGTCACTCTATTGCAGAAAATGGTTTTACTCTATAACATAAAAAAGGTGTTACTCTATGACATAAAAAGGTGACACTCTATGACATAAAAAAGGTGTCACTCTATGACATAAAAAAGATGTCACTCTATGACATAAAAAGCTGTCAGTCAATGACATAAAAATGGTGTCACTATAACATAAAAAAGGTGTTACTCTGTGACATAAAAATGTGTCACACTATGACATAGAAAAAGGTATCACTCTATGATATAATAAAGGTGTCACTCTATAACATAAAAAAGGTGTCACTCTATAACATAAAAAAGGTGTTACTCTATGACATAAAAAAGGTGTCACTCTATGACATCATAAAGGTGTCAATTTATGACATAAAAAATGTGTCACTCTATGACATAAAAAAGGTATCACTCTATGACATAAAAAAGGTGTCACTTTATGACATAAAAAATTTTTCACTCTATGACATAATAAAGATTTCACTGTATAACAGAAAAAAGGTTTTACTCTATGACATAAGAATGTATGACTATGACAGAAAAAGGGTGTCACTCTATGACAGAAAAAGGTGTCAGTATATGACATAAAAAAGGAGTGACTTTATAGCATAAAAAAGATGTTACTATATGACATAAAAAAGGTGTTACTCTGTGACATAAAAAAGGTGTCACTCTGTGACATAAAAAAGGTGTCAGTCTATGATATAATAAAGGTCTCACTCTATGACATAAAAAAGGTGTCACACTATGACATAATAACGATGTCACTCTATGACAGAAAATGGTTTTATTCTATGACATAAAAAAGATGTCACTTTATGACATAAAAAAGGTGTCATTCTATGACATAAAAAAGGTGTTACTCTATGACATAAAAAAGGTGTCACTTTGTGACATAAAAAATTAGTCACTCTATAACATTATAAAGATTTCACTCTATGACAGAAAAAAGGTTTTACTCTATGTCATAAAAAAAGGTGTCACTCTATGACATAAAAACGATGTCAATTTGTGACATAAAAAATGTGTCACTCTATGACATAAAAAAGGTATCACTCTATGACATAAAAAAGGTGTCACTTTATGACATAAAAAATTTTTCACTCTATGACAGAAAAAAGGTTTTACTCTATGTCATAAAAAAGGTGTTACTCTGTAACATAAAAAAGGTGTTATTCTGCGACATAAAAAAGATGTCACTCTATGACGTAAAAAAAGGTATCACTCTATGATATAATGAAGGTGTCACTCTATGACATAAAAAAGGTGTTACTCTATGACATAAAAAACGTGTCACTCTATGACATAAAAAAAGGTCTCACTCTATGATAGAATAAAGGTGTCACTCTATGACATATGAAAGGCGTCGCTCTATGACATAATAAAGGTGTCAATCTATGACATAAAAAATATGTCACTCTATTACATAATAAATATGTCGCTCTATGACAAAAAAAGGTTTTACTCTATGACATAAAATGAAGTACCTCTGTGTCATAATAAAGATGTCACTCTATGAAAGAAAAAAAGTTTTACTCTATGACATAAAAAAGGTACTACGCTATGATATAAAAAGGTGTCACTCTATAACATAAAAAAGGTGTCAGTCTATATCATAAAAAAGGTGTTACTCTATGACATAAAAAGGTGTCACTCTATGACTTAAACATGGTGTCACTTTATGATATAAAAAATGTGTCACTCTGTGACATAGTAAAGATGTCACTCTATGACAGAAAAAAGGTTTTACTCTATAACATAAAAAAGGAGTGACACTATCACATAAAAAAGGTGTCACTCTATGACATAATAAAGGTGGCAGTTTATGACATAAAAAATGTGTCACTCTATGATATAAAAATGTGTCACTCTATAACAAAAAACGTGTCACTCTATAACATAAAGAATGTGTTACTCTATGACATAAAAAGCGTGTTACTCTATGACATAAAAAAAGGTCTAACTCTATGATATAATAAAGGCGTCACTCTATGACATAAGAAAGGTGTGATGATAGCATAATGAAGATGTCTCTATATGACATAATAAAGATGTCACTCTATGACAGAAAAAAGGTTTTACTCTATGACATAAAAAAGGTGTTATGCTATGATATAAAAGTGTCACTCTATAACAAAAAAGGTATCACTCTGTAACATAAAAAAGGTGTCACTCTATGACATAAAATGGTGTTACATTATGACATAAAAAAGGTGTCATTCTATGACACAAAATGGGAGTGACTCTATAACCTAAAAAAGATGTCACTCTATGGCATAAAGAAGGTGTTACTCTATGACATAAAAAAGGTGTCACTCTATACAATAAAAATGTCTCACTCTATGATATAATAAAGGTGTCACTTCATGACATAAAAAAGGTGTCATTCTATAACATAAAAAAGATGTTACTCTGTGACATAAAAAAGGTGTCACTCTGTGACATAAAATCAGGTATCACTCTATGACATAATAAAGGTCTCACTCTATGACATAAAAAAGGTGTCACACTATGACATAATAACGATGTCACTCTATTGCAGAAAATGGTTTTACCCTATAACATAAAAAAGCTGTTACTCTATGACATAAAAAGGTGTCACTCTATGACATAAAAAAGGTGTCACTCTATGACATAAAAAAAGGTATCACTCTATGATATAATAAAGGTGTCACTCTATAACATAAAAAAGGTGTCACTCTATAACATAAAAAAGGTGTTACTCTATGACATCAAAACGTGTCACTCTATGACATCATAAAGGTGTCACTCTATAACATAAAAAAGGTGTCACTCTATAACATAAAAAAGGTGTTACTCTATGACATCAAAACGTGTCACTCTATGACATCATAAAGGTATCACTCTATGACATAAAAGTGTGTCACTCTATGACATAATAAAGATGTCACTCTGACAGAAAACGGTTTTACTCTATGACAGAAAAAAGGTTTTACTCTATGACGTAAAAAGATGTCATTCTATAACATACAAAAGCTGTCACTCTATAACATAAAAAAGGTGTTACTCTATCACATAAAAAGGTGTCACACTATTACATAAAAAAGGTATCACTCTATGACATAAAAAAGGTGTCACACTATGACATAAAAAGGTGTCAGTCAATGACATAATAATGGTGTCACTATAACATAAAAAAGGTGTTACTCTGTGACATAAAAAATGTGTCACACTATGACATAAAAAAAGGTATCACTCTTTGATATAATAAAGGTGTCACTCTATGACGTAAAAAAGTGTCACTCTATAACATATAAAAGCTGTCACTCTATGACATAATAAATGTGTCACTCTATGGCATAAAAAAGTTGTCACTCTATGACATAAAAAACGTGTCACTCTATGACATAAAAGAAGGTCTCACTCTATGATATAATAAAGGTGTCACTCTATGACATATGAAAGGCGTCGCTCTATGACATAATAAAGGTGTCAATCTATGACATAAAAAATATGTCACTCTATTACATAATAAATATATCGCTCTATGACAGAAAAAGGTTTTACTCTATGACATAAAATGAAGTATCTCTATCATAATAAAGATGTCACTCTATGACAGGAAAAAGGTTTTACTCTATGACATAAAAAAGGTACTACGCTATGATATAAAAAGGTGTCACTCTATAACATAAAAAAGGAGTCAGTCTATATCATAAAAAAGGTGTTACTCTATGATATAAAAAGGTGTCACTCTATGACTTAAACATGGTGTCACTTTATGATATAAAAAATGTGTCACTCTGTGACATAATAAAGATGTCACTCTATGACAGAAAAAAGGTTTTACTCTATAACATAAAAAAGGAGTGACACTATCACATAAAAAAGGTGTCACTCTATGACATAATAAAGGTGGCAGTTTATGACATAAAAAATGTGTTACTCTATGATATAAAAAGGTGTCACTCTATAACAAAAAACGTGTCACTCTATAACATAAAAAATGTGTTACTCTATGACATAAAAAGCGTGTTACTCTATGACATAAAAAAAGGTCTAACTCTATGATATAATAAAGGCGTCACTCTATGACATAAAAGTGTGTCACTCTATGACATAATAAAAATGTCACTCTGACAGAAAACGGTTTTACTCTATGACAGGAAAAAGGTTTTACTCTATGACGTAAAAAGATGTCATTCTATAACATACAAAAGCTGTCACTCTATAACATAAAAAAGGTGTTACTCTATCACATAAAAAGGTGTCACGCTATTACATAAAAAAGGTGTTACTCTATGACATAAAAAATGTGTGAATCTATGATATAATAAAGATTTCACTCTGACATAAAAAATGTCACTTTATGATATAATAAAGGTGTCACTCTATGACATATGAAAGGCGTCGCTCCGAAACATAATAAAGGTGTCAATCTATGACATAAAAACGATGTCAATTTGTGACATAAAAAACGTGTCACTCTATGACATAAAAAAGGTATCACTCTATGACATAAAAAAGGTGTCATGCTATAACATAAAAAAGGTGTTACTCTGTGACATAAAAAAGGTGTCACTCTGTGACATAAAATCAGGTATCATTCTATGATATAATAAAGGTCTCACTCTATGACATAAAAAAGGTGTCACACTATGACATAATAACGATGTCACTCTATTGCAGAAAATGGTTTTACTCTATAACATAAAAAAGGTGTTACTCTATGACATAAAAAGGTGTCACTCTATGACATAAAAATGTGTCACTCTATGACATAAAAAAGATGTCACTCTATGACATAAAAAGGTGTCAGTCAATGACATAAAAATGGTGTCACTATAACATAAAAACGGTGTTACTCTGTGACATAAAAAATGTGTCACACTATGACATAAAAAAAGGTATCACTCTATGATATAATAAAGGTGTCACTCTATAACATAAAAAAGGTGTCACTCTATAACATAAAAAAGGTGTTACTCTATGACATAAAAAAGGTGTAACTCTATGACATCATAAAGGTGTCACTCTATGACATAAAAATGTGTCACTCTATAACATAAAACAGGTGTTACTCTATGACATAAAAAGCGTTCACTCTATGACATAAAAAAAGGTCTTCCTCTATGATATAATAAAGGTGGCACTCTATGACATAAAAAAGATGTCAATCTATGACATAATAAAGGTGTCACTCTATGACATAAAAAAGGTGTCACTCTATGACATAAAAAAGGTGTAACTCTATGACTTAAAAAAGGTGTCATTCTATGACATGAAAAGGTATCAGTCTATGACACAAAAAAGGTGTCACTTTATGACATAAAAAATGTATCACTCTATGACATAATAAAGATGTCACTCTATGACAGAAAAAAGGTTTTACTCTATGGCATAAAAAAGGTGTTACCCTATGTCGTAAAAAGATGTCATTCTATAACATACAAAAGCTGTCACTCTATAACATAGAAAAGGTGTTACTCTATGACATAAAAAGGTGTCACGCTATGACATAAAAACAGTGTCACTCTATGACATAGAAAAGGTGTCATTTTATGACATAATAAGGTGTCACTCTATGACATAAAAAAGGTGTCACTCTATGACATAAGAAATGTGTCACTCTGACATAAAAAAGGTGTCATTCTATGACATAAAATGGGAGTGACTGTATAACATAAAAAAGATGTCACTCTATGGCATAAAAAGGTGTTACTCTATGACATAAAAAAGGTGTTAGTCCATGACATAAACAAAGGTCTCACTCTATGATATAATAAAGGTGTCACTCTATGACATAAGAAAGGTGTCGCTCTATGACATAAAAAAGGTGTCACTCTATGACATAAAAAAGGTGTTACTCTATGACATAAAAAAGGTGTCATTTTATGACATAAAAAGTTGTCACTCTATGACATAAAAAAGGTGTCATTCTATGACATAAAATGGGAGTGACTGTATAACATAAAAAAGATGTCACTCTATGGCATAAAAAGGTGTTACTCTATGACATAAAAAAGGTGTTAGTCCATGACATAAACAAAAGTCTCACTCTATGATATAATAAAGGTGTCACTCTATGACATAAGAAAGGTGTCGCTCTATGACATAAAAAAGGTGTCACTCTATAACATAAAAAAGGTGTTACTCTATGACATAAAAAAGGTGTCACTCTATGACATAAAAAAAGGTCTCAGTCTATGATATAATAAAGGTGTCACTCTATGACATAAAAAAGATGTCACTCTATGACATAATAAAGGTGTCGCTCTGTGACATAGAAAAGGTATTACTCTATGACATAAAAAAGGTATCACTCTATAACATAAAAAAGGTGTTACTCTGTGACATAAAAAGTGTGTCACTCTATGACTTGAAAAAAGGTATCACTCCATGGTATAATAAAGGTGTCACTCTATGACATAAAGAAGGTGTTACTCTATGACATAAAAAAGGTGTCACTCTATGACATAAGAAAAGATCTCACTCAATGGTATAATAAAGGTGTCACTTTATGGCAAGAAAAAGGTGTCACTCTAGGACATAAAAAAGGTGTTACTCTATGACATAAAATAGGTGTCACTTTATGAGATAAAAAATGTGTCACTCTATGGCATAAAAAAGGTGTTACTCTATGATATAAGAAAGGTGTTAGTCTATGACATAAACAAAGGTCTCACTCTATGATATAATAAAGGTGTCACTCTATGACATAGGAAAGGTGTCGCTCTATGACATAAAAAAGGTGTCACTCTATAACATAAAAAAGGTGTTACTTTATGACATAAAAAAGGTGTCACTCTATGACATAAAAAAGATGTCACTCTATGACATAATAAAGGTGTCGCTCTGTGACATAGAAAAGGTATTACTCTATGACATAAAAAAGGTATCACTCTATAACATAAAAAAGGTGTTACTCTGTGACATAAAAAGTGTGTCACTCTATGACTTGAAAAAAGGTATCACTCCATGGTATAATAAAGGTGTCACTCTATGACATAAAGAAGGTGTTACTCTATGACATAAAAAAGGTGTCACTCTATGACATAAGAAAAGATCTCACTCAATGGTATAATAAAGGTGTCACTTTATGGCAAGAAAAAGGTGTCACTCTAGGACATAAAAAAGGTGTTACTCTATGACATAAAATAGGTGTCACTTTATGAGATAAAAAATGTGTCACTCTATGGCATAAAAAAGGTGTTACTCTATGATATAAGAAAGGTGTTAGTCTATGACATAAACAAAGGTCTCACTCTATGATATAATAAAGGTGTCACTCTATGACATAAGAAAGGTGTCGCTCTATGACATAAAAAAGGTGTCACTCTATAACATAAAAAAGGTGTTACTTTATGACATAAAAAAGGTGTCACTCTATGACATAAAAAAAGGTCTCAGTCTATGATATAATAAAGGTGTCACTCTATGACATAAAAAAGGTGTCACTCTATGACATAAAAAAGGTGTCACTTTATGAAATAAAAAATGTGTCACTCTATGACATAATAAAGATTTCACTCTATGACATAAAAAAGGTGTCACTCTATGACATAAAAAAGGTGTCACTCTATAACATAAAAAAGGGGTGACTATATCACATAAAAAGATGTCACTCTATGACATAAAAAAGGGGTTACTCTATGACATAAAAAAGGTGTAACTCTATGACAGAAAAAAGGTGTCACTCTATGATATAAAAGAGGTATCACTCTGATATAGTAAAGGTGTCACTCTATAACATAAAAAAAGGGGTGACTATATCACATAAAAAGATGTCACTCTATGACATAAAAAAGGGGTTACTCTATGACATAAAAAAGGTGTTACTCTCTGACATAAAATAGGTGTCACTTTATGAGATAAAAAATGTGTCACTCTATGGCATAAAAAAGGTGTTACTCTATGATATAAGAAAGGTGTTAGTCTATGACATAAACAAAGGTCTCACTCTATGATATAATAAAGGTGTCACTCTATGACATAAGAAAGGTGTCGCTCTATGACATAAAAAAGGTGTCACTCTATAACATAAAAAAGGTGTTACTTTATGACATAAAAAAGGTGTCACTCTATGACATAAAAAAAGGTCTCAGTCTATGATATAATAAAGGTGTCACTGTATGACATAAAAAAGGTGTCACTCTATGACATAAAAAAGGTGTCACTTTATGAAATAAAAAATGTGTCACTCTATGACATAATAAAGATTTCACTCTATGACATAAAAAAGGTCTCACTCTATGACATAAAAAAGGTGTCACTCTATAACATAAAAAAGGGGTGACTATATCACATAAAAAGATGTCACTCTATGACATAAAAAAGGGGTTACTCTATGACATAAAAAAGGTGTAACTCTATGACAGAAAGAAGGTGTCACTCTATGATATAAAAGAGGTATCACTCTGATATAGTAAAGGTGTCACACTATGGCATAAAAAATGTGTCACTCTATCACATAAAAAAGGTGTCACTCTGTTGTTATAATTAAAGGAGTTCCAATATATATATGTGTAGAAACCCAAAATGGTGGGAGAGTGAGGGAAGCTTGGGCTAATAAATCAAACACAAAGACATAGAATTTCGCGGAAAAGAAGGGACGAATTTATTTTTATTTTAACAGAGAACGGAAAGTATACAGAGAAAAAGAGACTCTACGATAGGCAAAAATTAAAGAGTGAAAAAGAGACGCAACTACAACTAAACGCAAATCGCCGCGAGGTACCTTTGACGCACGCCGGAGAGCTCTCCTACCTGTTACGCAGAGATCATGGACGGCACGACGTAAAGCCCTGGCCGCACGTGGGTGGGATGCACCTTCACCGGTCGCAGGACGCCTCGACGTCTCGAGGAGACCTATCCTGGACCCCGGGCAGACCTTCTCAGCCCTGCCGCGTAGGTAGCTATCGCCGGGTGGATATCGGCATGCCGAGAAAATCTCGCACGTGGCCGACGTCCCAACACACTAAGAATTCACACACCAATTGCACTCCGAACGGCACAACGATCGCTAGACGCACGCACACAACTCGACGAAAGGGGACGTGAGAGACGACCCCAATAACACGGCCGACCGCGGTGACTCGCGAACACGTGCGCTAAGCACGTACTGAACTTAACGTCCTCGTAAGCCCCCATCCCGCGTGATAACAAGGAGGCGCCCCTGGCGGCGCGCGCATGCGCTTGGACGCTCTCACCGCAGCGATTTACACGCTACGGCGCGAAATTCGAATCTCGCAGAACGGCCATACGTATCCCGAACATTCCGCCCGCCTTCGTCCTTCGGACGAATCAGCCCCTAAGAAGGTCAACGACCGTTGACTTCTCTTTCTCCTCCAACTTCAGAGGGCAAAGTCGAGCAACGTGTCTTCGAAAAGACGATGTGGCTGTTTTGATGGTGACGATTCGCACCAGACCATCTGGACCAGGATGCACCTCAACGACCCTGCCCAATGGCCATTTTGACGGAGGGTACCGATCATCCTTTACCAGCACCAACTGACCTATCGCAAAATTCTCGCACGGATCTCTCCACTTTTCCCGCTCTTGCAAGTGGAGTAAGTACTCTGTCGACCAACGTTTCCAAAAGTTGTTTCGGATGCGCTGGAGAAGCTGAAAGCGAGTTAGCCTATTCTCTGGCAACTTTGGACAGTCAACGTCTGGAAGTAGTACAGAGACTCCTTCATTGAGAAAGTGAGAGGGAGTGAGCGCCCTGAGATTATTGATGTCAGTACTCAACGCCCGTAGAGGACGAGAATTGAGACAAGCCTCGATTTCGACCAGAACTGTGGAAAACTCCTCAAAGGTAAGAGTGTGTTCGCCAACAACCCTCTACAAGTGATGCTTCACTGACTTCACACCTGCCTCCCACAAACCGCCGTAATGGGGCGCACTAGGAGGGATAAACGTCCAGTTGGTTCCGTCGTTGGCAAGAACAGCGCCGACGTCCTTGTAAAAGTCTGAGGTCCGCTGGATCATACCTCTAAGTTCCTTATCAGCTCCTTGAAAATTTGTACCGTTGTCGCTGTACAAATTCGCACAAATGCCTCGTCTCCCAACAAAACGACGGAACGCACATATGAACGACGCTGAAGTCATGTCACTAACGAGCTCTAAGTGGATAGCACGAGTAGCAAAGCAGACGAACAAGGCGATATAACCCTTGAACGCCCGATTTCCACGACCCTTTGCCATCCGGATTTGGAAGGGACCTGCATAATCAAGTCCGGAGTGCGAGAAGGCCCTACTACTCGTCACTCTATCTACAGGGAGCTCACCCATGAGTTGTTGAGCAGAGTGAGGCTTAACCAGTTGACATGGCACACAGGCGTGAATTGTCGATTTGTCCAACCGATTCCTACCCAAAATCCACACCTGAGGCATTAGAATGCTCGATGTCAGCGTTGGACCACCGTGAAGACACTGATGATGAGCGTGTCGTACGTACAACAAACTAAGCAGAGTTTTGCGGCAAAATCGGGGGGTTTTTTTGATCGAAGGAGAGACTGGAGTGAGCCAATCGACCTCCTACCCGCAAGAGTCCATCCTCCTTGCTCAGAAACGGATTTAAATTATTGAGCCGATTGCCCTTCGGCAACCTCCTTCCCGATCTCAACAGCTTAATTTCCTCAGCAAACGCGCCCGCCTGTGCTAAGCGAATGACCACTATTCGAGCTGAGGACAGCTCGTCAGTGGTCACGAATGAGGACGGCGAGTTCTCTGCCGGGGCTCTCCTATTCCGAATTCGATCAAGAGCGCGTCTGCAGAGCGCCACGACACGAACAAGCCTAGTCAGAGACGAGAATCTAGCCAGGATCTCAGATTCCTCGGGTCTTGGGTGAGCGTGATTGGCTCGCACCGGGTCAGCAGGCTGAGGCCATGGATAGCCACGCCGGGCCCTGCCACCAAAGAGAACGGCTGGCCAACTCACCCGACTGGACTCCTCGCGTTGCCAAGTCAGCCGGATTCTCCTTCGTCGGAACGTGAGCCCACGTTGCCGACGGCAACTCAGTCTGGATCAGCGATACTCGATTGGCCTCAAACGTCTTCCAATGGCATGGATGCTTGCGTAGCCACATAAGCACGATCTGACTATCCGACCAGGTAAATATCGGCAGCCCTTGCAGAAAGTCTAACTTGGTAACATGCTGAATGAGCTTGACGAGGAGAGCTGCGCCACACAACTCCAAGTTGGGAATACTAACTGTCTTTACCGGAGCTACCTTCGACTTAGCTGCTAACAAGGGCACCCGAAAATTTCCGTTGCCTTCATCGATTCGCAAATACACTACCGCAGCATACGCACGAGAGGATGGATCTGAAAACCCATGTATCTGGTAGGAGCAGTCGGCCGTACCACTTAACCACCGCTAAATCGACAAGGACGGCAATGCGGATAAACCCTTGCAATACTCGTACCAGCGCTCACGAATCACGGCTGGTAGGGGTGTATCCCAATCACACTTCAGAATCCACATATCCTGCATGAGGATCTTTGCCATGACTGTGACTGGAGCAAGCCAACCTAAGGGATCAAATAAGCGAGCAATGCTCGAGAGGACTGATCTCTTCGTATAGGCTGCGGATAGGCTCTCCACATTGGCAGCTTTAAACTTGAAGTAATCCTGCGATGGAGCCCAGTGGACGCCTAAGGCCTTGACCGACTCGTCCTCGCCGATCAGCTTCTCCGAAATCTGACGCGCTGACTCTGGAAGCAGCTCCTGATGGCTTGCAGCCCATTTGTCCAGCTCGATTCCCGCTGAAGCTAACAACTTAGTGAGCTCGACCATCTTCTGGATCGCAGCCGCAATATCGTCAGCTCCTGTGAAAGTGTCGTCAACGTACGTCTCCGACTCCAAGCAACGAGCTCCGAGTGGAAAGCGATGGCCCTCATCCTTAACTAACTGCAACAGAGTGCGAATCGCTAAATAAGGAGCACTAGCCGTTCCATAAGTGACAGTCGTTAAACGAAAATCGACTGGTTCAGATGCAGCGTCGGGTGACCAGATGATCCTCTGGAAGTCCTGGTGTTCTGGATCCACCTGAATCTGTCGGAACATCTTGACGATGTCGGCAGTGAATACGAAGCGGTACCTACGCCAATTCAGGAGAATCAGGGAGAGATCGTTTTGCAGCGGAGGCCCTGCTAACAAAAGGGCATTGAGCGAGTGCCCGTCCCTCGTACGACGAGAGGCGTCAAACACAACTCTCAACTTCCACGACAAGGGATGAGTCTGCACCACCGGATGATGGGGCAGATACCATGCGTCAGACTTGGGTATCTCCGAACGCGGCACGCGTGACATATGCCCGAGCCTCTCGTACATCTCCATGAATTCGCAATACGCCTTAGCGAGTTTAGGGTCGCGTGAAAGACGACGATGCAAATGGGAGAGAGAGTTAAGGGCCATCCCTCTAGACTCTGCAGCAACGGAAGGGGGATCAGACCTCAACGGCAGTTTCACTACAAACCGACCCTGTGCGTCCCTCCGGTGAGTACCTGTGAAGAGCCTCTCGCATTTCTCATCCTCTGGTTTCAGCTTGGTGGACTGCGGTGCGAGCTCCTCGAGATTCCAAAACCGCTGCAACATCTTATCTAAATCATTATGGGTAGCGCAGTGGAGTGCCTGGACTGGAGGCTGAACCTCCGCTTGTGCCGCCCGCCGTCTCATTCCTGCATCCATTGGCCCGGAAACAATCCAACCGAGCACCGTGTTCTGGGCTACGAGCTGCGACGATGCTGATTTTTTTACCCCGGAGCAAAGTAGCTGACCATAAAGATCAGCTCCTAAAATCATATCGATCTTCTTCGGCACTGCGAACCCCGGATCAGCGAGAACGACGTCTGGAAATTGCTCTAGCGCTAAGTCCTCGTCAATCTCATATGAAGGGAGAAGCGACGTAAGTTTAGGGAGAACCAGCATCTCAGTGTCGACCTGGAAGCTTGAATCTACCGCTGATCGCAAAGAGAGTGGAGCGATTGACCGAGCGGTTCCAGCTGGACTCGCTCCCAGACCGGACAATGGCACGTGTGTACGTCGCCTAGTCAGTCCAAGCAACTGCACAATGGCCTCGGATACAAATGACGCTTCTGAGCCCTGATCTAAGAGCGCCCGTACATAAGTGCCCTTGCCTTTAGTACCCACTACCAACACACAGGCAGTAGCGAGTAGGATCTTCCTTGCAGACGACACGGACTTAGCTGCATGCAGCACCACTGCCGAGCCGCTACCAGGGTTCCCATGGTTGTCCTTATGTACACCAGATGTTGATCCTTGGCTACTCCTGCTGAAATCGTGAAGAGAGGAATGATGTTTCTGTTTACATATCGAACAACGGCCAGAAGAGGTACAGGAATTGACTCGATGACGCCCCAGGCAATTAAAACAGAGCCGCAACCGCTGGACCTCCTTCTGGCGATCCTGGGTCCTCTTGTCTTTGTACTGAGGGCATCGCATTAGAGCGTGTGCCTCAGAACAGAGGGGACACTGCGGATGACTTGCGTTGAAGACCTTACGAGGTTGACCCGATTTAGACGGAGGAGCCGGCCGTTTCTCTCCACGTCGCTCAGTAGCGAGCATACCCAGAGTTTGAGCTCTTGTTTCAAGGAACTCGACAAACTCGTTGAAGGTTGCCGGGGTGTACGACGGCTCCATTTCTCCGAAAACTTCCACTGCTCCCGCCTTACCCGTTGTCCGCTCCCTCTCGCTAAGCAAAGACTCCCACCGGTTGCGAGACTCTGAATCTAAGCGCTCCGACAGAATGAAAACAAACCAAACATCCCAGTGATCTACCGGCATCTTCAGCCCCCGCAAAGCACGAACAATACGCTTGGCTTCGTCAATGAAGGAGCGTATGTCCTCAGCTGACTCCTTATTTAAGTGAGGAAGATTCATGAAGGCCGTCAAATACTTGGTGATGATGAGCCTCGGATTGTGATACCGTTCTTCCAACGCCTTCCAAGTGCTTGCATAGTTAACGGTAGTAGACGGCACATCTTTAACTAAATCAGCCGCACTGCCGGTCAAACACATCTTAATATACTGAAGCCTAGTCACGTCAGCAATCCGGGGCAAATCATGCACCATGATTTTAAAATTATCGCGAAAACTTGCCCAATCCTCATAATTCCCTGAAAACGAAGGGAGACTAATCTTGGGAAGTTTCGTGAACCCTGAACCCGAGAAAGTATCACTCAAACTTTCACCAAGAGGTGTGGATTGATCTGCGACCTCGTACCGCGCCAGCAAAGTCAGGAGCTCGTCGAGGACCTCCTCATACCCCCCTGTTCGAGAATACCGAACTCATACTTGGTGATATAGATATCTTTTTCAGCATCATCCCTAGCGACAATGTCCGCATGAAATCCTCGAACCTCATCCCAAATTTGCTTCACAGCATCGATGCGAGCCTGAACGATGTTTTTGTTCAGCGACTCCAGCGGCTTAGCGATCAACCGGCTAAGCAAGCCCTTCATCTCAGCCAAACGCCTTGTTTGCGACACTGTCATCTTCTTCAGGGTTGTGGGATCTATGATAGACTGACCTTCCTATTAAACGAATAAATAAAACCAGAAGACAGAGAAAGAAAAAAAGAAAGAAAAAAAAAACTAAATTCGAAAAACTGCAATCGCCAAATCTGAAAATAAATTGTACTCGTGAGAAAAGAACAAACACACCGATGAAGAGAAGTCAAAACATCGTCAGAATGCGCGGCACGAGTGTCAAGCGCCACGACACGGTACAGAGAATCGACGTGTTTACGTCGCGAGCTTACGGCGCAGCGCCGAGGCGCAGAGCTAACGCACGGGATCCTAGCGCGCTCGCTATCAACGGCCGCTTTCACGAACCGTAGACCGACGCCGGTAGCGTGGTCGCTCATCTACAAAGGTACGCTTTTGAAATTATTGATCCTTCAGCTCAACAATCACTCACTCCTCACCCGGGGCACCATGTTCTTATAATTAAAGGAGTTCCAATATATATGTGTAGAAACCCAAAATGGTGGGAGAGTGAGCGAAGGTTGGGCTAATAAATCAAACACAAAGACATAGAATTTCGCGGAAAAGAAGGGACGAATTTATTTTTATTTTAACAGAGAACGGAAAGTATACAGAGAAAAAGAGACTCTACGATAGGCAGACCTTCTCAGCCCTGCCGCGTAGGTAGCTATCGCCGGGTGGATATTGGCACCCCGAGAAAAACTCGCACGTGGCCGACGTCCCAATACACTAAGAATTCACACACCAATTGCACTCCGAACGGCACAACGATCGCTAGACACACGCACACAACTCGACGAAAGGGGACGTGAGAGACGACCCCAATAACACGACCGACCGCGGTGACTCGCGAACACGTGCGCTAAGCGGCTTGCACTGATCGACCGGTTCCTCTGGACAGCCGTCGACTACTGAAATTAACGTCCTCGTAAGCCCCCATCCCACGTGATAACAAGGAGGCGCCCCTGGCGGCGCGCGCATGCGCTCGGCCGCCCTCACCGCAACGATCGACACGCTACGGCGCGAAATTCGAATCTCACAGAACGGCCATACGTATCCCGAACACACTCTATAACATAAAAATAGTGTTACTCTATGACATAAAAAGGTGTCACTCTATGACATAAAAAAGATGTCACTTTATGACATAAAAAATGTGGCGCTCTATGACAATAAAGATGTCACTCTATCACATAAAAAAGGTGTCACTCTATAACATAAAAAAGGTGTTACGCTATGACATAATAAAGGTGTCACTCTATGGCATAAAAAAGGTGTCACTTTATCACATAAAAAAGGTGTCACTCTATGACATAATAAAGATGTTACGCTATGACAGAAAAAAGATTTTTAATCTATGACATCAAAAAGGTGTTACTCTATGATATAAAAAGGTGTCACTCTATAACATAAGAAAGGCGTCACTCTATAACATAAAAAAGGTGTTACTCTATGACAGAAAAAAGGTGTCACACTATGACACAAAAAAGGTGTCACTCTATAACATAAGAAAGGCGTCACTCTATAACATAAAAAAGGTGTTACTCTATGGCATAAAGAAGGTGTCACTTTATCACATAAAAAAGGTCTCACTCTATGATATAATAAAGATGTTACGCTATTACAGAAAAAAGGTTTTTAATCTATGACATAAAAAAGGTGTCACTCTATGACATAAGAAAGGTGTCGCTCTATGACAGAAAAAAGGTTTTACTCTATGACATAAAAAGGTGTCACTCTATGACATAAAAGAGGTGTCACTTTCTGACATAAAAAATGTGTCGCTCTATGACAATAAAGATGTCACTCTATGACAGAAAAAAGGTTTTACTCTATGACATAAAAAAGGAGTTACTTTATGATATAAAAAGGTGTCACTCTATAACAAAAAAGGTGTCACTCTATAACATATAAAATGTGTTACTTTATGACATAAAAAGCTTGTTACTCTATGACATAAAAAAAGGTCTCACTCTATGATATAATAAAGGTGTCACTCTATGACATAAGAAAGGTGTTATTATAGCATGAAGAAGATGTCACTATATGTCATAATAAACATGTCACTCTATGACAGAAAAAAGGTTTTACTCTATGACACAAAAAAGGTGTTACGCTATGATATAAAAAGGTGTCACTCTATAACATAAAAAAGGCGTTACTCTATGACATAAAAAAGGTGTCACTCTATGACATAAAAAAGGTCTCACTCTATAATATAATAAAGGAGACACTCTATGACATAAAAAGGTGTGACTCTATAGCATAAAGAAGATGTCACTATATGACATAAAAAAGGTGTCATTCTATGACATAAAAAAGGTGTCGCTCTATAGCATAAAAAAGGTATCACTTTATGACATAAAAAAGATGTCATTCTATGACATAAAAAAGTTGTTATTCTATGACATGAAAACGGTGTCACTCTATGATATAAGAAAGGTGTCACTCTATGATATAAAAAAGGTGTCACTCTATAACATAACAAAGGAGTGACTTTATCACATAAAAAAGATGTCACCCTATGACATAAAAAAGGTGTTACTTTATGACATAAAAAATCTGTAACTCTATGACATAAAAAAGGTGTCACTCTATGACATAAAAAAGGTGTCACTCTATGACATAATACAGGTGTGACTATAGCATAAAAAAGATGTCACTATATGACATAAAAAAGGTGTCACGCTATGACATAAAGAAGGTGTCACTCTATGACATAAAAAAGGTGTCACTCTATGACATAAAAAAGGTGTCACTTTATGACATAAAAAATGTGTCACTCTATGACATAATAAAGATGTCACTCTATGACAGAAAAAGATTTTACTCTATGACATAAAAAAGGTGTTACTTTTTTATATAAAAAGGTGTCACTCTATGACATAATAAAGATATCACTCTATGATATAATAAACGTGTCACTCTATGACATAAAAAAGGTGTCACTCTATGACATAATAAAATTGTCACTCTATAACATAAAAAAGATGTGACTTTATGACATAAAAAAGGTGTCACATTATGACATAAAAAGGTGTCACTCTATGACATAACAAAGAAGTGACTTTATCACATAAAAAAGATGTCACTCTATGACATAAAAAAGGTGTTACTCTATGACATAAAAAATGTGTAACTCTATGACAAAAATAAGGTGTCACTCTATGACATAAGAAAGGTGTCACTCTATGATATAAAAAAGGTGTCACTCTATAACAAAAAAGGTGTCACTCTATAACATATAAAATGTGTTACTCTATGACATAAAAAGCTTGTTACTCTATGACATAAAAAAAGGTCTCACCCTATGATATAATAAAGGTGTCACTCTATGACATAAGAAAGGTGTTACTATATGTGTTACTATAATAAACATGTCACTCTATGACAGAAAAAAAGTTTTACTCTATGACACAAAAAAGGTGTTACGCTATGATATAAAAAGGTGTCACTCTATAACATAAAAAAGGTGTCACTCTGTAACATAAAAAAGGCGTTACTCTATGACATAAAAAAGGTGTCACTCTATGACATAAAAGAAGGTCTCACTCTATGATATAATAAAGGAGACACTCTATGACATAAAAAGGTGTGACTCTATAGCATAAAGAAGATGTCACTATATGACACAAAAAAGGTGTCATTCTATGACATAAAAAAGGTGTCACTCTATAGCATAAAAAAGGTATCACTCTATGACATAAAAAAGATGTCACTTTATGACATAAAAAAGCTGTCATTCTCTGACATAAAAAAGTTGTTATTCTATGACATCAAAACGGTGTCACTCTATGACATAAGAAAGGTGTCACTCTATGATATAAAAAAGGTGTCACTCTATAACATAACAAAGGAGTGACTTTATCACATAAAAAAGATGTCACTCTATGACATAATAAAGATGTCACACTATGACAGAAAAAGGTTTTACTCTATGACATAAAAAAGGTGTTACTTTATTATATAAAAAGGTGTCACTCTATGACATAATAAAGATGTCACTCTATGATATAATAAACGTGTCACTCTATGACATAAAAAAGGTGTCACTCTATGACATAATAAAATTGTCACTCTATAACATAAAAAAGATGTGACTTTATGACATAAAAAAGGTGTCACATTATGACATAAAAAGGTGTCACTCTATGACATAACAAAGGAGTGACTTTATCACATAAAAAAGATGTCACTCTATGATATAAAAAAGGTGTTACTCTATGACATAAAAAATGTGTAACTCTATGACATAAAAAAGGTGTCACTCTATGACATAATACAGGTGTGACTATAGCATAAAAAAGATGTCACTATATGACATAAAAAAGGTGTCACTTTGTGACATAAAAAATTTGTCACTCTATGACATAATAAAGATTTCACTCTATGACAGAAAAAAGGTTTTACTCTATGACATAAAAAGGTGTCACTCTATAACATAAAAAAGGTGTCACTCTACAACATAAAAGAGGTGTTACTCTGTGACATAAAAAATGTATCACTCTATGTTATAGTAAAGGATAGAGTGACACCTTTTTTATGTCATAAAGTGACATCTTTTTTATGTCATAGAGTGAAATCTTTATTATGTCATAGAGTCACACATTTTTTATGTCATAAAGTGAGGCCTTTTTTATGTCATAGAGTAACACCTTTTCTATGTCATAGAATGACATCTTCTTTATGTAATAGAGTGCCACCTTTATTATATCATAGTGTGAGACCTTTTTTTATGTCATAGAGTGACACCTTTTTTATGTCATAGAGTAAAACCTTTTTTATTTGATAGAGTGACACCTTTTATCGCCATAGTGTGACACGTTTACTATATCATAGTGATACGTTTTTATGTCATAGAGTAACACCTCTTTTATATCATAGAGTTACAGCTTTTTACGTCATAGAGTGACATCTTTTTTATGTGATAGAGTCACTCCTTCTTTATGTCATAGAGTGACACCTTTTTTATGTCATAGAGTGACACCCTTTTTCTGTCTGAGAGTGACACATTTTTATGTCATAGATTAACACCTTTTTATGTCATAGATTAACACATTTTTTATGTTATAGAGTGACACCTTTTTCATGTGATAGAGCGACAACTTTTTTATGTCATAGAGTGACACCTTTATTATATCATAGAGTGATACCTTTTTTAACGTCATAGAGTGACACCTTTTTTATGTCACGGAGTAACACCTTTTTTATGTTATAGAGTGACACCTTTCTTATCTGATAGAGTGACACCTTCTTTATGCCAGAGAGTGACGACTTTATTATGTCACAGAGTAAAACCGTTTTCTGTCATAGAGTGACATCTTTATCATGTCATAGAGTGACACCTTTTTTATGTCATGGAGTGACACCTTTTTTATGTCATAGAGTAAAACCTTTTTCTGTCATGGTGTGAAATCTTTTTTATGTCATAGATTGACATATTTTTTATGTCATAGAGTGACACCTTTTTTGTGTCATAGAGCGACACATTTCTTATGTCATAGAGTGACACCTTTATTGTATCATAGAGTGAGACCTTTTTTTATGTCATAGAGTGACACCTTTTTTATGTCATAGAGTAACACCTTTTTTATGTTATAGAGTGGCGCCTTTCTTATGTTATAGAGTGACACCTTTTTATATCATAGAGTAACACCTTTTTTATGTCATAGAGTAAAAACCTTTTTTCTGTCATAGCGTGACACCTTTTTTATGTCATAGAGTGACACCTTTTTTATGTCATAGAGTGACACCTTTTTTATGTCATAGAGTGACAGCTTTGTTATATCATAGTGTGACATCTTTATGATGTCATAGAATGACACCTTTTTATATCATAAAGTAACACCTATTTTATGTCATAGTGTAAAACCTTTTTCCTGTCATAGAGTGACATCTTTATTTTGTCATAGAGTGGCACATTTTTATGCCATAGAGTGACACCTTTATTATGTCATAGAGTAAAACCTTTTTCTGTCATAGATTGACATCTTTATTATGTCATAGAGTGACACATTTTTTATGTCATAGAGTAAAACCTTTTTCTGTCATAGAGTGACATCTTTATTATGCAATAGAGTGACATATTTTTTATGCCATCGATTGACACCTTTATTATGTCATAGAGCGACACCTTTCATATGTCATAGAGTGACACCTTTATTGTATCATAGAGTGAGACCTTTTTTTATGTCATAGAGTGACACCTTTTTTATGTCATAGAGTAACACCTTTTTTATGTTATAGAGTGGCGCCTTTCTTATGTTATAGAGTGACACCTTTTTATATCATAGAGTAACACCTTTTTTATGTCATAGAGTAAAAACCTTTTTTCTGTCATAGCGTGACACCTTTTTTATGTCATAGAGTGACACCTTTTTTATGTCATAGAGTGACACCTTTTTTATGTCATAGAGTGACAGCTTTGTTATATCATAGTGTGACATCTTTATGATGTCATAGAATGACACCTTTTTATATCATAAAGTAACACCTATTTTATGTCATAGAGTAAAACCTTTTTCCTGTCATAGAGTGACATCTTTATTTTGTCATAGAGTGGCACATTTTTATGCCATAGAGTGACACCTTTATTATGTCATAGAGTAAAACCTTTTTCTGTCATAGAGTGACATCTTTATTATGCAATAGAGTGACATATTTTTTATGCCATCGATTGACACCTTTATTATGTCATAGAGCGACACCTTTCATATGTCATAAAGTGACACCTTTTTGATGTGATAGTGTAAAACCTTTTTCTGTCATGGAGTGACATCTTTATTATGTCATAGATTGACATATTTTTTATGTCATAGAGTGACACCTTTATTAGGTCATAGAGCGTCACCTTTATTATATCATAGACTGAGACCTTTTTTTATGTCATAGGGTGACACCTTTTTTATGTCATAGAGTAACACCTTTTTTATGTTATAGAGTGACGCCTTTGTTATGTTATAGAGTGACACCTTTTTATATCATAGAGTAACACCTTTTCTATGTCATAGAGTAAAACATTTTTGCTGTCATAGCGTGACATCTTTATTATGTCATAGAGTGACACCTTTTTTATGTCATAGAGTGACACCTTTTTTATCCCATAGAGTGACATCTTTATTATGTCATAGAGTAACACCTTTTTTATGTTATAGAGTGACGGCTTTCTTATGTTATAGAGTGACACCTTTTTATATCATAGAGTAACACCTTTTTTATGTCATAGAGTAAAACCTTTCTTCTGTCATAGAGTGAAATCTTTATTATGTCATAGAGTGACATATTTTTTATGTCATAAAGTGACAACTTTTTTATGTCAAGGAGTGACACCTTTTTTATGTCATAATGTGACACCTTTTTTATGATATAGAGTAAAACCTTTTTCTGTCATAGAGTAACATCTTTATTATGTCATAGAGTAACACCTTTTTTATGTCATAGAGTTACACCTTTTTTATGTCATATAGTAACACCCTTTTTATGTCATAGAGTAACACATTTTTTATGTTATAGAGTGACACCTTCTTTGTTATAGAGTGACAACTTTTTATATCATAGAGTAACACATTTTTTATGTCGTAGAGTAACACCTTTTTTATGTCATAGAGTGACATCTTTTTTATGTGATAGAGTCACTCCTTATGTCATAGAGTGACACCTTTTTTATGTCATAGAGTGACACACTTTTTCTGTCATAGAGTGAAACATTTTTATGTCATAGATTAACACCTTTTTTATGTTATAGAGTGACACCTTTTTTATGTGATAGAGTGACACCTTTGTTATGCCATAGAGTGACACCTTTATTAGGTCATAGAGTGACACCTTTTATGTGTCATAAAGTGACATCTTTTTTATGTCATAGAGTGAAATCTTTATTAAGTCATAGAGTCACACATTTTTTATGTCATAAAGTGAGACCTTTTTTATGTCATAGATTGACATATTTTTTATGTCATAGAGTGACACCTTTATTAGGTCATAGAGCGTCACCTTTATTATAACATAGACTGAGACCTTCTTTTATGTCATAGAGTGAAATCTTTATTATGTCATAGAGTGACATATTTTTTATGTCATAGAGTAAAACCTTCTTCTGTCATAGAGTGACATCTTTATTATGCAATAGAGTGACATATTTTTTATGCCATCGATAGACACCTTTATTATGTCATAGAGCGACACCTTTCATATGTCATAGAGTGACACCTTTTTGATGTGATAGTGTAAAACCTTTTTCTGTCATGGAGTGACATCTTTATTATGTCATAGATTGACATATTTTTTATGACATAGTGATATCCTTTTTCTGACTTAGAGTGGCACATTTTTATGTCATAGATTAACACCTTTTTTATGTTATAGAGTGACACCTTATTCATGTCATAGAGTGACACCTTTTTTATGCCATAGAGCGACACCTTTATTATGTCAGAGGAAAGCCGTTTACTGTCTTAGAGTGACATCTTGTTTATGTCATAGAGTGACACCTTTCTTATGTCATAGAGTGAAACCTTTTTTTATGTCAAAAAGTGACATCTTTTTATGTCATAGAGTAACACCTTTTTTATGTTATAGAGTGACACCTTTTTTATGTGATAGAGTGACACTTTTTTATGCCAGAGAGTGACGCCTTTATTATGTCATAAAGTAAAACCTTTTTCTGACATAGAGTGACATCTTTAATGTGTCATAGAGTAACACCTTTTTTATGTCATGGAGTGATACCTTTTTTATGTCATAGAGTAAAACCTTTTTCTGTCATGGAGTGAAATCTTTATTATGTCATAGATTGACATATTTTTATGTCATAGAGTGACACCTTTATTATGTCATAGAGCGACACCTTTCTTATGTCATAGAGTGACACCTTTTTTATGTCATAAAGTGACATCTTTTTTATGTCATAGAGTGAAATCTTTATTATGTCATAGAGTCACACATTTTTTATGTCATAAAGTGAGACCTTTTTTGTCATAGAGTAACACCTTTTCTATGTCATAGAATGACATCTTCTTTATGTCATAGAGTGCCACCTTTATTATATCATAGTGTGAGACCTTTTTTTATGCCAGAGAGTGACACCTTTTTTATGTCATAGAGTAACACCTCTTTTATATCATAGAGTTACACCTTTCTACGTCATAGAGTGACATCTTTTTTATGTGATAGAGTCACTCCTTTTTTATGTCATAGAGTGACACCTTTTTTATGTCATAGAGTGACACCCTTTTTCTGTCTTAGAGTGACACATTTTTATGTCATAGATTAACACCTTTTTATGTCATAGATTAACACCTTTTTTATGTTATAGCGTGACACCTTTTTCATGTGATAGAGCGACACCTTTTTTATGTCATTGAGTGACACCTTTATTATATCATAGAGTGATACCTTTTTTAACGTCATAGAGTGACACCTTTTTTATGTCACGGAGTAACACCTTTTTTATGTTATAGAGTGACACCTTTTTTATGTGATAGAGTGACATCTTCTTTATGCCAGAGAGTGACGCCTTTATTATGTCACAGAGTAAAACCGTTTTCTGTCATAGAGTGACATCTTTATCATGTCATAGAGTGACACCTTTTTTATGTCATGGAGTGACACCTTTTTTATGTCATAGAGTAAAACCTTTTTCTGTCATAGTGTGAAATCTTTTTTATTTCATAGATTGACATATTTTTTATGTCATAGAGTGACACCTTTTTTGTGTCATAGAGCGACCCATTTCTTATGTCATAGAGTGACACCTTTATTGTATCATAGTGTGAGACCTTTTTTTATGTCATAGAGTAACACCTTTTTCATGTCATAGAGTAACACCTTTTTTATGTTATAGAGTGGCGCCTTTCTTATGTTATAGAGTGACACCTTTTTATATCATAGAGTAACACCTTTTTTATGTCATAGAGTAAAAACCTTTTTTCTGTCATAGCGTGACACCTTTTTTATGTCATAGAATGACACCTTATTCATGTCATAGAGTGACACCTTTTTTATGTTATAGAGTGACAGCTTTGTTATATCATAGTGTGACATCTTTATGATGTCATAGAATGACACCTTTTTATATCATAATGTAACACCTTTTTTATGTCATAGAGTAAAACCTTATTTCTGTCATAGAGTGACATCTTTATTATGCAATAGAGTGACATATTTTTTATGCCATCCATTGACACCTTTATTATGTCATAGAGCGACACCTTTCTTATGTCATAGAGTGACACCTTTATTATGTCATAGAGTAAAACCTTTTTCTGTCATAGATTGACATCTTTATTATGTCATAGAGTAAAACATTTTTTATGTCATAGAGTAAAACCTTTTTCTGTCATAGAGTGACATCTTTATTATGCAATAGAGTGACATATTTTTTATGCCATCGATTGACACCTTTATTATGTCATAGAGCGACACCTTTCTTATGTCATAGAGTGACACCTTTTTTATGTCATAAAGTGACATCTTTTTTATGTCATAGAGTGAAATCTTTATTATGTCATAGAGTCACACATTTTTTATGTCATAAAGTGAGACCTTTTTTATGTCATAGAGTAACACCTTTTCTATGTCATAGAATGACATCTTCTTTATGTCATAGAGTGCCACCTCTATTATATCATAGTGTGAGACCTTTTTTTATGTCATAGAGTGACACCTTTTTTATGTCATAGAGTAAAACCTTTTTTATTTGATAGAGTGACACCTTTTATCGCCATAGTGTGACACGTTTAGTATATCATAGTGATACGTTTTTATGTCATAGAGTAACACCTCTTTTATATGATAGAGTGACACCTTTTTTATGTCATAGAGTAACACCTTTTTTATGTTATAGATTGACGGCTTTCTTATGTTATAGAGTGACACCTTTTTATATCATAGAGTAACACCTTTTTTATGTCATAGAGTAAAACCTTTTTTCTGTCATAGAGTGAAATCTTTATTAAGTCCTAGAGTGACATATTTTTTGTCATAAAGTGACAACTTTTTTATGTCAAGGGGTGACACCTTTTTTATGTCATAATGTGACACCTTTTTTATGATATAGAGTAAAACCTTTTTCTGTCATAGAGTAACATCTTTATTATGTCATAGAGTAACACCTTTTTTATGTCATAGAGTTACACCTTATTTATGTCATATAGTAACACCCTTTTTATGTCATAGAGTGACGTCTTTATTAGGTCATGGAGTGACATATTTTTTATGTCATATATTGACACCTTTATTATGTCATAAAGTGACACCTTTCATATGTCATAGAGTGACACCTTTATTATATCATAGAGTGAGACCTTTTTTTACGTCATAGAGTGACACCTTTTTTATGTTAATGAGTAACACCCTTTTTATCTTATTGAGTGACAGCTTTTATATGTTAAAGAGTGACACCTTTTTACATCATAGAGTAACACCTTTTTTATGTCATAGAGTAAAACCATTTTCTGTCATAGAGTGACATCTTTATTATGTCATAGTGTGACACATTTTTTATGTCATACAGTGACACCTTTTTTATGTCATAGAGTGACACCTTTCTTATGTCATAGAATGACACCTTTTTTTGTCATAGAGTAACACCTTTTTTATGTCATATAGTGACATCTTTTTTATGCTATAGAGTCACTCCTTTTTTATGTCATAGAGAGACTTCTTTATTATGAGATAGGGTGACACCTTTTTTATGTCATAGAGTAAAACCTTATTCTGTCATAGATTGACACCTTTATTATGTCATAGAGCGACACCTTTCATATGTCATAGCGTGACACCTTTATTATGTCATAGAGTGACACATTTTTTATGTCATAGAGTGACATCTTGATTATGCTCTAGAGTCACTCCTTTTTTGTCATAGAGTGACACCTTTTTTATGTTATAGAGTGACAACTTTTTAAACCATGGAGTAACACCTTTATTATGTCATAGAGTAAAAACTTTTTTACGTCATAGAGTAACACCTTTTTTATGTCATAGAGTAAAACCATTTTCTGTTATAGACACATCTTTATTATGTCATAGTGTGACACCTTCTTCATGTCATAAAGTGACACCATTATTATATCATAGAGTGATACCTTCTTTTATGTCATAGAGTGACACCTTTTTTATGCCATAGAGTGACACCTTTATTATGTCATAGAGTAACACCTTTTTTATGTTATAGAGTGACGGTTTTCTTATGTTATAGAGTGACACCTTTTTATATCATAGAGTAACACCTTTTTTATGTCATAGAGTAAAACCTTTTTTCTGTCATAGAGTGAAATCTTTATTATGTCATAGAGTGACATATTTTTTATGTCATAAAGTGACAACTTATTTATGTCAAGGAGTGACACCTTTTTTATGTCATAATGTGACACCTTTTTTATGATATAGAGTAAAACCTTTTTCTGTCATAGAGTAACATCTTTATTATGTCATAGAGTAACACCTTCTTTATGTCATAGAGTTACACCTTTTTTATGTCATATAGTAACACCCTTTTTATGTCATAGAGTAACACATTTTTTATGTTATAGAGTGACACCTTTTTTGTTATAGAGTGACAACTTTTTATATGATAGAGTAACACATTTTTTATGTCGTAGAGTAACACCTTTTTTATGTCATAGAGTGACATCTTTTTTATGTGATAGAGTCACTCCTTATGTCATAGAGTAACACCTTTTTTATGTCATAGAGTGACACACTTTTTCTATCATAGAGTGAAATATTTTTATGTCATAGATTAACACCTTTTTTATGTTATAGAGTGACACCTTTTTTATGTGATAGAGTGACATCTTTGTTATGCCATAGAGTGACACCTTTATTAGGTCATAGAGTAAAACCTTTTTCTGTCATAGAGTAACATCTTTATTATGTCATAGAGTGACACCTATTTTATGTCATAGAGTAAAACCTTTTTCTGTCATAGAGTGACGTCTTTATTAGGTCATGGTGTAACATATTTTTTATGTCATATATTGACACCTTTATTATGTCATAGAGTGACACCTTTCATATGCCATAGAGTGACACCTTTATTATATCATAGAGTGAGACCTTTTTTTACGTCATAGAGTGACACCTTTTTCATGTCAATGAGTAACACCCTTTTTATCTTATAGAGTGACAACTTTTATATGTTAAAGAGTGACACCTTTTTACATCATAGAGTAACACCGTTTTTATGTCATAGAGTAAAACCATTTTCTGTCATAGAGTGACATCTTTATTATGTCATAGTGTGACACATTTTTTATGTCATAAAGTGACACCTTTTTTATGTCATAGAGTGACACCTTTCTTATGTCATAGAATGACACCTTTTTTATGTCATATAGTGACATCTTTTTTATGTTATAGAGTTACTCCTTTTTTATGTCATAAGAGTGACACCTTTTTTATGTCATAGAGTGACACCTTTCTTATGTCATACAGTGACACCTTTTTTATATCATAGAGTGACACCTTATTCTGTCATAGAGCAACACCATTTATATGTTATAGAGTGACACCGTTTTTATGTGATAGAGTGACACCTTTTTTATGCCATAGTTTGACACCTTTACTATATCATAGAGTGATACCTTTTTATGTGATAGTGTCACTCCTTTTTTATGTTATAGAGTAACATCTTTTTTATGCTATAGAGTTACTCCTTTTTTATGTCATAGAGTGACACCTTTTTTTGTCATAGAGTGACACCCATTTTCTGTCATAGAGTGACACATTTTTATGTCATAGATTAACACCTTTTTATATCATAGATTAACACCTTTTTTATGTCATATAGTAACATCTTTTTTATGCTTTAGAGTCACTCCTTTTTTATGTCATAGAGTGACACCTTTTTTTGTCATAGAGTGACACCCATTTTCTGTCATAGAGTGACACATTTTTATGTCATAGAGTAACACCTTTTTTATGTTATAGAGTGACACCTTTTTATGTGATAGAGTGACACCTTTTTTATGCCATAGAGTGACACCTTTATTATGTCATAGAGTGACAGCTTTTATATGCTATAGAGTGACACCTTCTTACGTCATAGAGTAACACCTTTTTTATGTCATAGAGTAAAACCATTTTCTGTCATAGAGTGACATCTCTATTATGTCATAGTGTGACACCTTTTTTATGTCATAGAGTGACACTTTTATTATATCATAGAGTGATACCTTTTTTTATGTCATAGAGTGACACATTTTTTGTGTCACAGAGTAACACCTTTTTTATGTTATAGAGTGACACCTTTTTTATGTCATAAAGTGACATCTTTTTTAAGTCATAGAGTGACACCTCTATTATGTCATAGAGTGACATCTTTTTTTCATAGAGTGCCACCTTTATGAGATCATAGAGTGAGACCTTTTTTTATGTTATAGAGTAACATCTTTTTTATGCTATAGAGTTACTCCTTTTTTATGTCATAGAGTGACACCTTTTTTTGTCATAGAGTGACACCATTTTCTGTCATAGAGTGACACATTTTTATGTCATAGAGTAACACCTTTTTTATGTTATAGAGTGACACCTTTTTATGTGATAGAGTGACATATTTTTTATGCCATAGAGTGACACCTTTATTATGTCATAGAGTGATAGCTTTTATATGTTATAGAGTGACACCTTTTTACGTCATAGAGTGACACCTTTTTTATGTCATAGAGTAACACCTTTTTTATGTTATAGAGTGACGCCTTTGTTATGTTATAGAGTGATACCTTTTTATATCATAGAGTAACACCTTTTCTATGTCATAGAGTAAAACCTTTTTGCTGTCATAGCGTGACATCTTTATTATGTCATAGAGTGACACCTTTTTTATGTCATAGAGTGACACCTTTTTTATGCCATAGAGTGACACCTTTATTATGTCATAGAGTAACACCTATTCTATGTTATGGAGTGACGGCTTTCTTATGTTGTAGAGTGATACCTTTTTATATCATAGAGTAACACCTTTTCTATGTCATAGAGTAAAACCTTTTTGCTGTCATAGCGTGACATCTTTATTATGTCATAGAGTGACACCTTTTTTATGTCATAGAGTGACACCTTTTTTATGCCATAGAGTGACACCTTTATTATGTCATAGAGTAACACCTATTCTATGTTATAGAGTGACGGCTTTCTTATGTTATAGAGTGACACCTTTTTATATCATAGAGTAACACCTTTTTTATGTCATAGAGTAAAACCTTTTTTCTGTCATAGAGTGAAATCTTTATTATGTCATAGAGTGACATATTTTTTATGTCATAAAGTGACAACTTTTTTATGTCAAGGAGTGACACCTTTTTTATGTCAAAATGTGACACCTTTTTTATGATATAGAGTAAAACCTTTTTCTGTCATAGAGTAACATCTTTATTATGTCATAGAGTAACACCTTTTTTATGTCATAGAGTTACACCTTTTTTATGTCATATAGTAACACCCTTTATATGTCATAGAGTAACACATTTTTTATGTTATAGAGTGACACCTTTTTTGTTATAGAGTGACAACTTTTTATATCATAGAGTAACACATTTTTTATGTCGTAGAGTAACACCTTTTTTATGTCATAGAGTGACATCTTTTTTATGTGATAGAGTCACTCCTTATGTCATAGAGTGACACCTTTTTTATGTCATAGAGTGACACACTTTTTCTGTCATAGAGTGAAACATTTTTATGTCATAGATTAACACCATTTTTATGTTATAGAGTGACACCTTTTTTATGTGATAGAGTGACATCTTTGTTATGCCATAGAGTGACACCTTTATTAGGTCATAGAGTAAAACCTTTTTCTGTCATAGAGTAACATCTTTATTATGTCATAGAGTGACACCTATTTTATGTCATAGAGTAAAACCTATTTCTGTCATAGAGTGACGTCTTTATTAGGTCATGGTGTGACATATTTTTTATGTCATATATTGACACCTTTATTATGTCATAGAGTGACACCTTTCATATGCCATAGAGTGACACCTTTATTATATCATAGAGTGAGACCTTTTTTTCCGTCATAGAGTGACACCTTTTTTATGTCAATGAGTAAAACCATTTTCTGTCATAGAGTGACATCTTTATTATGTCATAGTGTGACACATTTTTTATGTCATAAAGTGACACCTTTTTTATGTCATAGAGTGACACCTTTCTTATGTCATAGAATGACACCTTTTTTATGTCATATAGTGACATCTTTTTTATGTTATAGAGTTACTCCTTTTTTATGTCTTAAGAGTGACACCTTTTTTATGTCATAGAGTGACACCTTTCTTATGTCATACAGTGACACCTTTTTTATATCATAGCGTGACACCTTATTCTGTCATAGAGTAACACCATTTATATGTTATAGAGTGACACCGTCTTTATGTGATAGAGTGACACCTTTTTTATGCCATAGTTTGACACTGTTTGAGTAAGCCTTAATTATATATGAGTAAACATGCTGCGGGTGTTAAAATAAATTGAAGTCACACACAGAAGTAAATTGAAAATAGAAACTATATTCACAAAGTCACTTATTAAATAAATTACAAATTTTGGTTTTATTTTCACATAAATTGAAAAGGGAGTTTAAATTACACTGAGGTTAATGATTGTATTTGAGTAGTGTGTCCGCAATTCCAACTATGAGTGCACATTAATAATGGAGTAGTAATCTCTTACTAGAGACAACCAACCTGTGAGTTTTGAGTCTGTCTGCAACTGAAATGAGATTGTCCGTTGATAGTTGCTTGAGTATTTCCTGACACTCCCTCCTGGGCTCACACACAATGAAGCTGTTAAAATGAGCAATGGTAAACAATTATAATTGAATTGCTGCCTTGAGTTTTTCTAATTCACACATGTTCACTTTTACACTGGCCGCCGTTGCCAACACGTGGTTGGCAACATAACCTCTAGTATTGTGAGAGATTTTACCTTGCAATAGAGTCGATTGTACTAATCGTCCTTGCACCTTGAGTATTGCGTGAGTGAAGGGTGATGCGAGTTTCTAGTGAGAGATTGAGTAGAGCCTGTGGTGAGTTGATCCAGTGTCGATTTGAGCCAGTGAAATCCGTTGAGAGATACCGATGAGATTTTCAGGTGCGCAGTGGTGAGAGATGCTCCTCGTGGCACGGCTGAAGAAAAAAAGAGCGAGGCCTTGAACGCTTCCGTCTTCTTGGCCTTCACGATTCACTTCGCGAATCAAATCACAATCTCTCTCACATTTGTATGTGAGAGAGCGAGAGAGACCGAAACAGCGCGAATTCACCTTGTGAATCAGTGTAGCGTCCCGGCTGTTCCGCCGGGAGGCCGCGAGGTGCTGCCGCGCCGTGGTAGCGCCGTGAGTCGTGCCGAGCTGAGTGTAACCGCGGGAATTCAAATTATTGAATTCCCAAACATTCCGCCCGCCATCAACCGCCAGGTTGATTTAATTTCCGATTGGCACTGGCAAGATGGCGAGTTTTGCAATTGGGCGGGTGAGTTGAGTGGTGGCCGTCTTTATTGTTACAACTCTGGTGAGATTGTCAGTTCCAGGGTGAAGTTGAGTGACTCTTGCGAGTGGCCATTTGCTTGGGGGTGAGTGTTCATCCGTGAGTAGTACCATGGAACCCACTTTTATCTCATGAGAGGGATGATGCCATTTTGAAATTGATTGAAGCCGTTGAAGGTATTGAGTTGACCAATGCTTCCAAAATTGCTGAGTGATCCGTTGAATGAGTTGCCATTTGGAAAGCCTTGATTCCTTGAAGGTGAGTAAGCTTGGTTCAGGCACTGAGTTCAATGCCTTGCCGATGAGAAAGTGTCCGGGTGTGAGTGCATTTATGTCTTCTGGGTCTTCACTGAGTGGTTCTAGCGGCCTTGAGTTGAGTAATGCTTCTATTTGAGTGAGCAAGGTAGCTGAAGCTTCAAAGGTGAGTTGAGTGTCCCCAATGGTCCGTCGCAGGTGAAATTTGACTGATTTCACTACTGCTTCCCACTTGCCTCCCATATGAGGTGCAGCAGGTGGGTTGAATATCCATTGGGTTCCCTCGTTCGCTAGTGAGTTGTACAAGATTGAGTTTTCATGTTGGTGTTGAGAAAATAGAGTCTTCAGTTCCCTTGCTGCTCCGATGAAGTTCGTTCCACAGTCTGAGTATAGTTTGGAGGGTATCCCTCTCCTTGAGGTGAACCGTCTGTATGCCGCTAAGAATCCGTCCGTTGAGTAGTCACTGACCACTTCTAGGTGAACAGCTGACGTTGAGAAGCACACAAAGATACAAATCCAGCCCTTGTATGTTTTGGATCCACGACCTTTCCATGAGTTAATGGTGATTGGCCCGGCGTAATCGATCCCAGTGTGAGTGAAAGGTGGTGATGGGGTGACCCTGGCCATGGGTAATTGCCCCATGAGTTGCTGAGCCCGTTGAGCCCGATACCTTGCACAAGTCACATACTTTAAGATATGTGACTTGACCGGTGCTCTGCCTCCGATTATCCAAAATTCCTGCCGAGTGTGTGCCAAAGTGAGTTGAGCGCCACCGTGTAACGTTGAGAGGTGAGCGTTCCGAATGATCAGTGTGGTGAGTTGACTGCTCCGTGGTAATATTGCTGGGTGTTTTGAGTGATGATCGAGTTGAGTTTTTTGAAGCCGCCCTCCTACTCGAACAATTCCTATTGAGTCAATGTAGGCAGTCAGTCGGTTGAAAACATGATTTCTTGGGACTTGAGAATTTTTCAGCATAATGAGTTCTGAGTGAAAATGAACCTGCTGAATTTTCTTGACCCAGAAGAGTTTTGCCGGAATGAGTAGATCAGTTGTGAGTTTCGATTCATGGTGAGTTTTTCCTTTTGCCTTGAATCTATCACATGCGAGCATTACCCATCCAGTTATTCTTATGAGTTGAGTGAGTGATGAGTAATAATCGATGATGTCCCACAATTTGCTTGAGTTTGACTTGGCTGCGGTGAGTGTGACCTTAGCCCTCATTTCTGGAAGATTGGTTTCTTGGATAGAGGATGCTTGAGAAGGCCAAGCTGATTCTTCCTGGCAGAGCCAACTTGGTCCATGCCACCATAAGTGATGCTCTCTGAGTTGTGAAGTGAGTAAGCCGCGCGAGGCACAATCCGCTGGATTATCTGCTCCAGGCACATGTCTCCATTGTGCTGTTGGAATGAGTTCTTGAATTAAAGCAACTCTATTTCCAACAAAGTCCTTCCATTTTGTGGGGTGTGAGCGTATCCATGTGAGTGCTACCTTTGCGTCTGTCCATAAATGTATGTGTGAGATTGGCAATCGTGAGTAGTCCAAAACATGTTTTGCCAGCTTAGTGAGTAGTACTGCCGCTCCCAATTCCAATCGTGGGATTGACAGTCGCTTGAGTGGTGCCACCTTTGTTTTGGAGATTAGAACTGATGATGTTGAGTGAGAGTTTGGTGTTGTAGATTTAATGTAGAGAACTGCAGCCATTGCTTGTTGTGAAGCATCCGAGAAGCCATGAAGTTCTACAATTGAGTTTTCCTGAATTCCTAACCACCTGGGTAAGGCGATTGTCTTCAGGTGAGTGAGATCTTCTCGGATGTGCAGCCATTTCTTCACGATTGAGTTTGGCAGAGATTCGTCCCAAGACAGCTTGTGGAGCCACAGTTCTTGCAGGAGGATTTTTGATGTGATTATAACCGGTGAGATAATTCCAATGGGATCGTATAGTTGAGATACTTCAGAAAGTATAATCCGCTTTGTTATCATTTCCTGAAGAGGTGGCAGAGTTGTTCTGAAGGTGAGTTTGTCCGAGTGTGGGAGCCATTTCATCCCGAGTATATTTGTAGCGCAATCATCTAAAAGCACAGCTTCTTCAGCTGTTGGCTCTTTAAGAAATTCCTTGAGGAAGCCAGATGAGTTTGAGTTCCATTTTGCCAATGGAAAACCGCCCGCCTTGCATAGTGCGGTTAACTGCTTGGCCTTTTCAATGAGAAGTTCCGTTGATGCAGCTCCACCGAAGATGTCATCCACATACCTTCCAAATAGAAGTGAGTCAATGGCAAGTGGATATTTGTCTCCTTCATCCTTTACCAGCTGAAGAAGAGTCCGAATTGCTAAGTAAGGGGCTGCTCGTGTTCCATAGGTGACTGTAGTCAAATGGAAGTGAGTAAGTTGACCCGTTTCATCTACCCATAAAATGCGTTGTAGATTCCAATCTTGAGGGTGAACCTTGATCTGACGGTACATTTTTGTAACGTCAGTTGAGAAGACAAATGGTTGAGTTCGAATCCAGATGAGAACATCCACAATGTTAGGTGAGAGGTTAGGTCCAGTATGCATGATGTCATTGAGTGATTTTCCAGTTGTTGTGAGTGCTGAACCATTGAAAACTGCTCTGAGTTTTGTCGTTAAACTATCTTCTCGTAATACTCCATGGTGAGGAAGATAGTAAGATGGTTTGGTAGATATGTCCTGTTGAGGGATCAGCACCATATGGCCCAATTTGCAGTATTCATCCATGAACGAGTAGTACCTTTCCTTGTAGATGCTGTTTTGATTGCATTTTATGAGTATTCTCTTGAGGTACGCTTGAGCTTTTCCGAATGAGTTTCCGAGTACGTCTGCAGATTCTGTGAGAGGTAATCTGACTTGGTATCGTCCCTGAGTATCTCTCGTATGAGTCTCAGCAAAGTGTTGTTCACACAATGCGTCTTCCTTGTTGAGTTTGACTGCAGACGTTGATGGGGGCTCTTCTTGAACCCAAAAGCGGGTGAGTAGTTCCTGCAAGTCTTCAGTGTTGAGTGGGGCCGTTGTATGATGTACTACCTTGTGTTGCACAGCTGAGTTTGATGGACCTATTAGCAGCCAGCCGAAAATTGATAATTGTGCGATCGGTTCAATCACACTTCCCCTTATGAGATTAGGTTTGATGATTTGGCCGTAATAGTCCGCTCCGATAAGTACATCTACTGGTTGAGGTTTCCAAAATGTCGGATCAGCCAAGTTGAGTTTCTCTGTATGTTGCCACTGACGTTGCTCACATTCTTCTGATGGTAATAGTGTTGAGACTTGGCGTATAATGTGAGCTGTGATCCGAATGGTGAGATTTTTGTAGATGGTGCGTAAGGTGAGTTGAGCCTTTCCGAGAGTTTGAGTTGAGTGCGTGCCGCCAACTCCAAGAATTGGTATAGTTGAGTGTTGCCGCTTAATGTTGAGTAAATCCACAGAATCCTTGGAGATGAATGAGAGTTCCGAGCCTGAGTCAATGAGTATTCTGAGTTGATGAGATGTCACCGGTGAGTCGTACCATGCCAATGCAGTTGCAAGTAAAGTGAGTTGAGAAGTTGAGTAATCATGTTGAGTTTGACCGTGTTGTGAGATGATTGCGCCGTTGTCCTAATTTTGAGTTGATCCGGATGCTGAGTTGGTTTGAGTTTTCCTTTCAGGGTCTCTTGGCACATGAATCATGGTGTGATGATTTCCATTGCAGTGCCTGCACTTATATTGTGACTTGCAGTTCTTAGCTGAGTGCAGACCGAGGCAGTTATAGCACAGCGGCTTTTCCATGACAAATTTTCTCCGTTGTTGTTCATTGAGCAATTTGAACTGTTGACAAGCCACAATAAAATGCGGCTCACCACAATAAGTGCATGGATGTTGAGAAATCCGAGTTGAGTGTGTCACCTTCTGTGAGTCTTGCCGTGGTTGAGTTGGACTGGTGACGTGAAGAGACCTTAATGGTTTTGAGGTTTGAGTGTTGGCCGGTTTTTGAGTGGATGCTGGTGAGTCAGCTGCAATTTCCAATGCACGCACCCGCGCGATCAGGAAGGACTCAAATTCCTCAAATGTTGGCAGCTCCGTGATGGAAACTCGAGAAGTCTCCCATGCTTCTCGAGTTGACCTGTCAATGAGCTTTGACAGGCGATGAGCCAGTATGCAGTCTCCTAGCTGCTCTTGTGGTACCAACAGATTGAGGGATTTCCTAATTTTTGACATCTCCGAAATCAAGGTGTTGAGTGTGGCCGGGTTTTTGACGTAACAGCATTCAACTCGAGTAGATGGTCAAGCTGATCATTCAATAGGACTCGTTTATTCTCAAACCTCGTCACTAATGTAGCCCATGCTGGTGTGAGAGACTCATCGTTGAGTGAAAATCCTTGTATGAGTGTGAGTGGTGTTCCGCTGAGAGAGCTGCGCAGGTAGTGTAGCTTCTCATAGTTTTTGAGTCCAGGCCGATTCAGAATTAATCCCGTGAACATTTCCTTATATGAAGGCCACTCAGTATATGCTCCGCTGAAGGTTGGCAACTTGATCTCTGGCAGCTTACTTAAATGAGTGTTCTGAGTTTGTCCGGTTAATGGCTGTGTCACTTGATGGTTTGACTTCCAGGCTTCCTCCAAAGTGCTGACTTCAAACACAATAGTATGATACGTTTCATGGACCGACTTATGAAACTCAGCCTTAAAATAGTCATTGTCGGTGAAAGCTGCTGGACAACTTGCTTCTATCACAGCATGGTCCTTTTTGTACAATGCGTACAGCTCCTCAGCATCCTGCTTCCAAACCATAATCACTGGAAGCGTAGCAGTTTCCTTCCTAATCCGTATATAGGCGGTGATCCTCTCCAGTGAATCAAGCCGCAGATATTGAGAATTAACCTTACACTGGAATGAAGCTGGAATTGAACCTGGAGACTTGGAGCGAGTTTTTGTTTGAGTGTCAACAATGGTGAGTCCAGGCACATTGAATTGGCGGCTGCCAGTCCGCTTCGCTGCCCCGATGACATCCTCTTTTTCAGCATCGACAGCGCCTGCTTGTTCCAGCTCCTTGAGTTCATCCTTGTTTGAGTGTGCCATGATGATAATCTGTGAGAATTTCCTTAATGAGTATTTATTCACTGGCTCGAGTCACACCACAGCATGTAAATCCGGCTCGAAGGACCAAAATGTTTGAGTAAGCCTTAATTATATATGAGTAAACATGCTGCGGGTGTTAAAATAAATTGAAGTCACACACAGAAGTAAATTGAAAATAGAAACTATATTCACAAAGTCACTTATTAAATAAATTACAAATTTTGGTTTTATTTTCACATAAATTGAAAAGGGAGTTTAAATTACACTGAGGTTAATGATTGTATTTGAGTAGTGTGTCCGCAATTCCAACTATGAGTGCACATTAATAATGGAGTAGTAATCTCTTACTAGAGACAACCAACCTGTGAGTTTTGAGTCTGTCTGCAACTGAAATGAGATTGTCCGTTGATAGTTGCTTGAGTATTTCCTGACACTCCCTCCTGGGCTCACACACAATGAAGCTGTTAAAATGAGCAATGGCAAACAATTATAATTGAATTGCTGCCTTGAGTTTTTCTAATTCACACATGTTCACTTTTACACTGGCCGCCGGTGCCAACACGTGGTTGGCAACATAACCTCTAGTATTGTGAGAGATTTTACCTTGCAATAGAGTCGATTGTACTAATCGTCCTTGCACCTTGAGTATTGCGTGAGTGAAGGGTGATGCGAGTTTCCAGTGAGAGATTGAGTAGAGCCTGTGGTGAGTTGATCCAGTGTCGATTTGAGCCAGTGAAATCCGTTGAGAGATACCGATGAGATTTTCAGGTGCGCAGTGGTGAGAGATGCTCCTCGTGGCACGGCTGAAGAAAAAAAGAGCGAGGCCTTGAACGCTTCCGTCTTCTTGGCCTTCACGATTCACTTCGCGAATCAAATCACAATCTCTCTCACATTTGTATGTGAGAGAGCGAGAGAGACCGAAACAGCGCGAATTCACCTTGTGAATCAGTGTAGCGTCCCGGCTGTTCCGCCGGGAGGCCGCGAGGTGCTGCCGCGCCGTGGTAGCGCCGTGAGTCGTGCCGAGCTGAGTGTAACCGCGGGAATTCAAATTATTGAATTCCCAAACAGACACCTTTACTATATCATAGAGTGATACCTTTTTATGTGATAGTGTCACTCCTTTTTTATGTTATAGAGTAACATCTTTTTTATGCTATAGAGTTACTCCTTTTTTATGTCATAGAGTGACACCTTTTTTTGTCATAGAGTGACACCATTTTCTGTCATAGAGTGACACATTTTTATGTCATAGAGTAACACCTTTTTTATGTTATAGAGTGACACCTTTTTATGTGATAGAGTGACATCTTTTTTATGCCATAGAGTGACACCTTTATTATGTCATAGAGTGATAGCTTTTATATGTTATAGAGTGACACCTTTTTACGTCATAGAGTAACACCTTTTTTATGTCATAGAGTAAAACCATTTTCTGTTATAGAGTGACATCTTTATTATGTCATAGTGTGACACCTTTTTCATGTCATAAAGTGACACCATTATTATATCATAGAGTGATACCTTTTTTTATGTCATAGAGTGACATATTTTTTATGTCACAGAGTAACACCTTTCTTATGTCATAAAGTGACACCTTTTTTATGTCATAGAATGACACCTGTTTTCTGTTATAAAGTGACCCCATTTTATGTCATAAAGTGACATCTTTTTTATGTCATAGAGTGAAACCTTTATTATGTCATAGAGTGACCCCTTTTTTATGTAGTAGAGTAACACCTTTTTTATGTTATAGAGTGACACCTTTTTTATATCATAGAATGACACCTTTTTTATGTCATATAGTGACATCTTTTTTATGCTATAGAGTCACTCCTTTTTTATGTCATAGAGAGACTTCTTTATTATGAGATAGGGTGACACCTTTTTTATGTCATAGAGTAAAACCTTATTCTGTCATAGATTGACACCTTTATTATGTCATAGAGCGACACCTTTCGTATGTCATAGCGTGACACCTTTATTATGTCATAGAGTGACACATTTTTTATGTCATAGAGTGACATCTTGATTATGCTCTAGAGTCACTCCTTTTTTGTCATAGAGTGACACCTCTTTTATGTCATAGAGTGACATCTTTTATATGTTATAGAGTGACACCTTTTTACGTCATAGAGTAACACCTTTTTTATGTCACAGAGTCAAACCATTTTCTGTCATAGTTTGACATCTTTATTATGTCATAGTGTGACACCTTTTTTATGTTATAGAGTGACACCTTTTTTATGTTATAGAGTGACAACTTTTTAAACCATGGAGTAACACCTTTATTATGTCATAGAGTAAAAACTTTTTTATGTCATAGCGTGACACCTTTTTTATGTGATAGTGTCACTCCTTTTTTATGTTATAGAGTAAAACCTTTTTTCTGTCATAGAGTGACATCTTTATTATGTCATAGAGTGACACATTTTTTATATCATAAAGTGACACCTTTTTTAATTCATAGAGTGACACCTTTTTTATGTCATAGAATGACACCTTTTTTATGTCATATAGTAACATCTTTTTTATGCTTTAGAGTCACTCCTTTTTTATGTCATAGAGTGACACCTTTTCTTGTCATAGAGTGACACCCATTTTCTGTCATAGAGTGACACATTTTTATGTCATAGAGTAACACCTTTTTTATGCCACAGAGTGACACCTTTATTATGTCATAGAGTGACAGCTTTTATATGCTATAGAGTGACACCTTCTTACGTCATAGAGTAACACCTTTTTTATGTCATAGAGTAAAACCATTTTCTGTCATAGAGTGACATCTCTATTATGTCATAGTGTGACACCTTTTTTATGTCATAGAGTAAAACCATTTTCTGTCATAGAGTGACATCTCTATTATGTCATAGTGTGACACCTTTTTTATGTCATAGAGTAAAACCATTTTCTGTCATAGAGTGACATCTCTATTATGTCATAGTGTGACACCTTTTTTATGTCATAGAGTGACACTTTTATTATATCATAGAGTGATACCTTTTTTTATGTCATAGAGTGACACATTTTTTATGTCACAGAGTAACACCTTTTTTATGTTATAGAGTGACACCTTTTTTATGTCATAAAGTGACATCTTTTTTAAGTCATAGAGTGTCACCTCTATTATGTCATAGAGTGACATCTTTTTTGTCATAGAGTGCCACCTTTATGAGATCATAGAGTGAGACCTTTTTTTATGTCATAGAGTGACACCTTTTTTATGTCATAGAGTAACACCTTTTTTATGTTATCGAGTGACACCTTTTTATGTTATAGAGTGACACCTTTTTATATCATAGAGTAACACCTTTTTTATGTCATAAGTAAATCCTTTTTCTGTCATGGAGTGACAACTTTATTATGTCATAGATTAACATATTTTTTATGTCATAGAGTGACACATTTATTATGTCATAGAGCGACACCTTTCATATGCCATAGAGTGACACCTTTATTATATCATAGAGTGAGACCTTTTTTTATGTCATAGAGTGACACTTTTTTTATGTCAATGAGTAAAACCATTTTCTGTCATAGAGTGACATCTTTATTATGTCATAGTGTGACACATTTTTTATGTCATAAAGTGACACCTTTTTTATGTCATAGAGTAAAACCATTTTCTGTCATAGAGTGACATCTTTATTATGTCATAGTGTGACACATTTTTTATGTCATAAAGTGACACCTTTTTTATGTCATAGAGTGACACCTTTCTTATGTCATAGAATGACACCTTTCTTATGTCATATAGTGACATCTTTTTTATGTTATAGAGTTACTCCTTTTTTATGTCATAAGAGTGACACCTTTTTTATGTCATAGAGTGACACCTTTCTTATGTCATACAGTGACACCGTTTTTATGTGATAGAGTGACACCTTTTTTATGCCATAGTTTGACACCTTAACTATATCATAGAGTGATACCTTTTTATGTGATAGTGTCACTCCTTTTTTATGTTATAGAGTAACATCTTTTTTATGCTATAGAGTTACTCCTTTTTTATTTCATAGAGTGACACCTTTTTTTGTCATAGAGTGACACCATTTTCTGTCATAGAGTGACACATTTTTATGTCATAGAGTAACACCTTTTTTATGTTATAGAGTGACACCTTTTTATGTGATTGAGTGACATCTTTCTTATGCCATAGAGTGACACCTTTATTATGTCATAGAGTGATAGCTTTTATATGTTATAGAGTAACACCTTTTTACGTCATAGAGTAACACCTTTTTTATGTCATAGAGTAAAACCATTTTCTGTTATAGAGTGACATCTTTATTATGTCATAGTGTGACACCTTTTTCATGTCATAAACTGACACCATTATTATATCATAGAGTGATACCTTTTTTTATATCATAGAGTGACACATTTTTTATGTCACAGAGTAACACCTTTCTTATGTCATAAAGTGACACCTTTTTTATGTCATAGAATGACACCTGTTTTCTGTTATAAAGTGACCCCATATTATGTCATAAAGTGACATCTTTTTTATGTCATAGAGTGAAACCTTTATTATGTCATAGAGTGACCCCTTTTTTATGTAGTAGAGTAACACCTTTTTTATGTTATAGAGTGACACCTTTTTTATGTTATAGATTGACACCTTTTTATATCTTAGCGTAACACCTTTTTTATGTCATGGAGTAAAACCTTTTTTCCGTCATAGAGGGACATCTTTATTATCTCATAGAGTGACACATTTTTTATGTCATAAAGTGACACCTTTTTTATGTCATAGTGTGACACCTTTTTTATATCATAGAATGACACCTTTTTTATGTCATATAGTGACATCTTTTTTATGCTATAGAGTCACTCCTTTTTTATGTCATAGAGAGACTTCTTTATTATGAGATAGGGTGACACCTTTTTTATGTCATAGAGTAAAACCTTATTCTGTCATAGATTGACACCTTTATTATGTCATAGAGCGACACCTTTCGTATGTCATAGCGTGACACCTTTATTATGTCATAGAGTGACACATTTTTTATGTCAAAGAGTGACATCTTGATTATGCTCTAGAGTCACTCCTTTTTTGTCATAGAGTGACACCTTTTTTATGTCATAGAGTGACATCTTTTATATGTTATAGAGTGACACCTTTTTACGTCATAGAGTAACACCTTTTTTATGTCACAGAGTCAAACCATTTTCTGTCATAGTTTGACATCTTTATTATGTCATAGTGTGACACCTTTTTTATGTTATAGAGTGACACCTTTTTTATGTTATAGAGTGACAACTTTTTAAACCATGGAGTAACACCTTTATTATGTCATATAGTAAAAACTTTTTTATGTCTTAGCGTGACACCTTTTTTATGTGATAGTGTCACTCCTTTTTTATGTTATAGAGTAAAACCTTTTTTCTGTCATAGAGTGACATCTTTATTATGTCATAGAGTGACACATTTTTTATATCATAAAGTGACACCTTTTTTAATTCATAGAGTGACACCTTTTTTATGTCATAGAATGACACCTTTTTTATGTCATATAGTAACATCTTTTTTATGCTTTAGAGTCACTCCTTTTTTATGTCATAGAGTGACACCTTTTTTTGTCATAGAGTGACACCCATTTTCTGTCACAGAGTGACACATCTTTATGTCATAGAGTAACACCTTTTTTAAGTTATAGAGTGACACCTTTTTATGTGATAGAGTGACACCTTTTTTATGCCACAGAGTGACACCTTTATTATGTCATAGAGTGACAGCTTTTATGTGCTATAGAGTGACACCTTCTTACGTCATAGAGTAACACCTTTTTTATGTCATAGAGTAAAACCATTTTCTGTCATAGAGGGGCATCTCTATTATATCATAGTGTGACACCTTTTTTATGCCATAGAGTGACACTTTTATTATATCATAGAGTGATACCTTTTTTTATGTCATAGAGTGACACATTTTTTATGTCACAGAGTGACACCTTTTTTATGTCATAAAGTGACATCTTTTTTAAGTCATAGAGTGACACCTCTATTATGTCATAGAGTGACATCTTTTTTGTCATAGAGTGCCACCTTTATGAGATCATAGAGTGAGACCTTTTTTTATGTCATAGAGTGACACCTTTTTTATGTCATAGAGTAACACCTTTTTTATGTTATCGAGTGACACCTTTTTATGTTATAGAGTGACACCTTTTTATATCATAGAGTAACACCTTTTTTATGTCATAAGTAAATCCTTTTTCTGTCATGGAGTGACAACTTTATTATGTCATAGATTAACATATTTTTTATGTCATAGAGTGACACATTTATTATGTCATAGAGCGACACCTTTCTTATGTCATAGAGTGACACCTTTATTATATCATAGAATGAGACCTTTTTTTATGTCATAGAGTGACACTTTTTTTATGTCATAGAGTAACACCTTTTTTATGTTATAGAGTGACAGCTTTTATATGTTATAGAGTGACAGCTTTTATATGTTATAGAGTGACACCTTTTTACATCATAGAGTAACACCTTTCTTATATCATAGAGTAAAACCATTTTCTGTCATAGAGTGACATCTTTATTATGTCATAGTGTGACACCTTTTTTATGTCATAGAGTGACACTTTTATTATATCAGAGTGATACCTTTTTTATGTCTTCGTGTGACACCTTTTTTATGTCAGAGAGTAACACCTTTTTTATGTTATAGAGTGACACCTTTACTATATCATAGAGTAATAACTTTTTATGTCATCGAGTAACACCTTTTTTATGTCTTAGAGTTACACCTTTTTTATGTCATAGAGTATCACCTTTTTTATGTCATAGTGACATCTTTTTAATGTGATAGAGTCACTCCTTTTTTATGTCATAGAGTGACACGTTTTTTATGTCATATAGTGACATCGTTTTTATGTCATAGAGTGACAACTTTATTATATGATAGAGTGACACCTTTTTTATGTCATAGAATGACACCATTTTTATGTCATAGAGTGACACCTTTCTTATGTCATAGAGTAAAACCTTTTTCTGTCATAGAGTGACATCTTTATTATGTCATAGAGTGACATATTTTTTATGTCATAGACTGACACCCTTATTATGTCATAGAGCGACACCTTTGTTACGGGGGTCATTTGATAAGTACCTAGCCTACAAATGAAAACACCAAAATTTTACATAAAATAAAATTTATTTTTCAATTTAGTCTCCCTTTGGTTGAATACACTTGGTCCAGCGGTGTTCCAATTTTTTTAACCCCGTTGAAAAAAATGTTTTCTCTTGGTTTGCAAAATAGGCCTCCGTGGCGGCGAATATTTCGTTATTGGAGTGGAATCTCTTCCCGGCGAGCGAATTTTTTAGGTCCGGAAACAAAAAAAAGTCGCACGGAGCCAAATCTGGAGAATACGGTGGATGGGGCAGCAGTTCGTAGCGTAATTCGACCAATTTAGCCGTGGCGAGTGCAGAAGTGTGAGCCGGTGCATTATCGTGGTGGAAAAGCACTTTCTTTTTAGACAAATGGGGCCGTTTTTCTTCTAACACGGCGTCAAATCGGCTCAATAGTTCGGCGTAGTACTGTCCTGTGACCGTTTTGCCCTTTTCCAGATAGTCAATAAAAATCACACCTTGACAATCCCAGAAACAGTGGCCATCACCTTTCCGGCCGATGGGACCGTCTTCACCTTCTTCGGAGCAGGTTCACCGGGTAAGGTCCACTGTTTTGACTGCTCCTTGGTCTCTGGAGTGTAGTAGTGAATCCATGTTTCGTCGACGGTCACGTAACGACGCAAAAACTCTTTTGGATTGCGATTAAACAGCTCCAAACACTGCTCTGAACTGGTCACACGGATGCGCTTGTTGTCTGCAGTCAGCAAACGCGGCACCCACCTTGCTGACAGCTTCCTCATGCCTAAAATCTCATGTAGGATATGCCACACGCGTTCTTCTGAGATGCCTACTATCGCAGCTATTTCGTGCACCTTTAATCGGCGATCTGACAAAACGATATCGTGTATTTTTGTCACGTTCTCCTCCGTAGTGGCTGTTTTCGGAGCACCTGGGCGTGGATCATCAAAAACCGACGTACGACCACGTTGAAACTCGTTATACCAAAATTTAACGGTCGTTATCGAAGGAGAAGCATCCCCATACACTGTATCCAAGCGTTCTTTAATTTCACTGCGCGATTTCCCTTCCAAAAACAAGAATCGAATCACCGACCGATATTGTTCTTTCTCCATTTTTTCAAAAATCAACGGACACATTTGCTTTCACACGCTCTCAAAAATAAACTACAACTCCGATCCGGCTGAAATTTCGTCTATAACCGTTTACAGGAAGATACTGCACTGTAGTGTATTTCTGGTGCGATAGTGGCACCATCTGGCGGTGAGGCTAGGTACTTGTCAAATGACCCTCGTATGTCATAGAGTGACACCTTTTTTATGTAATAGAGTCGCTTCTTTTTTATGTGACAGAGTCACTCCTTTTTTATGTTATAGAGTGACACCTTTTGTATGTCATAGAGTGACTCCTTTTATATGTCATAGAGTGACACCGTTTTTATGTCATAGAGTAACACCTTTTTTATGTAATAGAGTGACACCTTTTTTATGTCATAGAGTAACATCTCCTTTATGTCATAGAGTAACACCTTTTTTGTCATAGAGTGACATCTTTTTTATGTTATAGTCACTCCTTTTTACGTCATAGAGTGGCACCTTTTTTATATCATTCAGTGACACCTTTTTTATGTCATAGAGTAACACCTTTTTATGTCATAGGGTGATACCTTTATTATGTCATAGAGTGACACCTTTTTTATGTCATAGAGTGACACCTTTTTTATGTCATATAGCGACACCTTTTTCATGTCATAGAGTGGCATCTTTTTTATGTCATAGAGTGACACCTTTATTATGTCATAGAGTGACACCTTTTTTATGTAATAGTCACTTCTTTTTTATGTTATAGAGTGACACCTTTTTTATGCCATAGAGTGACACCTTTTTTATGTCATAGAGTAACACCTTTTCTATGTCATAGAGTAACACCTTTTTTTGTCATACAGTGACATCGTTTTTATGTAATATAGTCACTCCCTTTGTATGTCATAGAATGACACCTTTTTTATGTCATAGAGTGACACCTTTCTTATGTCATAGAGAGACACCTTTTTATGTCATAGAGTGACAGCTTTTTTATGTCATAGAGTGACACCTTTATTATACCATAGAGTGATACCATTTTTTGTGTCATAGGGTGACACATTTTTTATGTCATAGAGTAACACCTTTTTTATGTTATAGAGTGACACCTTTTTTATTTTATAGAGTGACACCTTTTTATATCATAGATTAACACCTTTATTATGTCATAGAGTAAAAACTTTTTTATGTCATAGTGTGACATATTTTTTATGTGACAGTGTCACTCCTTTTGTTATGTTATAGAGTGACACCTTTTTTATGTCATAGTGTAACACCTTTTTTATGTCACAGAGTAACACTTTTTTTGTGTCATAGAGTTACACCTTTTTTATGTCATAGAGTAACACCTTTTTTATGTCATAGAGTGACATCTTTTTTATGTGATAGATTCACTCCTTTTTTTGGTATAGAGTGACACATTTTTTATGTCATAGAGTGACACCTTTTTTATGTCATAGAGTGACACCTTTTTTCTGTAATAGAGTGACAACTTCTTTTTGTCATAGAGGAACACCTTTTTTATGACATAGAGTAACACCTTTTTTGTCATAGTGACATCTTTTTTATGTTATAGAGTCACTCCTTTTTTACGTCATAGAGTGGCGCCTTTATATATTGTTAAATCCGGAAATAAGTGGAGATAAATAGTAATTGGTTTTATGTAGATTTATTATATAAAATACAATCATTTATTACCAATACAATCTGCTGGTTTCTGGTAGATCGATGCGTTGTAATTTCAATTACAATTCTTTTCTATAACACTTGCTTTTATAAATTTACTATAAATAACTTACACAATCTGATTACTAGACGCGTAAGGCTTATGGTTTCAACTTCTCGATGTCGTAGAGGTACACGGAGTTCGCCAGGTTTCTTGTACGCTGTGACTGATTCGCGTGACACACATCACTTCTTTTATAATACAAAATAATTAGGTTAAAGATGAGCCCGGTGACAGTAAAACGAGATCATCTTATTTTGCAATGTAAACTTCGTCAGTCGTATACGATTCGGCGATGGCATTGAGAAATGCTGACCTTAAAGAGAATATCGTACGTTGTTTTTCGCAAGTGTGATGACCTACTACGTCACGGCGCCGCATGAGCAAAATGCTGTGTTTGTAAAAAATTGCATTCCCGCTTTTATGTGTCAGGAAATCTCTGATATAAATAAACTTATAAAATGAAATTCTAAACTTTTATAATGCGTCTCCGGACGTAAGACCTCCCCCCTTAGACTGTTGAATGTCGTAGAGATTCAACAAATGTATCAGAGATTTTCTGTTACAGAATTTGATTTAATGATAAACATAATAATACGATTTATAATAGTAATAGTAATATTAATAATAATAATTATAATAATAATAATAATACTCGTCAGTCATGGATCGACATGAATTTCTCATAAATTATGGTTTAAACAATTAATACTTTGATTTACAAAATCATGACCATTGGTTATTTTACATTCATGGTTATCAAGTTTAAGTTTTCTAAATTGTTAATTACTTTGGTGCGCATTGTTTAAATTGACAGTTGTATTTAGCTCATATTATTCTTGCTGGAACATAAAAATTACTGTTTTTGTATTTTGAAGAGTTCATTGACTTGGAGTGTCGCGAGGCCGTACAGTTAAAAGTGCATAGTTGTCGAAATATAACAACGTCTAATACAACAACGTCGTAATACAACAACGTCTTTCATGAAATGTTTTGAGAAATTTTTAAATAATTTCAATATAGTTCGTTTAAAATTCTGGTTCATTTCGTACAAGAATGTTTACAACTTCCCTGTGTTGAAATTTTTTTCTCTATGCTAGTTGATACGTGGGTGTCAATAAATTTGCAATCACATAATTTTGTGGATCAAGAAATTACTGATGAGAATATGAATATTAAATGTAATTTAGGGATACGTCACGGACGTAACACCTCCCCCCTTAGACTGTTGAATGTCATAGAGATTCAACAAATGTATTTTGCATCAGAGATTTCCCGTTACAAAAATTTATTGATAAGTAAATGATAAAATATAATAATACGAGTTATAATAATAATAATAATAGTAATAGTAATTATAATTCACGTGTACATTGTGTCGTTAGAAAAGTCACTGATGTGGGTAAAAGAATAAATCTAATCATGTGTGATAGGACGAAATAAATCCTTCCCCTTAATATCGAACTTCGTGAAGGGTAAATGATTAAGAAATAAATAAAATATCAGTGAATTTTCTTTATAAAAATTTTAACAATCTGCTATGTCGACATAATTTGCTGTATTGACGCAATTTTCTTAAGGTTAATTACCTATTTCTTGAATGGTGAAATGTGAAATTTTGCTTACTACGCTATGTAGGCAAAATTTGTGTATATAATCTCTGGTGCGCAGGCACTTCGATATTCAGTTTACGGTCTGGAAAGCAACAATGGCAACAGTATTGAGCGCAAGTAACATTTTTACCATTATAAATTTAAAATTTAAGAAAAAAAAATCAATATAGATACTTTTAAAATCTAAAATTAATATAATTGACTATTGGCATAATTAAATTAATTAAATGTAATTTAAAATCGGCATAATTAACCAAATTTTTTTTGTTATTAGTTACATCAAATTATCTATGCAAGGGCTGGTGCTGGCAAGAGACGGTTGAGGAACGATTTCTTTTATCTTGGAATTGGTGTAGATATCACCCTTCAGCGACCGCGAGTCTCAGAATTCCATTCGGTAATAAATTTTAATTATTATGAAAATTTTGATTCTTTTAATTTATCTTTTTATTCATACTATTAAAATGTGTTTCAGGTGCGACAGTGGGCTGGACGTCGTTTCGACAGGTGGTATGCTCGTCAATCCTGTTGGAATTTCCTTGAAGGGTTTTATTCCGTATCGGATTATGATGTTTACAAGTTGGCATCGTTATTTGGACAGGAGAGTGACCTCGTGGTGTTGGGACCGTCTCCTACTTATCGACGCTTTCCATCTCTGAAAAGGGTTCCTCATACTTATTGCCTTTCAAAGAAGAGTATTTCGGCCATCATGGTAGTTGATTCAGATGAAGAAGATTTCTTCGGTTTGTCGAGATTATTTTATTTAGTGGAAGGATTCGTGGATTGGTCGGACCGGCCCTTCTTCGTGCAAACTAGTTACGGAATTACCTTTTGTGTTGGTACAGATGTTATTTTCCGATCTCAATTTTAATTTTATGGTATAATTATAGTCATCATTGTTATAATATTAAATAATGTTAAAATATGTTATGTATATAATATACTTATAAATATTCCTATAAATAAATAACGCCTGTTTGTACAATTTTTTTCTTTTATTTTACGACCCTTCCCTGTCGACCTTATCCTTATATTCCAAAATTTGAATTAAATATTATAATTGTAATTATTTGTTTATTTATTTTTCTAACGTTCAAATTTCAAAGAATTCCTATAGATATATATATAGATTTCGATAATTTAATTATTTCATTATCGGTATTATGTAATAATTTTTTTGTTTTGCTGTATTTACATAAAATAGTCATTCATTAATTAAGCTTAAAAATAATGTGCTTATTAAATAATTTTTTTTTTTTTTTTTTTTTTTTTGTCACTTCCCTCCCTGCTTTCAATTATTTATTATTTTATTCAATTTTTATTTAACATTTCCGGACATTTCTTTAACTTCGGGCGTTACTTTTAACTAAAGTAATTTATTGTGAATTAGAATGAAAAGATTTTTACTTCAGTTTTTTGTATGGGTGTGTGTTGGATATCGTTCGTTGAGTTAGGGGGTGATTTAGGAAGGGGTGGTAGGGGTCTCAGATTAAATGGTCTTTGTATTTTTAATTCTTGTAATTCGAATTCCTCGTGTTTTTTAGTACTGATTTTTCTTTGGATTGGCCTAGAGATTGTCGGTTTGATGACTATTATTTCTTCTAACTCGCCGTTGCTTTTATTTTTGTCTCTTGTCTCATTAAGTTTGTTCAAAACTACTAGTAGATGCGTTATGGAGGTAAACATTGCTCCAAAAAGGTGTTTGGAACATCCATATAGTTTTTGTAATGTGTAACCTCGTATTACTGTATCTACTAACATTTTTATTAACTGTAGTAGGATTAGAGTCATTATAATTCCGGAACTATATGTTCCATATTCTTTGTATTTCTCTAGTAGTTTTTTCCAAGTATTTTCAGCAATGTTAGTTAATGTTTTTTCTGTGAGAAGATTACTCATGATGTCATCTTTTGCAGAATTTTCGCTTCGTGTAAACTTTGTTATTGTGTTTATTATAGATTTTTTTTCCATCGGGTAAAGTAGTCTTTCCTGGAAATGTTCCAAGTCTTGTTGTGTATATATTCCACTAGTTGCTAGTGAGGTTAATTTTTCTGGGGTCCAATTTTTGATTATTTTTGGTTTAAAGGTGGTTATGTTTTTTTCAACCTTTCTAGGTGTGGGTGTTAGACTTATCCAGTTATTATCTATTTTGTAGTACGGTGGAATTATTGTATCACAGTCGATTTGAGTTCCTGTTCTTATTAAAATATGAGTTTTTGGTGTAAGAAACCAAGTAGTATTTCTAGCTGTAACAGGAAGTTCTTCGTAACATTCTTTTGTATGCTTGATTTTTATGTTGATAGGGGTGCATTTTATTACATGTATTGCTTCCCCTGCGAGTCGTGCAAGGTATCCTGGTTTTTGTATTACATTGTATGCAAATTCATCTGGGGAATGGGAGGCTAAGGATAAGGAATTTAGAATTTCCTTTCTTTCTAATTCACATATTTTTGTTAAAATGTTTAAATATAAGTGAGATGATGACTCGTACGTTCCAAAGTGTAAATTTTGAAGGAGATTGCAATAAAACGATCAACGAGGAACCAAGAAAAATTAATTTAAAACTTAGTTTATTGACCGACGTTTCGGTACTGATATTAATACCTTCATCAGGGCTAAGAAGGAAAAAAATACATAGTTAAAACATATATACAGAATATTTTAAGCAAAAGAACCCATTAACACTTTTTTTTTTTTTTTTTTTTTGCAATTTACTGACCTAATAAATTAACGAAAGTTTACACCATGGTTCGTAGACAAACATAGGTGACGTCGATTAAGTATTGATATAGCACATAGTGCAACGTCTGTGAGCGGATTTTATTTAACTAGAACATTTTGAAAAGAATTCGAGTTTGAAAATTTTATTTTAAGTTAACGAAAATTAAAATTCTATACGAATATAACAATAAACAGCTAGAGCTCTTACCCATCCTGCACTCTGGAGTCCCATTTTTCGACATTGAGAGAAATGTGAAATTTCCGGGGTTTATATACCTACAGGGGGGATGTTAATTTTCGCAAATTCAAATTCTGAGAGTGAGAGGAGAGGGAGCGCACCAACAGGTAGCGTACTGGAGATCGTACGACTAACATTTATAAAAAATCCGTTGAAACAACCAATAGACACTTCTGCAATAACGAAAATAACAATAAACGCTGTTAGTCGTACGATCTCCAGTACGCTACCTGTTGGCGCGCTCCCTCTCCTCTCACTCTCAGAATTTGAATTTGCGAAAATTAACGTCCCCCCTGTAGGTATATAAACCCCGGAAATTTCACATTTCTCTCAATGTCGAAAAATGGGACTCCAGAGTGCAGGATGGGTAAGAGCTCTAGCTGTTTATTGTTATATTCATATAGAATTTTAATTTTCGTTAACTTAAAATAAAATTTTCAAACTCGAATTCTTTTCAAAATGTTCTAGTTAAATAAAATCCGCTCACAGACGTTGCACTATGTGCTATATCAATACTTAATCGACGTCACCTATGTTTGTCTACGAACCATGGTGTAAACTTTCGTTAATTTATTAGGTCAGTAAATTGCCAAAAAAAAAAAAAAAAAGTGTTAATGGGTTCTTTTGCTTAAAATATTCTGTATATATGTTTTAACTATGTATTTTTTTCCTTCTTAGCCCTGATGAAGGTATTAATATCACTACCGAAACGTCGGCCAATAAACTAAGTTTTAAATGAATTTTTCTTGGTTCCTCGTTGATCGTTTTATTGCAACCTCCTTCAATGTTTAAATATAAGCTTTTAAATTGCGCCCGAAAATGTTTTTCTACATGAACAAATTTCGCATTTGTATACGCAAAAATATCTATGTTGATTAAATCTCACTGGTGACTCACATCGTTATCGAATAGTACATTTACGTTGGTTTTTTCGTAAATAAATAATTTAGGGTGTTCCGTTTTTGTTATAATTCTGTCGCAAAACTTAATACTTTCTACAGCATTTAAAGAAAAAGATATATCGTAAGTATTTATTGTATACATTATTTCCTGGTTTGGTGATAATGTTTTTGTTACGGTGCCCTTAAATAGAACATCATATTTGTTATCAAAACAGTTTTCGTTTGGAAAATGCGACCAAAATGTGTAACCGGCTTGAATGTCTATGCAATGCTCGTCTGAGAATTTGCATGTCGTTCCTGAATTTAAATGTAATTTATTATTATTTAAATTTACCTTTGCGTATTCTTCCGTAAGTGTAATTTTTATGAGTCCTTGAACAAGAACATTATCTCAACTTCCATAATCATCCGCGTAGGTGCCTCCCGAACAAGATTTCCCTTCGATTTTTCCTGCGAGGTCTATTCCTACTGTTTTGGTTTCGTTTATTTTAATATTTGCTATTGTGTGAAAGTTGTCGTATTTAAATATTCCTGTATTGTGTAGAAATTTACATTGTTCAGCACTAATGTCGTATAAATATTCCTGTAGGCCGTTTTCAACTGGACCTAAGTGGCTGAACATTCCGCAGTGATATATTGTTCGTCTTATTTCTATTTTGCATTGCATTACGTGATTTGTTTTGAATTCCGCTAATTGTAGTAATTGTATGGTCGTATTTGTTATTACTAAATCTTCCTCGTGAAAATTACAGTCTCCGTTGTCTACGAGAGAGTACGTTGTTACTGTTGGGTCAGTAGAACCGCAATCGAATCCAATTATTGCTTGGTTTGGTTGTAGTAAATTATATATTAAAAAAATTTTTAGTAACTCCATCATGTCCTATAACAGAAAATTATGTTACTTTTTTTATTATTTTACAAGACTTAATTTGTTCGAATGAACTGTTTTTGCTTTTCCGTTGTAGTTTATAGTAATATTGTTATTTGCATTTATTTTTATTATGTCAAACGGACCTTGATAATGATTTTGTTCAAGTTTTCCCGGTTTTGGTTCTTTTAAGAGCCATACCTTGTCTTCTTTTTTAAATTGTATCGGGTTTATAAGTTTGTCATAATGAGTTTTTGATTTTTGTTTTGAAATTATTAAGTTATTTCTAGCTAACTCAGTAGTTATAGTAATGTTTTTTATTAATTTTTCTAAATACCCGTTATAGGTCGGTAATAATTCCGATCTTTTAATTGGTTCACTAGATGGAACTCTTGCAGGATAAGCAAAAACAAGTTCGTATGATGTAAATTTATGACAACTATGTATGCTTGTATTATAATGAAGTTGTGCAAATTCTATTAATTCGTCCCATTCGTATTTTTTTGTTGAAAAATTTTTTAGATATTCGCATAGTGGGTGGTGTGCCCTTTCTAAGGATCTATTTGATTGTGGTGAAAATGCTGTTGTTTCAATTTTTTTGAATTTGAATCTTTTAGCTATTTGTTTAATAAGATTACTTGTGAAATTTGCTCCTCTATCGGTTAGTACTATTTTTGGTGAGCCAAATATACATATAAAATTTTTTATAAAAGCGTTTGATACTGATTCCGCCGTTTGATCTTTTAAGCATGATAAAATTACAAATTTAGATAATTGATCTTGTATAGATAAAATATATTTATTACTATTTTTAGTAGTGTTAAATGGGCCTACGATATCCATAGCGATTTTATCAAAAGTTTTTGCTGGTGTGTCTGTGATAATCATTGGTTGTTTAGTTCTTTTACGTTTTAGTTTATTTCTTTGGCAAATTTCGCATTTATTTGCTCTGTTCTGGATGTCTGATTTTAAATTTTCCCAAAAATATTTTTCTTTTATACGATTGTAAGTTCTGTTTATGCCTGAATGCCCCCCTATTGTAGAGGAGTGATAAGTATCAAAAATTCTATTTCTATCGTTTATATTTACGTAATCTATATTTGTTTGGGAATTCAGTAATTTGAATTCCCGCGGTTATGCTCAGCTCGGTACGACTCACGGCGCTGCCACGGCGCGGCAGCACCTCGCGGCCTCTCGGCGGAACAGCCGAGACACTACACTGATTCACAAGGTGAATTCGCGCTGTTTCGGTCTCTCTCGCTCTCTCACATACAAATGTGAGAGAGATTGTGATTTGATTCGCGAAGTGAATCGTGAAGGCCAAGAAGACGGAAGCGTTCAAGGCCTCGCTCTCTCTCGAAATTCAGCCTTGCCACGAGGAACATCTCCGCTGCGCACCTGCTACTATTTTCGACGGTTTCACTCATTTTCACTGGCTCTACTCAACTCTACTACTCTACCATTTGGAATTCTCACGGAATTAGCTCCTCACTCAAGCATCACTCAAGTGCAAGACGATTAATATCATCGAATCTTCACAAGGTAACACTCACACCAGATTTCAGGTTAGGGTGCCAACCACGTGTTGGCACAGTGAAAGTGAAAAGTGAAAAGTGACCACCAGCAATACTCAAGGCAGCAAATAAGTAATATTTGGTTGCTCTTCTTTAATTTGTCAGCTTCATAGTACGTGAGACCAGGAGGGAGTTTAGGATAGACTCAACTACTCACATCGGACACACTCATTTTAATTGGAATTAGAATCAACACTCAACAGGTTAGTAATCCCTCCTAAGGGATTTCTACTATCAAAAGCAAGTTAGTTGCTAAAGTACACTCAAATGGAACAAAACTCAATAATCAGTTAGTCGCTTCAACTTTATTTAAACTTATTTTGTGAATGTAGAAATAGTTATACATCAGATTAATTTTCTTTAATGTTGTAATAGATTCCAATCAATATTCAGAGTTATTTATACTTGTAAACCATTGTAAATATTAAACCAATTATGACCTTGAAAATATAATATGAAGTGTATATGTACATTGTGTTCGACTCCAATTATTTCATCACCCACAGCATGTTACTCAGTTAATTTATGGCATTCTCAAACAATATTATTCAGACATATTATTACTTTAATTTTTGTGTTTTGAAAATTGTCCTTCAATACTTCTTCTATTTCTTCCCAACTTATGTTTAAAATTTCAATATTCCTTGATATGCTAAAAATGAATATCTTCTGTGTGTTCAAAATTTCTTTTAATTTTTGTATTAATTTTATTAAGTTTTCTTTAACTATTTTCGATGTTGCTGATGTATCGAGACATAAAATAAATATTTTCTTATTTTCAATATTAATTATATCTATTTCGCCCTTTTTTAAGTTTGTATTTATTTTTAAGTTTTTATTTTTGATTAATAAGTTAGTATTCTCGTCTAATGTTTGGTGTTCATGTGATATAAGATGCACAATGTTGTCGTTTCTAAATTGTATTGCGTTTTTTGAATATATTATGTTTTGTTGCGTTTGCGTTGTTGTGCCGTTGTTGTTTTTGCTATTTTTATCTTTTTTTTCTGTTTTTGTGTACCAGCTGTAGTTTTTCTTGATCTTCCCCCTTTTTGTTGAGTTTTTGACTGAACTTTATTCGTTTCGCTTGTTTTATCAGTTTCGTTTGGTGATTCTATGTTAGTATTTAATTCGTTTCTTTTTTGTGCTCTTGTAATTACGAAAACTTCTATGGGATTTCGGGACAGTGCGTCTGCGTTAGCATTTTGTTTCCCTGGTTTATACACGATATCAAAATCATAATCAGATAGTTTTAATCTCCATTTTTGTACTCTAGCGTTGTTATCAGCTGTTTTTAACCACAATAAAGGTTTGTGATCTGTGACGATTGTAAATTTGGTTCCATATATGTAATTTTTAAATGTTTTTACTGCAAACATTATAGCTAATGCTTCTTTTTCGTAGGTATGATATTTAATTTCAGCTTTATGTAAGCTTCTTGATGCATAAGCAATTGCTGGGTCTTTACCTATTATTCCTTGTGATAAAATTGCACCTAAAGCAAAGTTTGAAGCATCTGATGTAATAATAAATGGTTCGTCGAAATGTGGATATGCCAAAACTGGTGCTGTACATAGTAAATATTTAATTTCATCAAAGGCTATTTGTTGATCTTTTTCCCAATGAAATTTTACGTCTTTTTCTAGTAATATATTTAAAGGTTTTGTTATCTTTGCATAGTTTTTTATATGTCTTCTGTAGTAATTCGAAAGTCCTAAAAATTCTCTAATATTTCTAATGTTTTTAGGTATTGGAAATTTATTTACTGCTTCTACCTTTTTTGGATCCGGTTTTATGCCATGTTCGCTTATAATATGTCCTAAATAACATACTTCTTTTTTTAAAAATTCGCATTTTTCCGGTTCTAATTTTAAATTAGCTTCCCTTAATTGTTGTGCAACTATACTGAATCTTTCGTTTGTTTCGTCTATAGTCTTTCCAAAACTTATTATATCGTCAATAAAGACAAAGCATATTTTACCTATTAAATCGCCTAAGACTGTATTCAGAACTCTTTGAAATGTACGCGGCGAATTTTTTAATCCGAAAGGCAAAACATGAAATTCAAAGCGTCCTAATGGATGTATACTAAAGGCCGTTTTATGTGTGTCTTTTGGTTTCATGGGAATTTGGTGAAACCCCGATTTTAAATCTATGACATGATAAAATTTTGTTTTTCCCAATTGATAAAAAATTTCTGTAATATTTGGAAGTAAGGATCCGATATTGTTTTTTCATTTAATTTACAATAATCTATGACTAAACGCCATCGTTTTTGTCCGTTTACTAGTTGTTTTTTTTCCACAATCCATGCTGGAGCGTTGAAAGCACTTTTTGAATTTCTTACCAGATTATTTTTTATTAATTTTTTTGTTTCTTCTACAGCCACTTCCTTTAGCTTATGTGGTAAAGGAAATTGTTTTACGTATACAGGTTTATCATCTATTAAGTTAATTTCATGTTGTTCTACGTTACATGATCCTAAACTGTCGCCCTCTAACCAGAATATGTCTTTATTTTTCATTACTAAATCTTTAATAATTATTTTATTATTTTCAGGTAAGTTTTCGTAACGGATTTTTTTGAGTAACTCTTCCTCGCGCTCTGATTTTTTATTTGAATCATTTTTTTCTATAAAATTTATTGATCCTAAGTTTAAAATTTCATTTTCATCTATTTGCAAATCATCCGTTATTTGAAAACCGTCAGGCAAATAATCTATTTCGTAAGAGATAAAGTTATATTCTTTCTCGTTTCCATAAATTTTTTTATATTCTTCTAAATCAGCTTCAATATTCTTATCAAGGAGCGCGGGAGCGCTCCGAAGGCAAGTTATAGAAGAGCCTTAGGACGACCGCGCTATCATATACATTGAAATGGGTGTCCGAAAAATTCAATGCGACTATATACCTATTGTGTTTGTTTCAACTATATAATATATCCCTCTTAATCGAAAGCCATTTCATTGCTCTACTCAAATCGAAAGATTTTATTTAAAAATATTATCTCGTTCAAAAGATACAGACAACTGAATTATTTTATGTTCGTTTTCCTTTCAGAATTTTCGTCTTTTTCTTCCGGCATCCGGTTTGCAGCTCTTACGACATTTCCGGTTGGCGTCTATACCTTACGCCTGTATATCTATATATAAACACACACATGACACATCTGGCCGGCCTAACCTTATGTGAATGCTATTGTGAGCCCTATGAGACCTTATATACATGTAGTATAAAAAGTTATAATCAACTCGTCAAGTTAATTTATGACATATTTATACATTAACAAATGTTATTTCGTGAGTTAGTTAATTTAATAATAAGTATGTAACGATCTCAAATATGCAGCCAGTGATGAGAATTCAAAAGAATTTTAATCTATTCTTCGTGTATCAATGGGGAAAATAATCAACGGGGAAAATAACTTTTATCAGATAAGTACTTACAGGCTAAATGTTAAATAGCTAAAAACATTTTATAAAAATTGATACTTTGTGTGATTTTTTATTTTTACAGATATTATACCAGAAGATTATTTGGAGTATTTTCAAGATATGGATGTATATATGTTATATAGAATTATATTAAAGAAAATAGTAAGAAATCATATAAGTAGTACTACTCAAGAATATAGTACTACTCAAGAAAGAAAAAAAAACCTAATCAATATTATTATGAAAGAGCAGAGAATTATTACTATTTACAGCACAATATTCTTCAAGATATCCTCAACATGAAAATTTTTCATACGACCAGATTTAATTTTAGAAAAACAAAGATCTAAGATGTTTATAATTATTAGACAGTATTAGATTAAAAGTACGAAAAAGTATTTTGTTCTGAATTGAAGTAAGTTCTTAAAAAATAGGAAAAGGAAATTGTGATTTTTGGTTATAGTTGCAAATTATATTGGCGACAAATAATGTAGTGATTATTAATTAAAAAATAATATCTAATCAGTGTTTTGTGTACTAAATAAAATAAAATACCAATATGATGTGTTGCATGAACTGCATTCAAATATTATTGAAAATAAGTGTTTAAAAAGTGATATCGACTCAGTGTTTTACGTAGTAAATACAAAACTGTTCTGGTGTGATGTGTTTAAAGTGCTTGTAATAAAATTTTAAACCTTTATTAAAAATGAGTTTCAAATGCTTTGAGGATAGAAAATGTGAGTATTAATAAATAACTATATTTTATGAGGTTCATATAAACTTCATAATAAGCTATGGCATACAAGAAAATATTGCTAAGTGATGCGTTATTTTAATACAAGAACAGATGTTTAGGAATAGAATTATATCAAAGAAGATAGTAAGAATATCGTACTACTCAAGAAAGAAAAATCAAATTAATATTATTATGAAAGAGCAAAGAATACATACTATTTACAACACAATATTTTTCAAGTCGTTCTCTATGTATCCTCAACATGAAAATTTTTCATATGATCAGATTTAATTTTAGAAGAATATTATTAATTTTTTTTGATAATTTACAGAAGTAATATAGAGTATTTTAAATGAAGAAAATAAAAGAAGTGGATAAATAAGTGATTTTAAAATAAATTCATGTGTGTCATATAAACAGTATATTAGTGAATGAATATCTTCACAGGTTTTGTTTTGCAAGGAATAGATTGTTAAGTAAGTTAGGAAGCTGATGGTTCTACTGCCTAGGTAGTAATTAAATAAAAACAAAAGTTTTTAAAAAATTTATTCCGACGTTTCGGACGGTTTATTTCCGTCCCTTTTCAAGGTCTGTGAAAATACACACGAAATACAAGTTTATTAACATAAAAAAAGACACTAAAATTGATAAACACTCGCTTAACAACACTTACCAAAAAACTATATATACAAATATAAATAAGTGGACACAATAAGAGACCACTAGTCAAAGTGAGACGGCGCACGCAATTTCCCAGTATTTATCATCTCTAGAGTATGTATAGGAGGGGTAAGAACTACGAAACACTTTAGCCATAAATACACAATAAGATATGTAAACCTATAATAGTAAGCCTTGTTTATATCAACTTATTATTATTAATAAAAATTTTATAATCTGACTTCAAAAAATTAGTGTCAAACTGTCTATTCAAACTATTGCATTGGGAATGGATATGTAGCATTTCAGATAGTAATCTTTTCTGTAAATTAGGCTCTTGATCTAAAATTTTAATATTTTTGAAATCGATTTTATGATTAGTATTCGCTATATGTCCGTGTAAAACTGACTTGTCTCTCTTAAATTTACAATCGCTAACATGTTCTTTGCTTCTTACAATCAATTTTCGAGAAGTTTGTCCCACGTACGACGCATCACAATCGCAACAATTAATTTTGTATACAACTTGAGATTGAGGAATAGATTGTGCAATATCATGAATATAAGCAACATAACAGGACATGTTTGCGATATTTGCAAAACACTGCTGTGGATATTTGTCAAATCATTATGCATTACGGCCACCAAAAGATTATGTTCAAGTCTGTCAAAGTATGCAACCTCCTGTAGTAAGTAGAGGCAGAAATACTGTGGCAGTTATCCCTCTAGCAAAGCATCGTTCTACTTTATGGTGAATGTCAGTGTTAGTGAACTTATGCACAATAAAGAAGGAAGATGTAATAATCTTGGTTAAAAAATGTTTCCGGAAGAATACTTCAACTGTAAAAAAAGGATCATCTAAAAAAATTTGTGAATCATTTGTGACAGCTGACGACATTTAAAATAAGAAGGATATCCACTTACTAAAAGCTGGAAATAGTGAGATGGAAGGTTTTTTATTAGAAGTGTTTAAATATACAGAACATAAATAATTAAAACAAAATGAGTTGTGTGATAAGTGAATTTTTAAGTAATTTATGGATACAGAATTAATATGAGAAGAATCCCTAAGCAAGTTTATAGTGTGTGAGTGAAAATGAAACATCGCATAATCTTGAAATCACTTAGTATTGTGACATAAAACCTTGATGCTGTCCAGTGAACTTAATCTGTGGGCTTTTATATTAGTAAAATATATCAGTGAAATGTACGTTATTTTGTGTATTTTGATAAAAGTTTTGTAAAGTCGAAAGCATAAATAATTAATATAAAAGGAGTAAATAAGTCAATTTAAAAAATGCATTTTATATAAAATAAAAAATATGTTTACTGTGTGATCTATAATGTGGATGTAGGGTCTAAATGCAATTGAACCTGAAACACGAGTTTATTATATAGCAAACTGTTTAGGACGTATCTTCTATTCATACATAACTTTATCTTATTGTGCTATTAAAGTTAGATTGTTATAATAAAATGCTGAACATATAGTACACATGAATTCGTTACAAATTTTAAGGCCACCAAAAGATTATGTTTAAGTCTGTCAAAGCACACACAGCCTCATGAAGTGGAAACCAAGAGAAATACTGTTGTAGATATTCCTTTAAAAGTAAGCTGTAGCGACTCAACCTAAGAAAGTTGGCCCGCCCAGGACATGTGAGTTTAGTTATAAGGAGGTTTTATCAATCTGTCGAATAATATAGAAGTACAAGAATCTTAATAAAAATATTACAATGTAATATTGTTATAGTATGTACTAACCCAGATCCACCCAGACAGAAATAAATTATGCAGTTAATGTTAATAACTAAATATAATTTTTGTTTGCAATTTATAAATGCATGTTCTGGGATGCTAATACTTAATAAGTTTTTAAGAATTATTTGCTGTTAGAAACAGTTCTTTACAGTTATTTGTAGTTGTTTGCATGCTAACAAGAGTTATTTGCATTTTTAATAAAAAAAAAATTGTATAGCAATTATTTGCATTTTCATTGAAAAAAAAATTAATAACAGATATGAATGATATTTATAATTAAATATTAATATTGTTGTATAATTTATGCATTTTCATTGAAAAAAAAATCAATAACAGATTATATGAATGATTATTATTATTTATAATTAAATATTATTGTTGTATAATTTATTTGAAAAAAAATTAATAACAGATATGAATGATTATTATTTATAATTAAATATTAATATTGCTGTATAATTTATCTTCAAATATCGTCTATGATCGCTATATCACTACATCTTTTAAAAACTTTTGCAAGCAATTAAAAATTATTTTCCAAAACTTTTACAGTCCTTTTATAAGAACTTTTGAAAATCGTAAAAATTTCTCTCAGAAACCATAAGAATTACTTTCCGACATTTATGCAATGCTTTAAAATGATTTACGTTTTATTTATTATGAAAAGGAATTCTACGAATGAATAATAAATTTTTGTTTTTTAATTCAATTTCTTTCTTGCGATACTGAAAGTCAAATATAAAGGAAATTGTAAAATCACTTAACGTACAGTCTTATACTTAACAAACATTGTTAAATATACTTTCACGATTAATAATTGTATTAACGTTTTATTTTATTAAAAGGGATTCTACGAATAAATAATAAATTTTTGTGTTTTCTATTTAACCTCCAGGCGGCCGGGGTGTCACCTTTTGGTGCCACCTCTTGGTTGATCGATATCTATGATCCTTTTAAAAAATTTTCTTCGGAAAATTTCTTCGAAGTATGACTCTTGGTATATGGTATATCTTCTTAAAGCCTGACCGCCTGGAGATTAACGAACCTTGTTTAATCTGTACTTTTACTCTTAAAAAGTTGTGAAATCTCCCTCAAAAAATTTTTTACAAAGCTAAAAAATTAGGCAATTATATACACAATGTAATTATTATCCATCCCTGTCCCTCCCCTCTCTTGCTCGCTCTCACCCTCCTTCTCAGTGCTCCCTCAATATCTGTCACACTCCGTACCAAAAACTTTAATGAGAATCTAAATATTTTTTTTAAACAATCAGGAAAACAAATAGTATAGTTATACAACTTTCTACGAAAGTATAAAATAAGGCAAGTTATAAGTGTTTTCTGTATAATATGTAGAACTCTCCCTCCCTCCATCCCTCCGTCCCTCCCTCTTTCTCCCCTTTCCCCACCTTCCTCTCTGACTCTTTCTCTCTCTTCCCCCTCTCCCTCTTTCTCTCTTTCTTACCCTCCCCTCTCTCTCTGCTTCTTTACAAAAGAATATCATAGTTTGAAACAAACACATGAACGAAGTGGAATCAATTAATATGTTGACAAGTACATTTTTGTAACATAACAATTATAGGAATTATGGAGTGATTTTTCTAACATAAAATCGTATAAGTACTTCTAAAAATAAACTCATGAAAGTGGTGGAATCAATTTTATGCAGGCAAGTACATTCTTATACTAAAGAGATCATAATAATTTATAACAAACACATGAAATAAGTGGAATCAATTAAGTACAGTAGGCAAGTCAATTATTATAATAAAAAAAATATTTAAAAATAAAATTTGTTTAATATATTTACTATAAAAATTTGTATAAAAAAATAATTACATCTAACATAAAATATTACAAATACCAAAAAGTATAATTTTATAAATACGATAAACTATAATTCAAACACAAAATGGTGAAACATTTTTGAGTAACCATTTTCTAAGTACAGATCATAAGCATTTTCTGACTAGCGTTAATCAGCGCGCTACGCGTGCCAGTGTTCGTCTTTTGTCTCGCTCTTTCCGAAATTCGAGCTGGACTCAATTATTCGATATCATTCGGGGACAGAGTAGATTATCGATCGAATTCTCAAATTATATAAGTGAAATTTTAGCTGTTTTTTTTTTTTTTTTATTTAAATACACATACTTGCCGGACGCGCGTTTCGCAGTTCAAGCTGTTTATATACTGCATTAATATATAATCGCTCGCGGAAAATAAAAAACGTACATCAGTAAATGTCAAATATCGGGTACCTGTTAGAAATTTTCATGTTTCAAAGATGTAGAGCGTCATGTCAACGTAATTTCAGAATCATTAAAGGTTTACGCGCTATCATCCCTTTCAAGTTACTAATGAATAGTTATTGCCGCTAATGTTCTCGTTTACACCGATGAATCGCTAGCGGAAAATAAAAAACGTACACCATAAATGTCAAATATCGGGTACCTGTTAGGAATTTTCATGTTTCAAAGGTGTAGAGCCTCATGTTAGAAATGTTATAAATTTTCATGTTTCAAAGATATAGAGCCTCGTGGCAACGTAATTTCAGAATCATTAAAGGTTTACGCGCTAACATCCCTCTCAACTTACTAATGTATAGTTATTTCCGCTAAGGTTCTCGTTTACACCGAATTTGAATTAATCGTTTACAGTTTCAAAAAACTAATAATGCCATGCAAATTTACATTTACAATTTACAGTTCACCTAAAAACTGCGAAACGACGCGTCCGGCAAGTATGTGTATTTAAATAAAAAAAAAAAAAAAACAGCTAAAATTTCACTTATATAATTTGAGAATTCGATCGATAATCTATTCTGTCCCCGAATGATATCGAATAATTGAGTCCAGCTCGAATTTCGGAAAGAGCGAGACAAAAGACGAACACTGGCACGCGTAGCGCGCTGATTAACGCTAGTCAGAAAATGCTTATGATCTGTACTTAGAAAATGGTTACTCAAAAATGTTTCACCATTTTGCGTTTGAATTATAGTTTATCGTATTTATAAAATTATACTTTTTGGTATTTGTAATATTTTATGTTCGATGTAATTATTTTTTTATACAAATTCTTATAGTAAATATATTAAACAAATTTTATTTTTAAATATTTTTTTTATTATAATAATTGACTTGCCTACTGTACTTAATTGATTCCACTTATTTCATGTGTTTGTTATAAATTATTATGATCTCTTTAGTATAAGAATGTACTTGCCTGCATAAAATTGATTCCACCACTTTCATAAGTTTATTTTTAGAAGTACTTATACGATTTTATGTTAGAAAAATCACTCCATAATTCCTATAATTGTTATGTTACAAAAATGTACTTGTCAACATATTAATTGATTCCACTTCGTTCATGTGTTTGTTTCAAACTATGATATTCTTTTGTAAAGAAGCAGAGAGAGAGGGGAGGGTAAGAAAGAGAGAAAGAAGGAGAGGGGAAGAGAGAGAAAGAGTCAGAGAGGAAGATGGGGAAAGGGGGAAAAAGAGGGAGGGACGGAGGGATGGAGGGAGGGAGAGTTCTACATATTATACAGAAAACACTTATAACTTGCCTTATTTTATACTTTCGTAGAAAGTTGTATAACTATACTATTTGTTTTCCTGATTGTTTAAAAAAATATTTAGATTCTCATTAAAGTTTTTTTTACGGAGTGTGACAAATATTGAGTGAGCACTGAGAAGGAGGGTGAGAGCGAGCAAGAGAGGGGAGGGACAGGGATGGATAATAATTACATTGTGTATATAATTACCTAAGTTTTTACCTTTGTAAAAAATTTTTTGAGGGAGATTTCACAACTTTTTAAGAGTAAAAGTACACATTAAACAAGGTTCGTTAATCTCCAGGCGGTCAGGCTTTAAGAAGATATACCATATACCAAGAGTCATACTTCGAAGAAATTTTCCGAAGAAAATTTTTTAAAAGGATCATAGATATCGATCAACCAAGAGGTGGCACCAAAAGGTGACACCCCGGCCGCCTGGAGGTTAAATAGAAAACACAAAAATTTATTATTTATTCGTAGAATCCCTTTTAATAAAATAAAACGTTAATACAATTATTAATCGTGAAAGTATATTTAACAATGTTTGTTAAGTAATAAGACTGTACGTTAAGTGATTTTACAATTTCCTTTATATTTGACTTTCAGTATCGCAAGAAAGAAATTGAATTAAAAAACAAAAATTTATTATTCATTCGTAGAATTCCTTTTCATAATAAATAAAACGTAAATCATTTTAAAGCATTGCATAAATGTCGGAAAGTAATTCTTATGGTTTCTGAGAGAAATTTTTACGATTTTCAAAAGTTCTTATAAAAGGACTGTAAAAGTTTTGGAAAATAATTTTTAATTGCTTGCAAAAGTTTTTAAAAGATGTAGTGATATAGCGATCATAGACGATATTTGAAGATAAATTATACAGCAATATTAATATTTAATTATAAATAATAATCATTCATATCTGTTATTAATTTTTTTCAAATAAATTATACAACAATAATATTTAATTATAAATAATAATAATCATTCATATAATCTGTTATTGATTTTTTTTTCAATGAAAATGCATAAATTATACAACAATATTAATATTTAATTATAAATATCATTCATATCTGTTATTAATTTTTTTTTCAATGAAAATGCAAATAATTGCTATACAATTTTTTTTTTATTAAAAATGCAAATAACTCTTGTTAGCATGCAAACAACTACAAATAACTGTAAAGAACTGTTTCTAACAGCAAATAATTCTTAAAAACTTATTAAGTATTAGCGTCCCAGAACATGCATTTATAAATTGCAAACAAAAATTATATTTAGTTATTAACATTAACTGCATAATTTATTTCTGTCTGGGTGGATCTGGGTTAGTACATACTATAACAATATTACATTGTTTATTATTGTTAAAAATTGTTTGTAGTCTGTCGGTTTGATTTCTTCAAAATCCATTATTTCATCTTTATTTTCAAGAGCTATATTAATATTATTTATTAAAGATTTGATATTATTTTTGTTATTCTGTAAAATTGTTTCGTAATGTACATCTGCTTTGTCCTTGGGTAATATTTCGTCGAGAATTTTCCTCTGTAGTTCTATTTCCTCTTTGTTAAGTTCAGGGATGTGATTTAAGATTTGTGTTATATCTTCATAAAATGTTATTTCCGAAGTTATTTTCATCTCTTTTTTGTTAATTAATTCAGGTTCATAGGATACAGAGCATGTCACTTCTTCAGATTTCCCCGAATGTTTGTTTAACATTAGTTTTTCTAGCTTTATTTCCTCTTCAAATTCTAATTTTGCTTGTTGTTCTATTGATATGTTTTCCGTTTCCTTAATAAATGTTTGTCTTATTTCATTTCCCTGGGATTTATGGTTATTTGTAATTGTATTAAAAGAGCCTGTTTTTATCGTGTATCTTGGTTTCAATGCAATTTTACTATTATTTAATTGTAAATAACCTTCATCTAGTCTTAACTTCTGTTCTGTTAATACCTAGTATTCCATCGTAAGGGAGAGAAAATTCTTCAGGAGCTACATGAAAATCAATAAACAAATCATTAATTAGCATTTTTACTACTCCCAATGTTTCTATGGCCTTATCTGTGATGCCTGATAGCTGAATTTTCTTATTTTCTAATATTATGTATGGTGGTATTTGATTTTTCTTAATAATGTTTAATTGGGCCCCGCTATCTACGAGTAATTTGCACGATTTTGCGGTGTAAGGATTTTTTATTTCAATATACTGTAGTGCATTTTCTAATCTTAGAAAGTACATTGTAATTTTTGATGAAGTTAGTTTATTATTTTCATGTGTTGTGATCATTTGAATATTTAATAGATTTTCTTCTTCGTTCTTCTTGATTAACGTATCAACTTCAACGTCTTTTATAGTTAATTTATTTTCTTGATTTTCTAACTAAGTTTTAATAATTTAATATTTTCTAACTTAATTTTCTAAGTTTTTTGTAGTTTTATCTGTTAATGTGATTGTTTTGATGTTCGTTTTATTGTCGAGTGTTTCGTTTTGTTTTCTTCTGATCCACTCGCTCTCAGAAGAATTTAAGCGTTTCCCGAATTTCGCTGTTCGTAGGTATTTTGCTGTGTCCTATAGCATTCTTCAAGTGAGTGAGTAAAATTTTTGCAGAGGCTGCAGAATTTTTCTAATTTACCTTCTACTTGTTTCAATAACATACAATTTTCGATCGTATGTCCCCTTTTCCTGCAATAGGCACAAGTTGGTGCTGTTTCTGCCTTTTGTAATTTCCTACAATTTTCTATAGAATGTCCTGGGATTCTACAATATTCACAATATAGTTTTTTTCCTTTTTGCATGTTTATTTGTTGATCAAAATTCGTGTTTCTTGAATGAAAATATTGTTGTTGCGTTTTATTTGTGAATCCATGTGAATTGTTATTGGTGTGATAATTGTTTCTGTTTACCGGATTATTATAATTTGATTTGTTTATTTTATAATTATTATTTATTGGTGAATTAGTATTTCTATCTGGGCAATGCATTACTGTATGTGTTGTTGCTTCACAAATTTATTCTATTTCCGAATGCTTGTTGTCTACTTTGCATAGCCATTATTCCCGCTGTTTGGCAATACGAGGTTTCGTGACCTTCTATAGCACAGATTGTGCACCATATCATTTTCCTCGTTACCTGACAGTATTTCATTACATGTCCGGGTTTATTGCACCTTTGACATACTGCTGACGGGCAGTTCTTCATTGTGTGGCTCACGTTACCACAGAGCTCGCAACACTCCTCGACGTTAGCACTTTTTTCGCACGTATTTGGGTCATGGCCTTTTTTCTTGCACTTCCAACATAATTCATATTTTTTTATAATCGGGCATTGTGTTACTGTGTGTCCCATGTTTTGGCAGTATTGACAATGGTTTCCCTGCATTTCGTTTAATCTACATGTATCTATTGAATGTCCACTTAAGCTACAATAATTGCAAATTAATTCCATTTTATCTTTTACTGTATTACAAAAGTATGATAAGTGGTCTTTATTTTTACAATATACGCATCCTGCATTTACGCAAAACATTGCTTCATGAAATTTATCGTTACAAATTTGACAATGAAATGTTCTAGCTTCCTTTTTTATATTTAATTTCTCAGTATTGAATAGTATATTTGCTTTATCTTCTCTTAGTAATTTTTGTTTTTCGAGTCTTAATTCTATCTCTATTGCTTTTTTCATAGCGGCATGTGTACTATTCGGTTCGCCTAGTTCTACTCTTATTTCTTGTTTCAAACCGTTTTTAAAACTGTTTAATACATCATCTTCTAGTTGAGTTTTAAATATTTGTAATTGCTCTGTCGTAACGCCGTCCTTTATTTTTTTTAGTTCTATTATATTTGTGCTTATTATTCGAATTTTATTTCCGTATTCTAATACTGATTCATTGGTTTTTTGAACCATTCTCCGTAATTTACCATATAATGTGTATAAGTCTTCTGTACAAGGGTAAATAGTTCTTATAGCGGTTATTAATTCTTCGATGTTCCCGATTGTTATTGTTCTTATTGCTTTATGTATTTCCCTACGTAACTTCATTTTTAAAATTTGTACTAAATTTCGTTCGTCCGCTGCGTTAACAATGTTTTTTGCTTCTTTGAGTTTGTCGATATATTCTTCTGCTGTTATATTTTTTCCGTCAAATGTCGGTACCAATCCCAATATTTCTTTCAGTGGTAGTTTGAGTTGTTGATTTGCCATATTTATTTCGGGTTCTATTATGGTTCTATTAATTTCCGATTCAACAGTATTATTTGTTTGGTTTAATAATTCTGTTTCTGTTTCTCTTCTTTCCTGTAGATCTGTTTTAGCTAAAATAAGACTTTGTTCGTTTAGTATTCCGTCTATGTCCGTGTAGTCGCCTATTTCATCTACTGATGTATCTACTGTTTTATCAAAAAATGCAGATTCACGATTTAATAATGTTGGCGTAAAATATTCTGTCGGTGACTCTAAATCCGATTTTGTTTCAGGTAAAAGTAAAGAATTTTTAGAGTGATTTTGTGTTAAATTGTCTTGATTTCCCAGTTGTTTGTTGTCTGATTTTTTTTTATTTCCTACTCTTGAGGTTGATTGAATGTCAATACTCGGTATTTCTAGTAATGTTTTATTTTTTTGGTCTTGTGATACATTTGCGTATGTGTCTGTTGTAAAATCAATGAGGTCAAAATGTTTGAATTTTGAGAATTTGTCGCGATTTCTTTGTCAGATGTTCCTGTTCCTTCGTTTAATGGTTTTATATTTCGTGCGCGTGGAGGCGATCGTAGTATTTTAGAACTTCTTTGGAATATTTTACTTGATTCCCGATTCCTTTCACTTACTTTATCTTTTAAAATTGGATTTTCTGTAGTTTTACTTCTTCTTATTATTGGATTTTCTATATCCTTCTTATGTGACATTGGCAATTTATTTACTTATTCGCCAATTCTATATCTCTATTCTTAATGTTTTTCGTGTAATTTGATTTCTGATATTCTCATTTCTTGTTTATGTATAATATTTATCCATTCAATGATCATTATTTTGTATTATTATTTCATTTTTCTCCTTCGTGTTGGATTTGTTTTATTTATTTTAATTTCTTTTTATTTATTTATTCATTTGTTTATTTTTTTTTCACTAATATTTTAGTTATTTATTTTTACTGATATTATTTAATTATTTGTTTCTTAATGTTTCCCTATATGAATTTTTCACTTTAAATTTCTTGTTTGTTAAATATATTTGCGTGATGCTATTTACTTATATATTTTGATTTATTTTGATTTTATCTTTATGTGAAATCTTTTTTTTTTTATATTCGTTTACGGTATTTGTATTTGGGTTATCCTTTCTTCTTTCCCTATTTCTATAACATCGTCTACTTTCTTCTTCTATTTATCTGTTAATATGTTAGTATTCTCTGGACGAGCCGTACACGTTCATCATCAGAAGTTTAAACGATCATGCTACAACGATCCTCTCAACTTCTTACTGCAAAACGAGAAGCTCGGAAGCAGTTAGTAGTGATATGTTTAGTAATTTTCAAATACTACTCGTTTCCTCTCATTCCAGTCTTATTTTTTCGTATAAATCTAATGAACTTACGTTCGATTCGTACCGGAACCACTGTTAAGTCCGGAAATAAGTGGACTTAAGTAGTAATTGGTTTTATGTAGGTTTATTATATAAAATACAATAATTTATTAACAATAATATCTGCTGGCTTCTGGTAGATCGATGCGTTGTAATTTCAATTACAATTCTTTTCTATAACACTTGCTTTTATAAATTTACTATAAATAACTTATACAATCGGCTTACTAGACGCGTATGGCTTATGGTTTCAACTTCTTGATGTCGTAGAGGTACACGGAGTTCGCCAGGATTCTTGTACGCTGTGACTGATTCGCGTGACACACATCACTTCTTTTATAATACAAAATAATTAGGTTAAAGATGAGCCCGGTGACAGTAAATCGAGATCATCTTAGTTTGCAATGTAAACTTCATCAGTCGTATACGATTCGGCGATGGCATTGACAAATGCTGAACTTAAAGAGAATATCGTACGTTGTTTTTCGCAAGTGTGATGACCTACTACGTCACGGCGCCGCCTGAGCAAAATGCTGTGTTTGTAAAAAATTGCATTCCGGCTTTTATGTGTCAGGAAATCTCTGATATAAATAAACTTATAAAATGAAATTCTAAACTTTTATAATACGTCTCCGGACGTAACAATATCATTCAGTGACACCTTTTTTAGTCATAGAGTGATATCTTTTTTATGTCATAGAGTAACACCTTTTTTATGTCATAGAGTGACTCCTTTTTTATGTCATAGAGTAACACCTATTTTATGTCATAGTGTAACACCATTTTTATGTCATAGAGTAACACCTATTTTGTCATAGAGTGACACCTTCCTTATCTCATAGAGTGACACTTTTTTATGTCATAATGTGACACATTTTTATATCACAGAATAACACCTTTTTATGTCATAGAGTAACACGTTTTTTATGTCATAGAGTGACACCTTTTTTATGTCACAGAGTGACACCTTTTTTATGTCATAGAGTGACACCTTTATTATATCATAGAGTGATACCTTTTTTTTATGTCAGAGTTACACCTTTTTTATGTCATAGAGTAACACATTTTTATGTTATAGAGTGACACCTTTTTATGTTGTAGAGTGACACCGTTTTATATCATAGAGTAACACCTTTTTTATGTCATAGAGTCAAAACTTTTCTGTCATAGAGTGACATCGTTTTTATGTGATAGAGTCACTCCTTTTTTATCTTATAGAGTGACACCTTTTTTATGTCATAGAGTGACACATTTTTTATGTCATAGAGTGACACCGTTTTTATGTCATAGAGTAACACCTTTTCTATGTCATAGAGTGACACCTTTTTTGTGTCATAGAGTTACACCTTTTTTATATCATAGAGTGACACCTTTTTTATGTCATAGAGTGACACATTATTATGTCACAGAGTGACACCGTTTTTATGTCATAGAGTAACACCTTTTCTATGTCATAGAGTGACACCTTTTTTGTGTCATAGAGTTACATCTTTTTTATGTCATAGAGTGACAACTTTTTTATGTCATAGAGTGGCACATTTATTATATCATAGAGTGAGACCATTCTTTATGTCATAGAGTGACACCTTTTTTATGTCATAGGGTAACACCTTTTTTATGCTATAGGGTGACACCGTTTTTATGTCATAGTGTAACACCTTTTTTCTGTAATAGAGTGACAACTTTTTTTATGTCACAGTAACACCTTTTTCATGTCATAGAGTGACACCTTTATTATATCATGATACCTTTTTTATGTCATAGAGTAACACCTTTTTTATGTCATAGTGTAACACCTTTTTATGTCATAGTGTAACACGTTTTTGTCATACAGTGACACCTTCCTTATGTCATAGAGTGACACCTTTTATATGTCATAGAGTGTCATATACATCATAGAGAGAGTCATATATGTCATAAGACACCTTTTTATGTCACAGAATAACACCTTTTTATGTCATAGAGTAACACGTTTTTTATATGATAGTGTAAAACCTTTTTTATGTCATAGAGTAGCACCTTTTTTGTCATAGAGTGACACCTTTTTTATGTCATAGTGTAACACCTTTATTATGTCAGAGTAATACATTTTTTGTGTCATAGATTTACACCTTTTTTATGTCATAGAGTAACACATTTTTTGTCATAGAGTGACATCTTTTTTATGTTATAGAGTCACTCCTTTTTTGCGTCATAGAGGGGCACGTTTTTATGTTGTAGAGTGACACCTTTTTATATCATAGAGTAACACCTTTTTTATGTCATAGAGTAAAAACTTTTCTGTCATAGAGTGACATATTTTTTATGTTAGAGAGTGACACCTCTACTATATCATAGAGTGATACCTTTTTTATGTCATAGGTAACACCTTTTTTATGTCATAGAGTAACAACTTTTTATGACATAGAGTAACACCTTTTTTGTCATAGAGTGAGGCCCTTCGTCTGTCATAGAGTGACACGTTTTTTATGTCATAGAGTGACATCTTTACTATATCATAGAGTGATACCTTTTTTATGTCATCGAGTACCACCTTTTTATGTCATATAGTTACACCTTTCTTATGTCATAGAGTAACACCTTTTTTATGTCATAGAGTGACATCTTGTTTATGTGATTGAGTCACCCCTTTTTTATGTTATAGAGTGACCCTTTTTTATATCATAGAGTGACACCTTTTTTATGTCATAGAGTGACACCGTTTTTATGTCATAGAGTAACACCTTTTTTATGTAATAGAGTGACACCTTTTTTTATGTCATAGAGTAACACCTTTTTTATGTCAAAGAGTAACACCTTTTTTGTCATAGAGCGACATCTTCTTTATGTTATAGAGTCACTCCTTTTTTATGTCATTGAGTGGCACCTTTATATATCATACAGTGACACCTTTTTTAGTCATAGAGTGATACCTTTTTATGTCATAGAGTAACACCTTTTTTATGTCATAGAGTTACTCTTTTTTTATGTCATAGAGTAACACCTTTTTTATGTAATAGAGTGACAGCATTTTCATGTCATAGAGTGACACCTTTATTATATCATGATACCTTTTTTATGTCATAGAGTAACACCTTTTTTATGTCATAATGTAACACCTTTTTTATGTCATAGTGTAACACCTTTTTTGTCTTAGAGTCACACCTTCCTTATGTCATAGAGTGACACTTTTTTATGTCATAGAGTGACACCTTCTTATGTCACAGAATAACACCTTTTTATGTCATAGATTAACACCTCCTTTATGCCATAGAGTGACATCTTTTTTATGTTATAGTCACTCTCTTTTTATGTCATAGAATGACACCTTTTTTATGTCATAGAGTGACACCTTTCTTATGTCATAGAGTGACACCTTTTTTATGTCATAGAGTGACTCCTTTTTAAGTCATACAGTAACATCTTTATTATGTCGTAGGGTGACACCTTTTTTATGTCATAGAATGGCACCTTTTTTATGTCATAGAGTAACACCTTTCTTATGCCATAGGGTGACACCTTTTTTATGTCATAGAGTGACACCTTTTTATGTCATAGAGTGACACCTTTATTATGTCATAGAGTGACACCTTGTTTATGTCATAGAGTGACACCTTTATTATATCATAGACTGATACCTTCTTTATGTCATAGAGCAACACCTTTTTTATAACGTAGAGTTAAACCTTTTTATTTTATAGAGTGACACCTTTTTTATGTCATAGACTGACACCTTTTTTATGTAATAGTCACTTCTTTTTTATGTTATAGAGCGACACCTTTTTTATGCCATAGAGTGACACCTTTTTTATGTCATAGAGTAACACCTTTTTTATGTCATAGAGTGGCATCGTTTTTATGTTATATAGTCACTCCCCTTGTATGTCATAGAATGACCCCTTTATGTCATAGAGTGACACCTTTCTTATGTCATAGAGAGACACTTTTGTATATCATAGAGTGACAGCTTTTTTATGTCATAGAGTAACACCTTTTTTATGTTATAGATTGACACCTGTTTTATTTTATAGAGTGACACCTTTTTATATCATAGATTAACACCTTTACTATGTCATAGAGTAAAAACTTTTTTATGTCATAGTGTGACATATTTTTTATGTGACAGTGTCACTCCTTCTTTATGTTATATAGTGACTCCTTTCTTATGTCATAGTGTAACACCTTTTTTATGTCACAGAGTAACACCTTTTTTGTGTCATAGAGTTACAACTTTTTTATGTCATAGAGTAACACCTTTTTTATGTCATAGAGTGACATCTTTTCTATGTGATAGATTCACTCCTTTTTTATGTTATAGAGTGACACATATTTTATGTCATAGAGTGACACCTTTTTTATGTCATAGAGAGACACCGTTTTTATGTCATAGAGTAACACCTTTTTTCTGTAATAGAGTGACAACTTCTTTTTGTCATAGAGTAATACCTTTTTTATGTCATAGAGTGTAACCTTTTTTGTCATAGAGTGACATCTTTTTTATGTTATAGAGTCACTCCTTTTTTACGCCATAGAGTTGCACCTTTTTTATGTCATAGAGTTACTCCTTTTTTATGTCATAGAGTAACACCTTTTTATGTAATAGAGTGACACCATTTTCATGTCATAGAGTGACACCTTTATTATATCATGATACCTTTTTTATGTCATAGAGTAACACCTTTTTTATGTCATAATGTAACACCTTCTTTATGTCATAGAGTAACACCTTTTTTGTCTTAGAGTGACGCCTTCCTTATGTCATAGAGTGACCCTTTTTTATGTCATAGAGTGACACCTTCTTATGTCACAGAATAACACCTTTTTATGTCATAGAGTAACACGTTTTTTATGTCATAGAGTGACGCCTTTTTTATGTCACCGAGTCACTCCTTTTTTATTTTATAGAGTGACGCCTTTTTTATGTCATAGAGTGATACCTTTTATATGTCATAGAGTGACACCGTTTTTATGTCATAGCGTAACACCTTTTTTATATAATAGAGTGACACCTTTTTTTATGTCATAGAGTAACACCTTTTTTATGTCATAGAATAACACCTTTTTTATGTGATAAAGTAACACCTTTTTTATGTCATAGAGTGACATCTTTTTTGTGTGATAGATTCACTCCTTTTTTATGTTATAGAGTGGCACATTTTTTATGTCATAGAGTGACATCTTATGTGATAGAGTCACTCCTTCTTTATGTTATAGAGTGACACCTTTTTTATGTCGTTGAGTGACACCTTTTTTATGTCATAGAGCGACACCTTTTTTATGTCATAGAGTGGCATCTTTTTTATGTAATAGAGTGACACCCTTATTATGTCATAGAGTGACACATTTTTTATGTCATAGAGTGACACCTTTATTATATCATAGTGATACCTTTTTTATGTCATAGAGTGAGACCTTTTTTATGTCATAGAGTAACACCTTTTTTATGTTATAGAGTGACACCTTTTTTATCCTATAGAGTGACACCTTTTTTTATCATAGAGTAACGCCTTTTTTATGTCATAGAGTAAAAACTTTTCTATGTCATAGAGTGACATCATTTTTTTGTGATAGTCACTCCTTTTTTATGTTATAGAGTGACACCTTTTTTATTTCATAGAGTGACACCGTTTTTATGTCATAGAGTAACACCTTTTCTATGTCATAGAGTAACACCTTTTTTATGTCATAGGGTTATACCTTTTTTATGTCATAGAGTAACACCTTTTTTATGTCATAGAGTGACATCTTTTTTATGTGATACTGTCACTCCTTTTTTATGTTATAGATTGACACCTTTTTTATGTTATAGAGTCACTCCCTTTTTATGGCATAGAATGACACCTTTTTTATGTTATAGAGTGACATCTTTTTTATGCTATATAGTGGCACCTTTTTCTATCATAGAGTAACACCTTTTTTATGTCATAGAGTAAAAACTTTTCTATGTCATAGATTGACATCTTTTTTATGTGATAGTCACTCCTTTTTTATGTTATAGAGTGACACCTTTTTTATGTCATAGAGTGACACCTTTTTTATGTCATAGAGTGAAACCGTTTTTATGTCATAGTGGAACACCTTTTCTATGTCACAGAGTAACACCTTTTTTGTGTCATAGAGTTACACCTTTTTTATGTCATAGACTAACACCTTTTTTATGTCATAGAGTGACATCTTTTTTATGTGATAGTGTCACTCCTTTTTTATGTTATAGATTGACACCTTTTTTATGTTATAGAGTCACTCCCTTTTTATGTCATAGAATGAGACCTTTTTTAACTCATCGAGTGATACCTTTCTTATGTCATAGAGTGACACCTTTTTTATGTCATAGAGTGACACCTTTTCATGTCACAGAATAACACCTTTTTATGTCATAGAGTGACACCTTTTTTATGTCATAGAGTGACACCGTTTTTATGTCATAGAGTAACACCTTTTTTCTGTAATAGAGTGACAACTTCTTTTTGTCATAGAGTAACACCTTTTTTATGTCATAGAGTGTAACCTTTTTTGTCATAGAGTGACATCTTTTTTATGTTATAGAGTCACTCCTTTTTTACGTCATAGAGTTGCACCTTTTTTATGTCATAGAGTTACTCCTTTTTTATGTCATAGAGTAACACCTTTTTTATGTAATAGAGTGACACCATTTTCATGTCATAGAGTGACACCTTTATTATATCATGATACCTTTTTTATGTCATAGAGTAACACCTTTTTTATGTCATAATGTAACACCTTTTTTATGTCATAGAGTAACACCTTCTTTGTCTTAGAGTGACGCCTTCCTTATGTCATAGAGTGACCCTTTTTTATGTCATAGAGTGACACCTTCTTATGTCACAGAATAACACCTTTTTATGTCATAGAGTAACACGTTTTTTATGTCATAGAGTGACGCCTTTTTTATGTCACCGAGTCACTCCTTTTTTATTTCATACAGTGACGCCTTTTTTATGTCATAGAGTGATACCTTTTATATGTCATAGAGTGACACCGTTTTTATGTCATAGAGTAACACCTTTTTTATGTAATAGAGTGACACTTTTTTTTATGTCATAGAGTAACACCTTTTTTATGTCATAGAGTAACACCTTTTTTATGTTATAGAGTAACACCTTTTTTATGTCATAGAGTGACATCTTTGTTGTGTGATAGATTCACTCCTTTTTTATGTTATAGAGTGGCACATTTTTTATGTCATAGAGTGACATCTTATGCGATAGAGTCACTCCTTCTTTATGTTATAGAGTGACACCTTTTTTATGTCGTTGAGTGACACCTTTTTTATGTCATAGAGCGACACCTTTTTTATGTCATAGAGTGGCATCTTTTTTATGTAATAGAGTGACACCCTTATTATGTCATAGAGTGACACCTTTTTTATGTCATAGAGTGACACCTTTATTATATCATAGTGATACCTTTTTTATGTCATAGAGTGAGACCTTTTTTATGTCATAGAGTAACACCTTTTTTATGCTATAGAGTGACACCTTTTTTATCCTATAGAGTGACACCTTTTTTTATCATAGAGTAACGCCTTTTTTATGTCATAGAGTAAAAACTTTTCTATGTCATAGAGTGATCTTTTTTTTTGTGATAGTCACTCCTTTTTTATGTTATAGAGTGACACCTTTTTTATGTCATAGAGTGACACCTTTTTTATTTCATAGAGTGACACCGTTTTTATGTCATAGAGTAACACCTTTTCTATGTCATAGAGTAACACCTTTTTTATGTCATAGAGTGGTATCGTTTTTATGTTATATAGTCACTCCCCTTGTATGTCATAGAATGACCCCTTTATGTCATAGAATGACACCTTTCTTATGTCATAGAGAGACACTTTTGTATGCCATAGAGTGACAGCTTTTTTATGTCATAGAGTAACACCTTTTTTATGTTATAGATTGACACCTGTTTTATTTTATAGAGTGACACCTTTTTATATCATAGATTAACACCTTTACTATGTCATAGAGTAAAAACTTTTTTATGTCATAGTGTGACATATTTTTTATGTGACAGTGTCACTCCTTCTTTATGTTATAGAGTGACTCCTTTCTTATGTCATAGTGTAACACCTTTTTTATGTCACAGAGTAGCACCTTTTTTGTGTCATAGAGTTACACCTTTTTTATGTCATAGAGTAACACCTTTTTTATGTCATAGAGTTACATCTTTTCTATGTGATAGATTCACTCCTTTTTTATGTTATAGAGTGACACATATTTTATGTCATAGAGTGACACCTTTTTTATGTCATAGAGAGACACCGTTTTTATGTCATAGAGTAACACCTTTTTTCTGTAATAGAGTGACAACTTCTTTTTGTCATAGAGTAATACCTTTTTTATGTCATAGAGTGTAACCTTTTTTGTCATAGAGTGACATCTTTTTTATGTTATAGAGTCACTCCTTTTTTACGCCATAGAGTTGCACCTTTTTTATGTCATAGAGTTACTCCTTTTTTATGTCATAGAGTAACACCTTTTTTATGTAATAGAGTGACACCATTTTCATGTCATAGAGTGACACCTTTATTATATCATGATACCTTTTTTATGTCATAGAGTAACACCTTTTTTATGTCATAATGTAACACCTTCTTTATGTCATAGAGTAACACCTTTTTTGTCTTAGAGTGACGCCTTCCTTATGTCATAGAGTGACCCTTTTTTATGTCATAGAGTGACACCTTCTTATGTCACAGAATAACACCTTTTTATGTCATAGAGTAACACGTTTTTTATGTCATAGAGTGACGCCTTTTTTATGTCACCGAGTCACTCCTTTTTTATTTTATAGAGTGACGCCTTTTTTATGTCATAGAGTGATACCTTTTATATGTCATAGAGTGACACCGTTTTTATGTCATAGCGTAACACCTTTTTTATATAATAGAGTGACACCTTTTTTTATGTCATAGAGTAACACCTTTTTTATGTCATAGAATAACACCTTTTTTATGTTATAAAGTAACATCTTTTTTATGTCATAGAGTGACATCTTTTTTGTGTGATAGATTCACTCCTTTTTTATGTTATAGAGTGGCACATTTTTTATGTCATAGAGTGACATCTTATGTGATAGAGTCACTCCTTCTTTATGTTATAGAGTGACACCTTTTTTATGTCGTTGAGTGACACCTTTTTTATATCATAGTGATACCTTTTTTATGTCATAGAGTGAGACCTTTTTTATGTCATAGAGTATCACCTTTTTTATGTTATAGAGTGACACCTTTTTTATCCTATAGAGTGACACCTTTTTTATGTCATAGAGTGAGACCTTTTTTATGTCATAGAGTATCACCTTTTTTATGTTATAGAGTGACACCTTTTTTATCCTATAGAGTGACACCTTTTTTTATCATAGAGTAACGCCTTTTTTATGTCATAGAGTAAAAACTTTTCTATGTCATAGAGTGACATCATTTTTTTGTGATAGTCACTCCTTTTTTATGTTATAGAGTGACACCTTCTTTATGTCATAGAGTGACACCTTTTTTATTTCATAGAGTGACACCGTTTTTATGTCATAGAGTAACACCTTTTCTATGTCATAGAGTAACACCTTTTTTATGTCATAGGGTTATACCTTTTTTATGTCATAGAGTAACACCTTTTCTATGTCATAGAGTAACACCTTTTTTATGTCATAGGGTTATACCTTTTTATGTCATAGAGTGTAACCTTTTTGTCATAGAGTGACATCTTTTTTATGTTATAGAGTCACTCCTTTTTACGTCATAGAGTTGCACCTTTTTTATGTCATAGAGTTACTCCTTTTTTATGTCATAGAGTAACACCTTTTTTATGTAATAGAGTGACACCATTTTCATGTCATAGAGTGACACCTTTATTATATCATGATACCTTTTTTATGTCATAGAGTAACACCTTTTTTATGTCATAATGTAACACCTTCTTTATGTCATAGAGTAACACCTTTTTTGTCTTAGAGTGACGCCTTCCTTATGTCATAGAGTGACCCTTTTTTATGTCATAGAGTGACACCTTCTTATGTCACAGAATAACACCTTTTTATGTCATAGAGTAACACGTTTTTTATGTCATAGAGTGACGCCTTTTTTATGTCACCGAGTCACTACTTTTTTATTTTATAGAGTGACGCCTTTTTTATGTCATAGAGTGATACCTTTTATATGTCATAGAGTGACACCGTTTTTATGTCATACCGTAACACCTTTTTTATATAATAGAGTGACACCTTTTTTTATGTCATAGAGTAACACCTTTTTTATGTCATAGAATAACACCTTTTTTATGTTATAAAGTAACACCTTTTTTATGTCATAGAGTGACATCTTTTTTGTGTGATAGATTCACTCCTTTTTTATGTTATAGAGTGGCACATTTTTTATGTCATAGAGTGACATCTTATGTGATAGAGTCACTCCTTCTTTATGTTATAGAGTGACACCTTTTTTATGTCGTTGAGTGACACCTTTTTTATGTCATAGAGCGACACCTTTTTTATGTCATAGAGTGGCATCTTTTTTATGTAATAGAGTGACACCCTTATTATGTCATAGAGTGACACCTTTTTTATGTCATAGAGTGACACCTTTATTATATCATAGTGATACCTCTTTTATGTCATAGAGTGAGACCTTTTTTATGTCATAGAGTAACACCTTTTTTATGTTATAGAGTGACACCTTTTTTATCCTATAGAGTGACACCTTTTTTTATCATAGAGTAACGCCTTTTTTATGTCATAGAGTAAAAACTTTTCTATGTCATAGAGTGACACCTTTTTTATTTCATAGAGTGACACCGTTTTTATGTCATAGAGTAACACCTTTTCTATGTCATAGAGTAACACCTTTTTTATGTCATAGGGTTATACCTTTTTTATGTCATAGAGTAACACCTTTTCTATGTCATAGAGTAACACCTTTTTTATGTCATAGGGTTATACCTTTTTTATGTCATAGAGTAACACCTTTTTTATGTCATAGAGTGACATCTTTTTTATGTGATACTGTCACTCCTTTTTTATGTTATAGATTGACACCTTTTTTATGTTATAGAGTCACTCCCTTTTTATGTCATAGAATGACACCTTTTTTATGTTATAGAGTGACATCTTTTTTATGCTATAGAGTGGCACCTTTTTTTATCATAGAGTAACACCTTTTTTATGTCATAGAGTAAAAACTTCTCTATGTCATAGATTGACATCTTTTTTATGTGATAGTCACTCCTTTTTTATGTTATAGAGTGACACCGTTTTTATGTCATAGAGTGACACCTTTTTTATGTCATAGAGTGAAACCGTTTTTATGTCATAGTGGAACACCTTTTCTATGTCATAGAGTAACACCTTTTTTGTGTCATAGAGTAACACCTTTTCTATGTCATAGAGTAACACCTTTTTTATGTCATAGGGTTATACCTTTTTTATGTCATAGACTAACACCTTTTTTATGTCATAGAGTGACATCTTTTTTATGTGATAGTGTCACTCCTTTTTTATGTTATAGATTGACACCTTTTTTATGTTATAGAGTCACTCCCTTTTTATGTCATAGAATGAGACCTTTTTTAACTCATCGAGTGATACCTTTCTTATGTCATAGAGTGACACCTTTTTTATGTCATAGAGTGACACCTTTTCATGTCACAGAATAACACCTTTTTATGTCATAGAGTGACACCTTTTTTATGTCATAGAGTGACACCGTTTTTATGTCATAGAGTAACACCTTTTTTCTGTAATAGAGTGACAACTTCTTTTTGTCATAGAGTAACACCTTTTTTATGTCATAGAGTGTAACCTTTTTTGTCATAGAGTGACATCTTTTTTATGTTATAGAGTCACTCCTTTTTTACGTCATAGAGTTGCACCTTTTTTATGTCATAGAGTTACTCCTTTTTTATGTCATAGAGTAACACCTTTTTTATGTAATAGAGTGACACCATTTTCATGTCATAGAGTGACACCTTTATTATATCATGATACCTTTTTTATGTCATAGAGTAACACCTTTTTTATGTCATAATGTAACACCTTTTTTATGTCATAGAGTAACACCTTCTTTGTCTTAGAGTGACGCCTTCCTTATGTCATAGAGTGACCCTTTTTTATGTCATAGAGTGACACCTTCTTATGTCACAGAATAACACCTTTTTATGTCATAGAGTAACACGTTTTTTATGTCATAGAGTGACGCCTTTTTTATGTCACCGAGTCACTCCTTTTTTATTTCATACAGTGACGCCTTTTTTATGTCATAGAGTGATACCTTTTATATGTCATAGAGTGACACCGTTTTTATGTCATAGAGTAACACCTTTTTTATGTAATAGAGTGACACTTTTTTTTATGTCATAGAGTAACACCTTTTTTATGTCATAGAGTAACACCTTTTTTATGTTATAGAGTAACACCTTTTTTATGTCATAGAGTGACATCTTTGTTGTGTGATAGATTCACTCCTTTTTTATGTTATAGAGTGGCACATTTTTTATGTCATAGAGTGACATCTTATGCGATAGAGTCACTCCTTCTTTATGTTATAGAGTGACACCTTTTTTATGTCGTTGAGTGACACCTTTTTTATGTCATAGAGCGACACCTTTTTTATGTCATAGAGTGGCATCTTTTTTATGTAATAGAGTGACACCCTTATTATGTCATAGAGTGACACCTTTTTTATGTCATAGAGTGACACCTTTATTATATCATAGTGATACCTTTTTTATGTCATAGAGTGAGACCTTTTTTATGTCATAGAGTAACACCTTTTTTATGCTATAGAGTGACACCTTTTTTATCCTATAGAGTGACACCTTTTTTTATCATAGAGTAACGCCTTTTTTATGTCATAGAGTAAAAACTTTTCTATGTCATAGAGTGATCTTTTTTTTTGTGATAGTCACTCCTTTTTTATGTTATAGAGTGACACCTTTTTTATGTCATAGAGTGACACCTTTTTTATTTCATAGAGTGACACCGTTTTTATGTCATAGAGTAACACCTTTTCTATGTCATAGAGTAACACCTTTTTTATGTCATAGAGTGGTATCGTTTTTATGTTATATAGTCACTCCCCTTGTATGTCATAGAATGACCCCTTTATGTCATAGAGTGACACCTTTCTTATGTCATAGAGAGACACTTTTGTATGTCATAGAGTGACAGCTTTTTTATGTCATAGAGTAACACCTTTTTTATGTTATAGATTGACACCTGTTTTATTTTATAGAGTGACACCTTTTTATATCATAGATTAACACCTTTACTATGTCATAGAGTAAAAACTTTTTTATGTCATAGTGTGACATATTTTTTATGTGACAGTGTCACTCCTTCTTTATGTTATAGAGTGACTCCTTTCTTATGTCATAGTGTAACACCTTTTTTATGTCACAGAGTAGCACCTTTTTTGTGTCATAGAGTTACACCTTTTTTATGTCATAGAGTAACACCTTTTTTATGTCATAGAGTTACATCTTTTCTATGTGATAGATTCACTCCTTTTTTATGTTATAGAGTGACACATATTTTATGTCATAGAGTGACACCTTTTTTATGTCATAGAGAGACACCGTTTTTATGTCATAGAGTAACACCTTTTTTCTGTAATAGAGTGACAACTTCTTTTTGTCATAGAGTAATACCTTTTTTATGTCATAGAGTGTAACCTTTTTTGTCATAGAGTGACATCTTTTTTATGTTATAGAGTCACTCCTTTTTTACGCCATAGAGTTGCACCTTCTTTATGTCATAGAGTTACTCCTTTTTTATGTCATAGAGTAACACCTTTTTTATGTAATAGAGTGACACCATTTTCATGTCATAGAGTGACACCTTTATTATATCATGATACCTTTTTTATGTCATAGAGTAACACCTTTTTTATGTCATAATGTAACACCTTCTTTATGTCATAGAGTAACACCTTTTTTGTCTTAGAGTGACGCCTTCCTTATGTCATAGAGTGACCCTTTTTTATGTCATAGAGTGACACCTTCTTATGTCACAGAATAACACCTTTTTATGTCATAGAGTAACACGTTTTTTATGTCATAGAGTGACGCCTTTTTTATGTCACCGAGTCACTCCTTTTTTATTTTATAGAGTGACGCCTTTTTTATGTCATAGAGTGATACCTTTTATATGTCATAGAGTGACACCGTTTTTATGTCATAGCGTAACACCTTTTTTATATAATAGAGTGACACCTTTTTTTATGTCATAGAGTAACACCTTTTTTGTCATAGAATAACACCTTTTTTATGTTATAAAGTAACATCTTTTTTATGTCATAGAGTGACATCTTTTTTGTGTGATAGATTCACTCCTTTTTTATGTTATAGAGTGGCACATTTTTTATGTCATAGAGTGACATCTTATGTGATAGAGTCACTCCTTCTTTATGTTATAGAGTGACACCTTTTTTATGTCGTTGAGTGACACCTTTTTTATATCATAGTGATACCTTTTTTATGTCATAGAGTGAGACCTTTTTTATGTCATAGAGTATCACCTTTTTTATGTTATAGAGTGACACCTTTTTTATCCTATAGAGTGACACCTTTTTTATGTCATAGAGTGAGACCTTTTTTATGTCATAGAGTATCACCTTTTTTATGTTATAGAGTGACACCTTTTTTATCCTATAGAGTGACACCTTTTTTTATCATAGAGTAACGCCTTTTTTATGTCATAGAGTAAAAACTTTTCTATGTCATAGAGTGACATCATTTTTTTGTGATAGTCACTCCTTTTTTATGTTATAGAGTGACACCTTCTTTATGTCATAGAGTGACACCTTTTTTATTTCATAGAGTGACACCGTTTTTATGTCATAGAGTAACACCTTTTCTATGTCATAGAGTAACACCTTTTTTATGTCATAGGGTTATACCTTTTTTATGTCATAGAGTAACACCTTTTCTATGTCATAGAGTAACACCTTTTTTATGTCATAGGGTTATACCTTTTTTATGTCATAGAGTGTAACCTTTTTTGTCATAGAGTGACATCTTTTTTATGTTATAGAGTCACTCCTTTTTTACGCCATAGAGTTGCACCTTTTTTATGTCATAGAGTTACTCCTTTTTTATGTCATAGAGTAACACCTTTTTTATGTAATAGAGTGACACCATTTTCATGTCATAGAGTGACACCTTTATTATATCATGATACCTTTTTTATGTCATAGAGTAACACCTTTTTTATGTCATAATGTAACACCTTCTTTATGTCATAGAGTAACACCTTTTTTGTCTTAGAGTGACGCCTTCCTTATGTCATAGAGTGACCCTTTTTTATGTCATAGAGTGACACCTTCTTATGTCACAGAATAACACCTTTTTATGTCATAGAGTAACACGTTTTTTATGTCATAGAGTGACGCCTTTTTTATGTCACCGAGTCACTACTTTTTTATTTTATAGAGTGACGCCTTTTTTATGTCATAGAGTGATACCTTTTATATGTCATAGAGTGACACCGTTTTTATGTCATACCGTAACACCTTTTTTATATAATAGAGTGACACCTTTTTTTATGTCATAGAGTAACACCTTTTTTATGTCATAGAATAACACCTTTTTTATGTTATAAAGTAACACCTTTTTTATGTCATAGAGTGACATCTTTTTTGTGTGATAGATTCACTCCTTTTTTATGTTATAGAGTGGCACATTTTTTATGTCATAGAGTGACATCTTATGTGATAGAGTCACTCCTTCTTTATGTTATAGAGTGACACCTTTTTTATGTCGTTGAGTGACACCTTTTTTATGTCATAGAGCGACACCTTTTTTATGTCATAGAGTGGCATCTTTTTTATGTAATAGAGTGACACCCTTATTATGTCATAGAGTGACACCTTTTTTATGTCATAGAGTGACACCTTTATTATATCATAGTGATACCTCTTTTATGTCATAGAGTGAGACCTTTTTTATGCCATAGAGTAACACCTTTTTTATGTTATAGAGTGACACCTTTTTTATCCTATAGAGTGACACCTTTTTTTATCATAGAGTAACGCCTTTTTTATGTCATAGAGTAAAAACTTTTCTATGTCATAGAGTGACACCTTTTTTATTTCATAGAGTGACACCGTTTTTATGTCATAGAGTAACACCTTTTCTATGTCATAGAGTAACACCTTTTTTATGTCATAGGGTTATACCTTTTTTATGTCATAGAGTAACACCTTTTCTATGTCATAGAGTAACACCTTTTTTATGTCATAGGGTTATACCTTTTTTATGTCATAGAGTAACACCTTTTTTATGTCATAGAGTGACATCTTTTTTATGTGATACTGTCACTCCTTTTTTATGTTATAGATTGACACCTTTTTTATGTTATAGAGTCACTCCCTTTTTATGTCATAGAATGACACCTTTTTTATGTTATAGAGTGACATCTTTTTTATGCTATAGAGTGGCACCTTTTTTTATCATAGAGTAACACCTTTTTTATGTCATAGAGTAAAAACTTCTCTATGTCATAGATTGACATCTTTTTTATGTGATAGTCACTCCTTTTTTATGTTATAGAGTGACACCGTTTTTATGTCATAGAGTGACACCTTTTTTATGTCATAGAGTGAAACCGTTTTTATGTCATAGTGGAACACCTTTTCTATGTCATAGAGTAACACCTTTTTTGTGTCATAGAGTTACACCTTTTTTATGTCATAGACTAACACCTTTTTTATGTCATAGAGTGACACCTTTTCATGTCACAGAATAACACCTTTTTATGTCATAGAGTGACACCTTTTTATGTCATAGAGTGATATACCTTTTTAAAGTTTTATGCTAAAAGGTAACACTTTTTTTATGTCTGAGAGTAATACCTTTTAGAACTTGTATATTAAGGTAATGTGTACTTACCGACAAATTTTAGAATTTATATTTCTTTTGCAAATAATAATAGAATTACTAACAAAAGAAATTGAGTATAGTATTTACATATACGGAGCGCCTGAAAGAGCTGTTTTTCCAAAAATTTACTCAGAATTTATTTAATTAAATAAAAGCCGCATTGCCGATATGTAGGGATCTGTATACTTCGAATTTTGCCAGTTTTAAAAAGTGTTTATCTCATGAAAATGCTGATAGAATCGCACAAAAGAAAATTTGATCATAGTATTTACATACACGGATCGCCTGAAAGAATTGCTTTTCCAAATAAACATTCGAATGTTTATTAATTAAATAATGAAATTGCGTTGATTTTGAGGTTCACATCGTCTTAAAGAGTAACGCCTTTTGAACGTTTGTGATATGGAGTAACACTTTTTTGTACTTTTATGCCGCAGAGTAACGCCTTTAGTAACACCTTTTATGTCATAGGTTAAGACGTTTTATCTTTTACTATGTACATCTCACACTTCTGTAGTCGAGACAGATTCTTCTTTAAAATATAGGTATTTGCGCAGATTCGGTTTAGCGTAACAGTTAGACATGGAAAATAAATAAAGAGTTAGTTGACTAAGGACAAATTTTTATGGTTATTCCTTACGGGTAGGTAGCGGGGATTAGTGTTCCCACCACTTTATGTTTATTATTAAAGAAATCACATAACTTGTTTGTTAATCCAACTGTTGTGGGATCTATCAAATCTTAGCCATTTTACGTAATCTTGATTACCGCGTTTATTTATAACTTTTTCTACAAGATAGATGTCCGAATATCTTACTTTCAAAAGTTCTTGTTCGTAGAAACCACCGGAAACGGGTCGATCTTGATAATCTTTCAAACGGTAAGTAATAGGATTTGTTTTTGATACTTTATCTATTATAAATATCTCAGTCGACCAATTACTCTGCTTACTCGTTCTCGATAATTAACTTTGAACTTTGCTTTCTTTACAGCTTGAGACTGGTTTAAATATCGAGTTAGGATCTGCGCTTTGTTTACTGTTGTAACATCTATTGATTTCATACCTATAGTTCTATGTTTTGTACTATTGTAGGTAGAAATCAAATCAGGTAAAATGTCGAGCCATTTAAAATTTCCACGCAAACTGAATCGTATCCACATCTTATTTTTGAATGTTCTATTCAATCTTTCACAGATAGACGCCTTGAGATTGCTGTATTTTAAGTAGAGATTAATCTTATACTGCGTCATCAGTTTTTTAAAGTTTGAATTGTAAAATTCCTTGCCTCTGTCTGTCTGTAGATTCTTCGGTACCCGTCCTTGAACAAATTCTTCATAGCTGTTGTAACATCTGCACCGGATTTACTTTTAACGGGTACAGCTCACGCATACTTGGAAAATACATCAATGATGGTGAGCAAATACCTATAACCTTTGTTCTCTGGGGCATAAGGTTGCATTTTAACCAAATCAGCTTGCCAAGTTTCATCCAGGCCTCTTACATCAAACTTTCGACGTTGGTAGTTTCTTTTAGCAGGTTTACGCAGCTCTTCTACTAGTACTTTCTTACGATGATCCGTGCTTCAATGTTGACTCTTTGGTATCCAGCGTATTACTGATTTGTGACAACTGAAGTACCATTACTTTTATACTCTCAATTTCCCTGTCAAAATTAGCAATTTTTTTATCAAATTCTTCTCGATGAGCTTCCACTATTCCATCTAAATTATTGAAATCATTTATCAATCCATGTATAACATTTACAACTTTCGTAATTTCTCCCTCCACTATACGCTATAATGATTGCATGTTGACTGCATCGTGTGGATTATTGGGTCCTCCTACATTGCATAACCTCTTATTTTCAAGATAGAACTGTCCATCGGATGTAATTTTATATCCCACTCCTGGAGGACCTCTAATACCCTCTCTTTCTTTTAGATTTCGTCCGAACACGTTGACACTCATTATGATACTGAGGAGAGAGAGAGAGAAGGTTCATTTAATATATCGTCACCTCCTAATAGAAAGGCATTATCTCGAAGTCCGCTCGTAAAAGGCGTTAACTCGGAGTCCGCTCGTAGAAGGCGTTATTTCGGAGTTCGCTCGTAAAAGGCGTTAACTTGGAGTCCGTTCGTAAAAGGCGTTATCTCGGAGTCCGCTCGTAGAAGGCGTTATCTCGCACGAAAACTTTTCCGACTCAAATTTAAGTTGGCAGCACTGCCTATATAGATGCGCGCGTATCATGAATATACCTATAAAATCGATTTTTAAGCGTAATGCATAAAATGAATTTATGATAATAATTTAACACTGTTTTGTACTGTGTTGATGATGGATCGTCGACTGGAGGTTCAAATAAAAAAGACGTTTCGTGTGGAGAATAGGGCTGCTTTATTAAAAGCGCCGTTGTGCCTCGCGGCGTACAGTGCGTTGCTGCTGTCTCTCTTGGTCGTCGCGCTTGAACTGACGCCGGCCGGCGTCGAGAAGTGCCGTCGGTGTACCTTGATAGTTGGGGGGGGGGGACGATAGAGAGGCGCGTGGCGAGTGCTGACGTCAGCGTCTCGCAACTTCGAGGCGTTGGATCGCCAACATTCCGCCCACCTTCGCCAGATTGGCGAACGGTTTTCAATCCTTTGGTTGGAGGCGAACACCTTTGGCGATGGGGCGACGCAGCGTAGTGGTGGCCGTGCGGATGTGGACCACGCGAGTGAGGTCATCACTCTCTGGATGAATGGCGGTGACACGGGCGAGAGGCCACTTGGCTGGCGGTGTAAGCTCACTCCTTATGAGCACTAGATCGCCCAATGCCACAGGATTCTGTTGTTGCCTCCACTTCTGGCGTGATTGAAGGGTGGTCAAATACTCGAATGACCACCTTGACCAGAAATGCTGAGTGAGCTGGCTGATCAGAAGCCAGCGCTTTCCTGCTGGGACGTTGACGTTGTTGACATCCTCCTCCGGTACTAAAAATGATGAGCGTTGTATCAGAAAGTGGGAAGGGGACAAGCATTCAAGGTCAGAAGGCTCGTCGGTGAGGGCAGTTAATGGTCTGGTGTTAAGACAGGCTTCAATATGGCACATAAGTGTAGCAAGTTCTGAGAAAGTGAGAACTTGATCTCCAATGACTCGAGGCATGTGATGTTTTGCGGATTTAACTGTAGCCTCTCAAATGTCACCAAAGTGAGGCGCACTGGGGGGATCCAAAATCCATGAAGTTCCTTCTTTCGCGAGTGCCCTAACGATTTGCGATGAAAATGATGAAGATGCTATGAGCATCTGTTTTAGTTGAGTATCTGCACCTACGGAATTTGTACCTTGGTCAGAGTATAAGTTTTTGCAATGACCTCTACGAACGGTAAATCGATGAAAGGCAGCGATAAAGACTTCAGTAGAGTAGTCTTCGACTACCTCGATGTGTACGGCTTTAGTAGCCATACAGACAAAGATCGCGATATATCCTTTCGTTGTACCTTTATCTCTAGTATTAGTGAGACGAAGATGAACAGGACCGGCGTAATCAACCCCTGAACGTTCGAATGGTGATGAAGGACAAACTCGGGCCTTAGGCAGTTCGCCCATTAATTGAGTGGGCACTCGAGCAGCATATCGTGAGCATGTAATGCATGCTCTGATGACTTTCTTAACCGCTGATCGGCCTTTCACTATTCAATACTGACGTCTTAGAGTGGTAAGTGTTAATTGAGTTCCACCATGGAGAGTGCGATGATGAGCATTCCGAATTAGCAAAATGGTAAAACGACAATCAGCTGGTAAAATAAGAGGATGCTTAGCATCTTCTTCGAGAAGAGAGTGAGAAAGGTGACCGCACACCCTGAGTAAATGATTTTGTATCATGGGATTTAACGGTAAGAGAGTACTTTTCGTTGGAAGTTTACCTTTTCTCTGTAATTGTTAGAGTTCAAGTTTAAAATACGCAGCTTGCACTAGATAAGTCAGACACAGTCGGGTGTTCTCAATCTCACTAGCACTTATTTCCTTAGAGCACAGAGTGTGATGGCGCTTAGTAGGGATTGAAGAACAGTGATAAAACTAACAACTGAACTTGAAGTCTCTTTATCTTCAGTTTCCGAGTGGATTCTGTAGATGAACCTAAAGCAGTATGAAGCCATTGGTAACAACTTATCTAGTGACGAATATTTGTTTATAAGACTCCAAATTGCTGGAGTAGTCTCGACAGAAGTTGGAATGCTCTTACTAGCGACTAGAGTGTGACTAGGTTTAAGATTTAATCAATTAACGGTAAAATTGAGTTCGTCATGAGACCTCGACCATGGTTCATGGCTATCAGAAAGCCAAACGGGACCTTTCCACCATAAGCTATGCGAAGTTAGTTGCGAGAGCTCAATTCCTCGTGATATGACATCAGCGGGGTTATCAGCTGACCGCACATGATGCCAGAATGCTTTAGGTAACAGAGTATGAATTTCCGAACACCTACACTGAAAAATGTTTAGCACATCGGCTGCCCTCTGTAGTACACAGCATTCCCGTTTCAGAGGCCGTCTGACCTCCTAATATTTACGTACATCTTTTGTCCCGCGTGGTGCGTCTGTTGTGCTAACAAGGGAACGCTCTAGTTCCTTTTCAGAAATCTAAAGTAATCTGTATTAGGTTGCCAATCTATACCTAAAATTGGTACAGATGTTTCTGATGCAAATAAAGTAATGGAATCTGCAGCTAGCATACTTGAGGATAAGCACGAGAGTACTTCAGCGTTATTTGAAGTTCACTTAGGAAGATTGAGCTGACCTTGTTTAAAGAGTTGAATTAACTCATCCTGTTTAAGCAAAGCTTCTTTTAACGTATGGGCACCAGAAAGTACATTATCTGAGTACATTTCTGATCGAACAGCTTCAGCTACGATCGGATAAGATTGGCCATAGTCATCGGCAAGTATCAAGAGTGTGCGTATAGCTAGAAATGGCGAGCATGCCAAACCATATGTCACTGTGGTTAGTCGATAAATTTGAACAGGTTCATCCTTATTGAAACGCCATAAGATCGACTGATAGGGTTGATCAACTGGTTCGACGTCAATTTGTCGGAACATTTTCTCCACGTCAGCTGAAAGTGCGATCTTATACCTACGCCAGGCACAAATCAAAGCGACGGGATTCTGAAGAAGATTGGGCCCAACGTGTAGAAGATCGTTGACCGAGACACCTGTTTTGGTTTTACTCGAACCATTAAATACAGTACGTAATTTGGTAGTCGTACTGGTTTCCTTCCACACTCCGTGATGTGGTAGGAAGGCATGAAAGTTGTTAGGTAATGAATCAAGATTTGCGAGCGACACATGAATTCTGTATAGGCTAATTTCAATTTTTCGTCCTTAGCGAAGTTTGCTTCGAGACGATTGAGTGCGCGTAATGCGGCAGAATGAGAGCTCTCGAGATGAGCAGACATCAACTGATCTCGACTTTTCCAGGGTAGACTTACTATATATTGCCCTGTTTTATCTTGATGAGTTGTGTTTTGATAGAAATCCTCGCATGCTTGTTCATCAGGCGAGTAAGATTTTTTGACGATAGATATTTCCTCCGCCCTCCAAAAATCTTGTAGGAGCTCCAAGAGTTTGGCTCCATGCTCGCATTTGTTTGAGCAATGAAGAGATAAAAATTTTGGCCTGCTTTCTGGGGGGACGAGGAGAGATTGCCAGTAAGGAGCCAACCGAATTTAGAGCTTAGTGCTATCGGTTGAAGACTTTGACCCTTAACTATTTGGCCTTGAATGATTTGTGCATAAGCACTAGCACCGAGAAGAATATCGATGCGTGAGGGTTCGAAATACAGGGGGTCTGCTAGCTGCAGCCCTCTTAAGTATTCGACATTAGAAATACCACCTACGATGGGGGTCTTATACGAAGATAGTCTTGGCAAGACTATAGTATCCACTTCTAGAGAATAATTTAGATCAAAATGAGGTTGTATAGTAAGACAAGCTACCTTCGAAGACACGGCAGCTGTCTTTTCACCTATACCTTGAATGTGCGTGTGACTGGTTCTACAATTTAGATACAGTAAGTTACACAAGGCTTGTGTAACAAGTGAGATTTGAGATCCAGGATCGATCAGCGCACGAACTTGAATTTTGGTTCCGTTAGGACCAAGGGAGTTAACCCTAGCGGTAGCTAAAAGTACTCCTGTACCTTTAGTACTTACTCCACTCTGGTGGGAGTCTACTTGAGAAGCAGATTGATCGTCTGCTGAAAAGAGGAGATTTCCACAGTTTGGGCTAGAAGCGCTGGACACTGAGTCAATCTGATCAGTCTGCGATGAATTGATTACTTGATTGCTGTCAGTGTGCACCAAAGTGTGATGCTTAGCTTTGCAAAGAAAGCATCGATACGTGGAAGTACAATTTTTTATATGGTGCATCCCAAAACAATTAAAGCACAGATTGAAAGATTTAAGACACTCTTTCCGCTCGAGAATCGATTTATTAAGAAATTGTTCACATCGATTTATGTAATGCGGTTCATTACATAGCAAACATTTCCGTTTCTGATTGTTTTTCGCGTTTTGCGGCGACGCTTGATGAGACCAAGCCGTATGAGCATTGTCATGTTCTGGCTTACGCGATTTTGTGTTGGGTGATGGAGTTTTAGGATTATTGTTCGAAGAGGTTCTAGTACCTGCTTCGATGGCCTCTAGAGTGAGGGTTTGACTTCGAAGAAATGCTTGAAGTTGTTCCATGGTGGGTGGATCGACACTATCACCTAGATGCTTTTCCCATTCTTTACGAGTATTTAAATCAAGACGATTCAGCGTAAAATGAACAATTAAATCACTACCTAAAGAAGCCGCTCTATTTAGAGAGGTCAGACTAGAGATGGAATTGAAAATTTCCCTATAAATCCGTTTGATTTCCGACGAAGAATCTGTCTTCATGGATTTAACTGAAAAGATTTCTGAGATGTGAGAGCTAACAATGCGACGTTGATTCTCGTAATATTCGATTAAAGTTGTCCATGCTCGGTCATAATTATCATCAGAAATTGGAAGATATTTAATTTTCTCAAGTGCTTCACCTGTAAGGTGAGTGCGAAGATAATGCAATTTTAGAACTGGCGTTAAGTCTTCGCGACGATGTATGACTGAACGAAAGACGTCTCTAAAATTTTTCCAATCGGAGAATTTTCCCGAAAACTCTGGTAAATCTACCTTCGGTAAAGATTGAAACGAAACGTTAGTTGCATGAGCAGGACTGGTGGCAACTGGGGTAACATTCGAGTTGGAGGAGCCTTGATTGGCATCTCTTGTTCTAACAGCCTTTAAGAAATCAAGAAATTCTCCTCGACGGACATAAAAGCTATCCTCAACTGAATCACAGAGGTTAGTTGTAAAATAGGCGTGATTTTTATCAAGAGCCTCGAGCTTCAGAATTGACTCGTGATGTAACTGAAAAGTCGCATAATTTGCTTCAAGTCCGGCGGGACATGATTCCGCATAACCTTCCCTCATGTTATCCTTACCCTTAGATTTGAAATTTTGAAATGAATTATTAATCCTAGCTTGGAGTAACAGCTGTCTAGTATGTAGTCCCTCCATTTTGAGATCAAGTTAATTAGACTGGTAAAAAATTTTTTAACTTTGGTATTGAGTTAACTATTCTTAAGCACTCGAGAGTAGAGAAAGAAATAGTGAGAGTTTTTACAACTAAGTCTTAACCTAGATTATAATACTTATGCTAGTATGAACGTAGCGATGTGCTTGAAGATGCAACGTTGAGTGCGTCTGCCAACGTTCCCACGATGAATCAGCTGATGATCCACAGCGTTGACTGTTCGAAGAGAAGTTACTGCAAGCGTTGTATTCAGCAATCATTGAGCGTAGTCAGCAGCTGGATCAGGAATGTATCAAGGTGTAGATCAGCAGTCGAATTTGGAAACGAGACGATGCATCAACAGGCAGTGATAAACTGCAAGGTCAATTAACATAAGTATTTGCTCAGCCAAAAAAATTGCATTCAATTTCCTCAAGAGTAGTTCAATATTACAAATTAAATTTATAATAAACTCAAACTCAATTAACTTGTACTAATCTCAAATAAAAGCTACTCAATTTTAATTTAAGTAATTTGACTAAATAGAGATCATTAAATTCTCATTAAATGGAATAAATGTACTAGATTGACTAGACGATAGCTGCAAAATTTAATTTAAACAAATTGGAATGATACGTGTGTCCAAGTATTAGTACGAGGCATCCGAGCGCAATCGGATCGGCGTTGGATGCGAAGAAGATGGACTCGTCCGAGTACAGCTTCGAGCCGTTGATGCGCGCCCCCTGTGGCGTATGTTGGACTCGTCCGCCTCCTAATCCTCCTGGTGATGACGTATGCGATGTCCAGGACGTATCGCGTCCTGATTGTCGTCTTCTTGTAGACGACCCTCCTGCCCTCGTGGAAAGCTGGCTAAATGCACGGCGAGCGCCGCGCAGCTTGATGCAGTGGCAGCGCGCAGGCTCCACGTGGGTAATCCTTGACTCGATGAGTGTGAGCCCCTTAGCGTGACGCCGCACGCTGGTACTCCGTGGCTTGACTGTGTGGACCCCGTAGCGTGAACGCTGCACGCGGTAGTCCTGTTGGTTCGTGCGAACCCGTTGAATTGTTGCTCTTAATGGCAACGTTTAATTGATCATCGTACGATCGCGATGACTCTTGAGCGGGTTTCACAACACGTGGTCCTCTTAATTGAAGATTGCCACTTGCTGCTCTTGGCTACAACAAGATGGCAGCTGATCACCGTACGAACGCGGTTATTCTAGAGCTGGCTTTACAGCGTACGCTCTTGGCGACGTCTTGGAGTCGGTAACAACGCACACTCCAAGGCGTTTTCAGAAATTGGGAAAATAGCAATTGAGTGTGCTATTTCCCCTAGGAAGCCTTAGAGATTGGTTTCCGAGTGCGCGCGACGGCGAAACAAACGAGGGAGAGAGAGAGAGAGAGAGAGACAGCAACGTACGCGCGAAGTCGGCATGCGGGTACATGCGACTGTTTCGGCACTCACGATCACGAACACTTTAGATGCGTACCTGAAAGAAAAAGTGACTATCTCTAAGCCACTCGAGAGTGGACGTAGCAGATAGGAAGAGGTTTCTTCGGCGTGGCCATGGTGAAGTCCTCCCACAATCGGGCTCGAAGGAGCAAATGTTTTGTACTGTGTTGATGATGGATCGTGGACTGGAGGTTCAAATAAAAAAGACGTTTCGTGTGAAGAATAGGGCTGCTTTATTAAAAGCGCCGTTGTGCCACGCGGCGTACAGTGCGTTGCTGCTGTCTCTCTTGGCCGTCGCGCTTGAACTGACGCTGGCCGGCGCACACTGGGGCCGAAAGGTTCAAAACCATCTAGAGGTCATAATTCTCAACCGAATTTGAAAATTTAAAAACAGGAACTTTTGTGACAAAATACCAAAGTCCGCTACGAAGCCTAATTTTGATAATATGAATCTATAAACCTAATTTATAACCTATAACCCCAAAATTTACACTTGTGATTCCCAAAAATGCTATAAAACTTCAATTTATAAGTCCTTGACACATGCTCTCTTAACCTTGATTCATAAAATTGGTCTACAGATTAAGTCTTGGGCCATTCTGTCAGAAATAGTGTATATTTGTAGAATATACATTGTATGTGGTATAAATAACATTTTTCTCTTTTTTATAGCTGATTTTGGCCTCAGAAGCCACTAGGTGTAAGACTCCCTTAAAACTTATGAGGTTAGGGCTTATAGGTTTAGAGTTTATGAGTGCATGGCTTACTGGATCAAAGGTAAAGAGTTTATGAGTAAAGGGCTTATAAATTAAAGGTTTATCGTATTTTTGGGATTTGCAGGTCAAAAATTGAATTGATTGGTTGATGTGATAGGATTATATGACTCCTTAGATTTATAGGTTAATTTTTTGGAAAATCAGGCTTCGTAGGGCTCTTCGATATTTGATAACGAATGTTCCTAAGCAAAAATTTTGAGATTCGGTTGAGAATTGCGACCTCTAGGTGGTTTTGAACCAAAAAATCCGTATGGCCCCAGTGTGCGGCGTCGAGAAGTGCCGTCGGCGTGCCTTGGTAATTGGGAGGGGACGGTAGAGAGGCGCGTGGCGAGTGCTGACTGGCAGCGCGCCTGCTTGAGGCGAACATTGCCTTATAAGGCGCGATGACGTCAGCGTCTCGCAAGTTCGAGGCGTTGGATTGCCAACAAACACTAAGGATTGGTTGAACTACTGAACTCCATCTTTTTTATGCAGATAATTTCCGCTATAAAACACATTTTTTATTAATATTTATCTTCGGCTATTTCCGTCAGGACTTAATTCTAAAACATTTATTGTTGTTGAATGAATTCCTATTTACTATTATTATAAAAGCGACTGTAAACGAATAATTTAGAAATGAAGGATTTTTTGAAGTACAACTTTTGACTTACATCATTATTCTATAGAATTATTAAATCCTCAGAAAAACGATTAAAAATTTCTAAATATGTCATCATGATAAATTTTGTCGCAATCGTTATTCAAATCTTATTTTATTAATATAAATCAGTAATAGGTGTTGTATTTAGAAATTTTTAATCATTTTTCTGAGGATTTAATAATTCTATAGAATAATGATTATAACATACCGAAGTAATGACAGCTCTCAGATTTGAGTCTACACCTTAATAATTGAGTTGACTTGTATGAAACTAGATGTCGTTACTTGGTAGTTATTAACAATTTTTAAGAGTTCGTGTACTGGACTCGAGCGATTTATCGGTTTTGGGATTTTCCTCCGATCTCAGGGTAAGATACCGGCGCGCAGTTTGCCGGAGTCTGTGCCGTCGATACAGATAGAAGGTAGGTAGGTGATGGAGATAAGTATTTAGCGCTGATTGGCTGCTACCGTGTTGCGTTGGAATCGGGTAAGTAGTTAGCGTTGATTGGCTGCTACCGTGCCGATAGAAAGGATTGCCGGGTAAATAATCGGCGCTGAGGGTCAACTATCGTGCCGTAGGAGGTCGGTAAGGTAGAGTTCCTTGGGTATGTTAAGGTTAGGTTTATAATTGACATTTTACTTAAAGACAAATATCATATTTAATGAGTTTATTTTGATGATAAATAGGAACAGATTACAAGAGTATATTTACAATATTTTAACGAGCGCGAAGGGTCGCCAGCATCACTCACCTAAGCGCAATGCTTTTGGGAGAATGCTCAAAGCAGTAGCTCGGACACAAGTGCGTGCCGATTCCGAGAATCGTGGCCTTTTATATACTAGTCAGCTATCTACTCTTCTCTCTCACACATGACAACAAAGGTGTTTATATTGTGACGTCAGATGCGCCTTAATTACTCGTGAGAGAATACGAGTCTGCTTGGTTTGCGCTGGGTGCTCGTGATCGGTGAGCCGGGCCTTTGTTGATGTTTCGCTTATGAATGTGTGTACGTATTGTACAGCCGGTCGTGTACGTCACATGATGTAAGCCAAAACTTGTACTTCAAAAAATCCTTCATTTCTGGCTAAATTATTCGTTTACAGTCGCTTTTATAATAATAGTAAATAGGAATTCATTCAACAAAAGAAAATGTTTTAGAATAAAGTTTTGTATTATACTTATATGAAAGTCCCGATAGAAATACCCGAAGATAAATATTAATAAAAAATGTTTTTTATAGCGGAAATTATCTGCATAAAAAAGATGGAGTTGAAGTAGTTCAAGCAATCCTTAGTGTTAGATTATTATGATAAATTCATTTTATGCATTACGCTTAAAAATCGATTTTATAGGTATATTTATGATACGCGTGCATCTACATAGGCATTGCTGCCAACTTAAATTTGAGTCGGAAAGATTTGCGTGCGAGATATCGCCTTCTACGAGCGGACTCCGAGATAACGCTTTCTACGAGCGGACTTCGAGATAACGCCTTTTACGAGTGGACTCCGAGTTAACGCCTTTTACGAGCGGACTCTGAGATAACGCCTTCTACGAGCGGACTCCGAGTTAACGTCTTTTACGAGCGGACTTCGAGATAACGCCTTTCTATTCGGAGGCGACGATATATACCCTCCCTCCCGCAATTTCTCAATTATCGATTGAATCTCATTAACCTGGCTGGGATTGCCAGCTGATTGTTCAGCTATGAGTAATCTCAAACGTTCCACCAGCTCGTTGGGATCGTCCGAATATACATAATCCATACTTGTATTCATTCTTGCCAACTTGTATCGTGGTAATACAGCAGCACCTTGTTTCGAATATTCAAACATGGGAGCAATTATGTATTTGAATTTGTTGCTGTTGTGAGGACGAATTTTTTCATTACTGTCATAGCGTCTCTTGTGTGCTGACGATACTTCAAGTAATTTCCGGTAATTCTCCATATCACTATTAGTGATCTGGCTTTCACTGGGCTGCTTTGTAATGAGTAATTCTAGTAATCCATGAGCTTTCGCATACTTCGCCCCGTTCACATCAATATAGCTATCCTCGAACTCTATAGGAGAATTACCAATCATGAATTGTCCATTCTCTTTGCGTACACCATAAATTTTGTCTACGTACTGACCTTGAATGAGCATTTGCAAATATCTATTATTGCTTTCATCATAACCATCATTCTTCATAGCGGATTCAAAAGACGTGTCGGCTGCTTGCAATGTATCATCCTGCTCTTGCATATCATTATCATCATCATGCTCTTTATGGCGTTTGATAGATTTATTATATTTTTCATCATGTTTAACAGCTCTACTCAATGCTTCTTTGGACTGTTTGGCTACCAACTTTTCAAGCGGCTCAACGATTGGTTTGAAAGTATCTTCCATTGCTTTCTCAAAAGTATCTTTTCCATACTTTAACAAATTGTATTTTCGTTTAACTACATTACGAGCTTTCACATGCTCATGAAGTATCATCTTGATGCTTCAACGTTCAGTTGTAGACTGTGAATAAAAGATTAGGTACCTCCCATATTTATAGCAAAACAGTCAAAGCCCTTACGATATCTTCCTCCAGTGATTGAACTGTCCTTGTCAATCATTAGGAATCCATATTTCTCATCCCTCCAACATTTGACACACAAATCATTAAACTGTGTATAAGTCATATCAGAATTAACATGATCTCCATACAAGTGTTTCAAATTAACGTCATCTTGTCGAAAAATTACCAAAAGATTTACATTATCCCTGACGAGATCCTTTGGAATGTGAGCATATGACTGATAAAGATAAAAACAATCTACATTTTTATGTCTACTCATGCAGAAAAATGCTTTAACATGATTTTGTTTTTCACAAGCTATATCGTCAAAGAGAAGAGCATTTCCTGGAGCTATAACTTCATCATGTTCGCTGTAGGGAAAATACTGCACGCCCTCTAACGGTTCTATAAGTTTCTGAAGAAATTTATACTTCGGTTGATTCAAAGACTTTGAATACGTATAATTATTCTCAAATCTAACACCATTGGGATGTGTAATGAGTGCAAGCAAACTATTGGTTTCACTGCAATTTGACGGTCCACAAAATACAGCTCTAATGCTGCTTGGAAGTAAGTCTCCATACCTCTTCGTCTTTTTTCCTTGCTCTACGATATTGTCGAAATTCAATACCGGAGGCTGAACAGGCTGTTCCTTGAAATTCATGTGTACACTACAAGGTCTCGATTGCAACTGATCATTCGACTATAAATACAGCGCTTTGATACTCTCGGGTTCAGTCTTCATTAGACCTTCATTGTGTGATGATCATATACAGACGTCGAGGTCGTGGTTTAATCAATAAAATTCTCAACAGTCTTCCAATAGAACTTCATTTACCAGGATATCAGTACTGTGGACCAGGTACTAAGTTAGCAAAACGTTGACGCAGCTTGTAAAGAACACGATATAGCTTATTCTCAGAATCGAGAAAACATAGAGGCTAGATGCAATAAGGATAGAGTTTTAACAAATAAGGCGTGGCAAAGAGTTAAGGCTAAAGATTCAACTATTGGTGAGAAAGTAGCTGCTTACGCAATCACAAATATTATGAAAGCCAAATCAAAACTCGAAATGGGTGTAAAGCAGTCAACGAGGTTAAACAAGATAATAAAAGCTGCTTCAAAATCAATGGTTGAAAGTAACTCTGCTCGTAAGGTGATTCTCTCTACCTTCAAAGGTGCTCGTTCTGCTGTTAAAAAAGCAGGTGAGAAACGTAAAATTATCATTCCACGCGTTTTACCGGTACCCTCAACAGTAGGTGATTTCTTACCGTTTCTCGTACCAATATTCGCTGGTTTGAGCGCTGCTAGTGCTGTGGCTGGCGGGGCTGCTGATGTAATGATGTACAGCTAAAAAGCAATTAGAAGAGGATCAGAGACATAACATTAAAATGGAAGAAATAGCTTTCGGAAGGGGACTCTTTCTGAAACCGTATAAAACAGGTGCAGGTCTTCGTATAGGTGGTAACAAAAAAAAATTCAGGTTGAAGAAAAAAATAAGAACCTCGAAGTGAGATTACCACAAAGGTCTCTTACAGATCTAGATCTAATTAAGTATGCTAAAATATTCCAAATTCCATATTTTATATGCCTTACCTGCAAACGGGCCTCGTGATCGTGAATCAGCTATCGTAAATTTAGATGATAAAGATGGGCCGAGAACGTACTGGGTAGCATATCGCAAACGGGGTGAGAATGTAGTTTACTTTGATAGTTTTGGAGATCTTCAACCACCTATTGACTTAATGCTGTATCTACGTGTGAATGAGGTTAAATACAATCATGAGAGATATCAAAATTATAATACATTCAACTGTGGTCACCTCTGTCTCAAGTTTTTGTGTAACAAGCTAAGTCGGGCTATATAAAGACGAGCGCAATGATAGTTTAATCATTCGACATTGAATAGTCATGGAGAATTCATTGACGTTAAGTCTCTCCGGTAATTCATGAGTTCTCGAAGTACAGTATTTTCTACCTATTGAACTTTCATCAAACAAAAATAACGTTCTCGGTTTAGTTGAACTTCTAACCTTTAATTCTATACCAAATATCGATACAGGCAATAACAAGTTTTACGTGGGTGAAGAAGAATTATTTTTACCAACTGGTAGTTACGGGATAGAGGATATAGCAAATTTTCTACGTGAAACTTTAGCACTCAAAGGTATTTCATTTAGTCTGAAGCCAAACAATAATACACTTCGCAGTGTCATTAAGTGTAGTCATCCTATTGATTTCCGTCCTCAAGATTCTATTGGTCAGCTACTTGGCTTCACACCACGAATTCTAGAAGATAGTTTCAAACATCATTCAGATTTGCCTGTATTTATCCTCAAGATCAACGTTTTGCGAGTTGAGTGTAATATTACTTCAGGCGCATATATAAGCGACTCTAAGGTTCACACAATACACGAATTCTTTCCAGCAGTACCACCAGGATATAAGATCATTGAAGTACCCTCAGAGGTCATTTACCTTCCAGTTACAGTTAAAAGCATAGATTCCTTGGAAATACGTATAGTTGATCAGCACGGTTGTTTAGTTAATTTTCGAGGAGAAGTAATCACAATCAGACTTCACATCAAACAAGTGTAATGGGAATCGTTTACAACGGCAAGGTTGGTAGGGGTTATATAAAGCTCAACATGTCAACAGCCCATCAGTCGTCAGCGAGCAAGCAGAACGCTAACACGGCAAAACATTCAGTTCCTGAGAAGTCTCGGTCTCACTGAGAAGAAGAGTCGTTGCTGGTGGAAAATAACTTGTATTTTTTTTCTGTTGCTTAGAAAAAGATGCAAGAAATTCTAAACATTCAGTCACCTGTAACATTTGATGAGTCAGTGGCTCACTACGAACTTCATGCACATCAGCCCTATACCACGTCATCATTTGGAAACAGCGATGAAATTCGCATCACCATTGAACATCAGGATTTATGGCTTCTACCATCACAAAGTTCACTACATGTATGTGGTAAACAAGTTAAACCGGATTGTACGCCACTAGAACGTTCTATGTTAGTCAACAACGCCATCTATCATATGTTTGAAGAAATTAGATACGAGATCAATGCTATTGAAATTGATAAATGTAAAAATGTAGTGTTAACTACTCTCATGAAAGGTTGGGTTTCTCTTAATCCTAGTCAAAAATTGATCATTGAGAACGCTGGCTGGCTTGATGTAGAAGAATCGCAAAAACTCACCAACGATGATGGTTACTTCAACCTGTCTATACCTCTCGACATGACTCTTGGATTTGCCGAAGATTATAAAAAAATTTTAGTAAATGTTGAACATGAACTCATACTCACGAGATCAAGGAATGATATCAATGATATCAATGATATCAATGCCATTATACAGACAGCAGGACCAAACAATATTTATGAAGAATTTAAAATTGAGATAACGAAGATAGAGTGGTTGATGCCATACGTATTCCTGTCCGATAAGCATAAGATTTCTCTCTCCAATTACATCGAAAAAAACAGACCTGTGGTTATGAGTTACCGCAACTGGGAATTCTACGAATATCCACTTCTTCCATCTTCTCCGAAACACGTTTGGACTGTCAAAACATCCAATCAGTTGGAAAAACCGCGCTTCATTATTCTTGCTTTTCAAACGAGTAGAAAATCTCAGAGGTAAGTAAACGCAAGTCAGTTCGATCACTGTCATTTGAGTAATGTTAAACTCTTTTTAAATTCGCAATGTAACCCGTATGGAAATTCAAATATAGATCGTAACCAGTACGCCGTATTGTATGATATGTATGCAAATTTTCAGAGTGCCTATAATGAAAAAAATCCTGAACCCCTTTTAAATAAAGTATATTTTATAAAATACTTACCTTTGATAGTGATCGATTGTTCCAAACAAAACGAATCTTTGAAAAATGCTCCCGTGGACGTGCGTTTAGAATTTGAATCGAGAGATAATTTTTCAGCTGGAACATCCGCGTATTGTCTTATTCTACACGACCGTATCATTCAATATAGTCTCATCAGTGGTGACGTGAAGAAGCTTGTGTAAAAATGAAGTACATCGTCGATATGCAGGGCTTCAAACAGCCTGGTAATGATTTCGTTTTGAAAGAACTGGCAATAGTTCCGTTGGTTGATAACGATCAACCTCTAATATTTTTATTCAAGGAACCTTTTCCTTGGAAACGGCTCACCAATAAGTATAAGAGAGAAAATACTTGACTAAAGAAATTCTATCATGATATTTCTTGGAAATCAGGCGACCTTCCCTACACCGATATCGGAAGTGTTCTTCGAGAATGCCTGCATGATGCTAGTCAGATACTCGTTATGGGTTCCATCAAGAAAAAATGGCTCGAATGTTTCAAATTCAACGTTGATGATGTAACGGAGATGGGATTTCCACCGTTGGACAAGATCAAGCTTGCGACAGTTTGTCCAAACCAGGAGGGCGCCTACAAAACCAGCTGTGCACTTCATAACGTTAAACTTCTGAAAAAATTCTACGAAAATTGCGAGACGTCTATGGATTGGGAGTAAATGCTTCATTCATGTCTCTGACGTCGTACAAGATGGGTCAAAGCTCAAGTTCAATCCCTTATACTCCTTTTCCTGATTTCAAAAAGGAAAAAATATTCTCAAAAGTATTCCACAAATTTGAATTATTTGCCCAAACGTGATAATGATAAACGATTAAAAAGTAGATATTATATCAAAAATATTATAATTAATATAGAATTAAGAATTATAAATTTAATCTTAAAAACCGCTGCCAATACATTGGCACTTAGCTTCCTCAAAATAATGTATTTATTCATTTTTTTTTAATTTCTTTATAACAATAATTAATTGTATCATACCCAATTTTCTTTATGAATATTCGTAATAAATTAATATATATTTTTCGAAAATTCATTCTTGTTACTCTTTTTCTCGTGCAACAACCCGATATTTTTATAAATCAATTTTTTCAAAATATTATCACATTTCAATTAGTTTTATTTTAAACCTCAAATATCTTTCGTCGTAATAGTTCGATTTTATTGGGCAACAAATTCAGTTTGAAGATATAAAAAAAATATATCTCTCCCAAATTTTAGGACAATTGGTTGATTTTCTTAATATTGTTATCGCGTGACAACAAAACTCCTACTTTTTTATAAAACATTGTTTTTTTAAAAAACAAATAAAGATAATCTTTCGAAATTTCAACCAAATATATTCTTCAATGAGTATAATAAGTGGTTAAAACTTGTAGTCGATAAATCAATTATTATTTGAAAAAGGACCCCTCATACAATGTATGGAAAATAATCATTCGGTCAAATTGGATCAAACTTGGGGAAAAGATAGATCTTGAGGTCCTGAACAAAAGTTCTCATGGGCAAAACTCTCCAAAATTTGACCGAATGATTTTTTCCCATACATTGTGTGCGGGGTCCTTTATTAAATAATTTTGAGCACATTTTCGTTAATAATTAATGACAGCGTGAAGATAATTTAAATATTAAAAAAAGAAAATGTACATAATTTAAATACCTTTCAATAAAAATTTATGATGTTAAGTAAACCTTAAAGTAAATCTGTAGCTGATTCATAGAACCGTTCTCGAAAAATTACGATTTAAAAAAAAGTTTAAAAAATTTTAACCTCAAATATCTCTGAAATTTATGGACCAATTATTTTGCCCAAAGAGCTCGACCAAGAGCTATCCAAAATCTACCTCCACAAGGAATTTTAAAGAAATTACGACAATTTTCCCTCCGGAATCGTTGTCCAAACATACAAAACTCATTTTTTTCATTTTTCATGTTTTACGTTTTTGTTAATAACCAAAGAACCGTGATAGCTAGAAACTTTTTTTTTTTTAGAAAATATAGGTATTTTAATTCTCTTTTAAATGCTACCTATCCCATTCTGATACATACAGCCGTTCTCGAGAAATTACGATTCGAAAAAGAGGTTACAAAAATTTTAACCTCAAAAATCTCTGAAATTTATGAACCAATCATCTATCCCAAAGAAAGGTGCAGGTGGCAACCAAAAATCTACCTCTACAAAGAATTTTGAAGCGAATTAAAAAAAATCAAAAATAAATTTTTCGAAAATGAAAAATTCGACATAAAACAAAAACGAATCAGTTAGTCGTACAAAATTATTTTTTTCCCGAATTCGGAATCAAAAAACAAAAAAAATGAGATCCGTCCGGTTAAAATCGACCACGTAGATCCGAAAATAAAGCAGTATACATATATACACACACACACACACACATACACACACACACACACACACACACACACAAACATCCATACAGACATTTTCTAAAATCACGTGACATAAACTTCTAACACCTTTATTCATGTTTCTAGAGCAACTTAATGAAAATTAAAATTTTACTATTACAAAGCTTCCTCTATGAGGAAGCAATATGCGCAATATGAAGCGCTGCCATTTCGAGTGATTGATGGTTATAGAATTCCGAGCTAAAAATGTTGTGAGGTTTCTGACCCGCAAAGGTGGGTGATTGACGCTCGCGGAATTTCACAAACGCTGGCCCACCAAGTTGGCTTATTGACGCTTGTGTAATTCCACACTACGCGCGCTAGAAATGCTGAGAGGATTCTGGCGCACCAAGATAGGTTATTGACACTTGTGTAATTCAACACTACGCGCGCTAGAAATGCTGAGGGGGCTCTGGCGCACCGCGCGGGGTTGAGTTATCATCGCTCGCGGAGTTGTGCGCCAGAACCCTTCCAGCTTATCTACTGTTAGTTCTACTGTGTGGCTGGCGAAATTATTGCTTAAAATTGTTATAAATAATCGAGTTTTACCAGTTTTTATGGTTGTAAATAATTGTAAATAAATCGTAGATTACGTTAGCACTTTCAAAAATTGATTTTGACGTATGGGCGGGCTGGCGAAATTACTGCTTAAAATTCTTATAAATAATCGCCTTTTACCAGTTTCTATGGATGTAAATAATTGTAAATAAATCGTAGATTACGTAACCGTTTTGAAAATTGTGGTTTTTTTATGTGGGGGCTGGCGAAATATTTCTCTCGCCCCCCCCCCTTTTGTTTATTTATAACTTTGTTTATACACTTGTAAAAAAATTGATTATGGTTGTAATTAATTGTAAAAAAAGGGTACAAAATTATCCAATTGCTTATTTTAGTATTAGTGATGGGGGGGGGGGGGTGGACATATTTTTTTAATGCATCGCAGACACTAAGATTTTTTTTTAAATTTTCACTTATTTCATGTTGGCGAAAACATTCGTCACCATAAAACTCGCGTAAAGATTTCGAACCCTTAAAAAGGGAACTTTGCTTATCGCATAAATTTGTATGCAGACATTTATCACATGGCCCCGGACATTTATGTGTTGATACACGCTTTATACCACAAATTTGACAATAATTATCACACGCTGCGATTCCTAGCATATTTGTTATTACATCGTAATGCTGATCTTCAGAGGTAAATAAAATGTTTAACGTAAAATTAATTGTAATTTTTTCGTTTATTAAAATTAATACCCCATTACATAACGGGGGCTCACCATTACCGACACAACCGCGCGTATACACCATAATCGTGATTCCCTCTTTTTTAAAATAAAATTGAAACTTCTCTAAATCGCTTATCCCCCAACCGTTTTCAAGAATGAAATTAATACGCGTTGATTTTATAAGAGTATCGGCTCTTTCATGCTGGATTTTACTATCGGTTTTTCAAATGTTACCCCATACGGTATATAATTCCTGCATGCAATTATCACTGGATGCGAGAATCCTCGCATCACTAGGGCGACATCTAACGCGCGGGGTAAACATTTATTATCGCAACTATTGATTTGGACTAAAGACTTAGATTTTATTAAATTAATATCAGACGGTCTACTACTATGGCCAAAACCCACAGATGCTCTAACGCGTATGATTTTTATAATAAAACTATTCTCAATTTTAAACTCGCGCGCGCTTTGCGAAACAGCGCTATTCAACTCCCACATTTCTTGAACAGAATAATTTTTTAAATGAATGAATTGGCCCCAATGGTAGTGTAACGGTGGATAAGGCAATTCCGATATAATCCTCAGGGTCATATTCCCGTATTATGTAGCCGTTAATACGTGGTCCTCCTCCTCCTTGTTGCTGCTCCTGCGACTGTTGCTCTTGCTGTTGCGGCTTCTGCGGCTATTACTCTTGCGGTTGCTGCTACTGCGGCTGTTGCTCCTGCGGCTGTTATTCTTGCGGTTGCTGTTCCTGCAGCTGATGCTTTTGCTGCTGCTCAACTTGCTGGTGTTCCTGCTGTTGTTGTTCAGCTTGCTGTTGCTGTTGTTGTTCAGCTTGATGTTGTTGCTGTTGTTGATGCTGCTGTTCATGCACCACCTCCTGCTGTTGCGGCTGCGCATCTTCTTGGGAGAACTCATCATTTTCTCTTAGTTCTATGAAAAGAGAAAAAGTTTAAATCTAAATTTAAGTGAAGCTAATTGCCTAGTGTAATATTTAATAATTGTTATGACGCTAATGTGCATAAAGGCAAAAAACAATCTCATGTCCTTTTTATTAAAGGCCCAAATCGAAAAAAGTTGTCAAAAATAAGAGATTATAACAATAAGTCAGACACTTATTGCAGTCTAAAAAAATTCACAGGTGTTTCGTCCAGGCTACTAGATTGGACTCATCAGTGATGATCTAGTAGCCGTCATCAGACACCTAGCGCCCCATCGTAGCGGCCAAAGGTTTATAGACTGAGCCACTCTTTTCACTAGGGGAAAAGAGAGGCTCCATCTGTCGGTGCGTTACTAACACAAGCACCGCGTTAATTATAATTTTAAGTGAAGCTAATTGCCTAGTGTAATATTTAATAATTGTTATGACGCTAATGTGCATAAAGGCAAAAAACAATCTCATGTCCTTTTTATTAAAGGCCCAAATCGAAAAAAGTTGTCAAAAATAAGAGATTATAACAATAAGTCAGACACTTATTGCAGTCTAAAAAATTTGCACATTAGCGTCATAACAATTATTAAATATTACACTAGGCAATTAGCTTCACTTAAATTGATATTTAACGCGGTGCTTGTGTTAGTAACGCACCGACAGATGGAGCCTCTCTTTTCCACTAGTGAAAAGAGCGGCTCAGTCTATAAACCTTTGGCCGCTACGATGGAGCGCTAGGTGTCTGATGACGGCTACTAGATCATCACTGATGAGTCCAATCTAGTAGCCTGGACGAAACACCTGTGAATTTTTTTAGACTGCAATAAGTGTCTGACTTATTGTTATAATCTCTTATTTTTGACAACTTTTTTCGATTTGGGCCTTTAATAAAAAGGACATGAGATTGTTTTTTGCCTTTATGCACATTAGCGTCATAACAATTATTAAATATTACACTAGGCAATTAGCTTCACTTAAATTTATATTTAACGCGGTGCTTGTGTTAGTAACGCACCGACAGATGGAGCCTGTCTTTTCCACTAGTGAAAAGAGCGGCTCAGTCTATAAACCTTTGGCCGCTACGATGGAGCGCTAGGTGTCTGATGACGGCTACTAGATCATCACTGATGAGTCCAATCTAGTAGCCTGGACGAAACACCTGTGAATTTTTTTAGACTGCAATAAGTGTCTGACTTATTGTTATAATCTCTTATTTTTGACAACTTTTTTCGATTTGGGCCTTTAATAAAAAGGACATGAGATTGTTTTTTGCCTTTATGCACATTAGCGTCATAACAATTATTAAAGAAAAAGTTTAAAATAATTTACATAAGTCAAAATTATTATACACGGTGACCCATTTTAATCGCTACACCCGGATTTTTCGGATCCTAAGACAGATAGGAAAAAATGATTCAGACAAAAGTTGTAGGGGACGAAGGGGGCCAAACGATGGTCCTAACAGCTTTGACCTTGAACTTGACCTTCAAGGTTATTTCAAGGTCATGTGGTTTTTTTTAATAGGAACACCTATTTTTGACCCCGGATTTGGAAAGAGCGGGAAATTTTACGTTCAAAATCATATTGAGACATTTTTTTTCAAGGTCATTTCAAGGTCATTTCAAGGCCAAATGAAGGTCGAACTCCGAAAAATCCATTTTAAGTCGTTTTTTCCATGAGTCACAGGCTTAAGTGGTTCAAACTGATCGTAGGTTTAATAGGGAAACCCACACACCCAAAACTTTCACATCCTAGTAAACAAATATCAAACTTGCACATCCGAACCCCATGCTCTTCATAGCCTCACATGCTAAACTGTTACACCAGACATCCCCACACATCTCTACCCCATGTCTGATGTTTGTTTAACGGAAACTTCAAGATCATTAAAGCTTCTGTTGTAAATGTGTCAACCTTACGTTTAGCGCTACCCAGAAACAACGACGTGGACGTAGTAAGGATTGTTTCCTTTGGGGTGCTTGATTAAAGTGAGTCCCCTTGCCTCTCACTGTTCAGGGTGCTTGATTTAAGTGAGTCCCTTCGCCTCTCACTTATGTGTTTATCTAACCTCGAAGAAAATGTTCGAAATTACGACCATTTGCTTCCAGGCACATAATCAAACGCCTTTGGAACTGGCGAACGGTGTTTAGCAAAGTTTGCCTTGGAATGGCAGCGCATGCTCGACGAATTCTGTCCATCATGTCTACTCTTGTGGTGGGCCTTTCCTCAAAAACGGCATTTTTTAAATACCCCCATAAGTAAAAATCTGGTGATGTAAGATCTGGTGAGCAAGCAGGCCATTCAACCGGACCACCTCGACCAATCCATCTGTTACCATACTGCTCATTCAAAAAAGTCCTGACAATTCGAGCGAAATGTGGTGTTGCGCCGTCCTGCTGGAGCCACATTCTTCGTCGCGTTTCTAAGTCAACATCTTCCATCAATACAGGTAGTTCATCTCTTATTAGCGTTAAGTACGTGTGTTGATTAACATTTTCTTCGAAAAAATAAGGGCCAATCACACATCCATTAATAATCCCACACCATACCATAATACTCCATCGTCTTTGATGGTTTACAGTTCTGACCCAATGAGGATTAACATCAGACCAGTAATGACAATTATGTCTATTCAATTCCCCATCACTTTGAAATTTTGCCTCATCAGAAAAAAGAACAAAATTAAAAAAGTCTGGATCATTTTCTATCATTTGTAAAGCCCATTGGCAAAACACAATACGCTGTTGAAAATGAGCAAACTGTATCTCTTGGACCAGAGTAATATGATACGCATGATATCTAAGTACCTTCATAATTCTTAAAAATGTACTTTTTGGAAGACCGATTTCCCTTTCGATTCGACGAGCGCTTATCCGTGGGTCAAGATGAATTATTGCCAGAATAGTCACAGCCCGATTATCATTTTCATCATATTGATGGCGCCTACGTTGACGAACCATGTGTCCACCACGAGCTCTTTGAGTTAAACGTCTGATAGCCATAGCGTCAGGGTGTCGTCTGTCTGGATAGCGTTCAGCATAAATTCTTGCCGCAGCACGATAATTACTTCGGCTTTCTCCTAAAGCCAACATCATGTCAACAATCTCGTTGGGCGGATAGTCAGCCATTTCAGAGCCAGCTATTAATTACTATTAAATTTGAATAGTGAAATGGTATAAAAAATATTAATAATTATAATATTTGCCCGTATACGGTCGCGACCAAAAAAGAAAAATGTTCCTAAATTATGGTAACTTAATCTGACTAAGTGTATTTGCCAAAAGTACTCCGATTGTCACACTTTTGTAATTGTAAGTTTTATAATAAAGTAATAATCATTAAATTATTTCTAATTTGAACTGCACATAATACTAAAACTTGCTTTTATTTTAAATATTGTGAATTATTGCCGTTCAAACTTGAGAAATACTAATATTGATAATGTAATCATTAAAGGCACATTTACAAATAATTTCTGTTCCGTCAAGATTTTTGTACAAAAAAGAAATGTTGTATCTTTATTCTTTTGAAAGTTATGAGTAAATTAAAGATATGAGCTGTAAAAAAATGTCATTGTTTAAAAAGAGAAGTCATAACTTCCAAAAGAATAAAGATACAACATTTCTTTTTTGTACAAAAATCTTGACGGAACAGAAATTATTTGTAAATGTGCCTTTAATGATTACATTATCAATATTAGTATTTCTCAAGTTTGAACGACAATAATTCACAATATTTAAAATAAAAGCAAGTTTTAGTATTATGTGCAGTTCAAATTAGAAATAATTTAATGATTATTACTTTATTATAAAACTTACAATTACAAAAGTGTGACAATCGGAGTACTTTTGGCAAATACACTTAGTCAGATAAAGTTACTATAATTTAGGAACATTTTTCTTTTTTGGTCGCGACCGTATACGGGCAAATATTATAATTATTAATATTTTTTATACCATTTCACTATTCAAATTTAATAGTAATTAATAGCTGGCTCTGAAATGGCTGACTATCCGCCCAACGAGATCGTTGACATGATGTTGGCTTTAGGAGAAAGCCGAAGTAATTATCGTGCTGCGGCAAGAATTTATGCTGAACGCTATCCAGACAGACGACAACCTAACGCTATGGCTATCAGACGTTTAACTCAAAGAGCTCGTGGTGGACACATGGTTCGTCAACGTAGGCGCCATCAATATGATGAAAATGATAATCGGGCTGCGACTATTCTGGCAATAATTCATCTTGACCCACAGATAAGCGCTCGTCGAATCGGAAGGGAAATCGGTCTTCCAAAAAGTACATTTTTAAGAATTATGAAGGTGCTTAGATATCATGCGTATCATATTACTCTGGTCCAAGAGCTACAGTTTGCTCATTTTCAACAGGGTATTGTGTTTTGCTAATGGGCTTTACAAATGATAGAAAATGATCCAGACTTTTTTAATTTTGTTCTTTTTTCTGATGAGGCAAAATTTCAAAGTGATGGGGAATTGAATAGACATAATTGTCATTACTGGTCTGATGTTAATCCTCATTGGGTCAGAACTGTAAACCATCAAAGACGATGGAGTATTATGGTATGGTGTGGGATTATTAATGGATGTGTGATTGGCCCTTATATTTTCGAAGAAAATGTTAATCAACACACGTACTTAACGCTAATAAGAGATGAACTACCTGTATTGATGGAAGATGTTGACTTAGAAACGCGACGAAGAATGTGGCTCCAGCAGGACGGCGCAACACCACATTTCGCTCGAATTGTCAGGACTTTTTTGAATGAGCAGTATGGTAACAGATGGATTGGTCGAGGTGGTCCGGTTGAATGGCCTGCTTGCTCACCAGATCTTACATCACCAGATTTTTACTTATGGGGGTATTTAAAAAATGCCGTTTTTGAGGAAAGGCCCACCACAAGAGTAGACATGATGGACAGAATTCGTCGAGCATGCGCTGCCATTCCAAGGCAAACTTTGCTAAACACAGTTCGCCACTTCCAAAGGCGTTTGACTATGTGCCTGGAAGCAAATGGTCGTAATTTCGAACATTTTCTTCGAGGTTAGATAAACACATAAGTGAGAGGCGAAGGGACTCACTTAAATCAAGCACCCTGAACAGTGAGAGGCAAGAGGACTCACTTTAATCAAGCACCCCGATCAGTGAGAGGCGAAGGGACTCACTTAAATCAAGCACCCTGAACAGTAAGAGGCAAGGGGACTAACTTTAATCAAGCACCCCGATCAGTGAGAGGCGAAGGGACTCACTTAAATCAAGCACCCTGAACAGTGAGAGGCAAGGGGACTCACTTTAATCAAGCACCCCGATCAGTGAGAGAAGAAGGGACTCACTTAAATCAAGCACCCTGAACAGTGAGAGGCAAGGGGACTCACTTTAATCAAGCACCCCAAAGGAAACAATCCTTACTACGTCCACGTCGTTGTTTCTGGGTAGCGCTAAACGTAAGGTTGACACATTTACAACAGAAGCTTTAATGATCTTGAAGTTTCCGTTAAACAAACATCAGACATGGGGTAGAGATGTGTGGGACTGGGGGATGTCTGGTGTAACAGTTTAGCATGTGAGGCTATGAAGAGCATGGGGTTCGGATGTGCAAGTTTGATATTTGTTTACTAGGATGAGAAAGTTTTGGGTGTGTGGGTTTCCCTATTAAACCTACGATCAGTTTGAACCACTTAAGCCTGTGACTCATGGAAAAAACGACTTAAAATGGATTTTTCGGAGTTCGACCTTCATTTGGCCTTGAAATGACCTTGAAATGACCTTGAAAAGAAATGTCTCAATATGATTTTGAACGTAAAATTTCCCGCTCTTTCCGAATCCGGGGTCAAAAATAGGTGTTCCTATTAAAAAAAACCACTTGACCTTGAAATAACCTTGAAGGTCAAGTTCAAGGTCAAAGCTGTTAGGACCATCGTTTGGCCCCCTTCGTCCCCTACAACTTTTGTCTGAATCATTTTTTCCTATCTGTCTTAGGATCCGAAAAATCCGGGTGTAGCGATTAAAATGGGTCACCTTGTATTTAAAAATGTTGTAAGGTAAATATTTTTTAAACTCACCTCGCAACAGACTTCCGTAAGCATCTAATAGAGATTGTGCTCTCTGCCTCTCATCATTTCTCCGGGTTAAGAGATGCATCGCAACCATTTCGAGAATCTCGGGGTTTTCGTTAAAAATACCATGTCTGTATGTGCGATTCAAAAATTCTGCACTCCGTGTTTTCAAAAATTTCTTAAAATTTGTCGATGCCTCATCGGACACTCGATGTCTGAAAATTGCTACACACCTATTGTTACCACCACTAACGTGTTTTCTTAATTGGCAAGTGCACCGTCGTAACATACATAGCAAACGATTTGCATTTATAATATCTTTTTTTCTATCAGAATCAAACGAAGCTGATCTCGCATGCTGAGACCTTAGCAAATGTTTTTACAATAGGGTAAATGAAAAACCCCTTAGGCGGCGCCGCCGTGTCACAAACAATGGGTATTGATACACCAAAAACCATTATACTTACTATAGACAGTACTATGATCGTTAATGTAACTTATCTGAAAATAAACTCTCGGTTTTATTTTAATTTTCTTTTAATGTACACCATCATAGAGAAGTGATTATATGAATATAGCATACAGTTTACAAATACTATACACTAATTAAATCATTAGTTACCCTGTTACCGACATTCTTTCGTTCGCTCTGAAAATTTGAAGAGAAAAACAATGTTATCAACGGTCCAAGAGAAACTATATATTCATTTATTTTAAAAGCTATTACAAATAACAGTTTTCTATTTGTATTACTCATACGCACGTCTTTCTCTTTCTCTAACTCTATTTTTTTAATTAGTACAGGCCAGTATTTAAGCAGAAGCAAGAATTGTACGAGCCACATATTAGTTTGTGCTACGATTAACGTAATATCTTATTCTTACTTAACTGTAAACTTAAAGAACGCATCACGTAAAAATGTTTTAGTTTTTTTTACATAATGTCTAAATCAATGAACCTCAAACGTATAAAAATTACTTTGTTTAACTCGAGAGTAAAAGCAACGCATTATTTAATAAATGTACGAGTTTATTCTATAAATGCATCCTGTACAAAGAAAATTTTAACCGGACTTAGCTCTCAAAAAACCGTCGATTTTATAAATGTTGTGAAAATTATAAATCATTCATTTTTTGGGATCACGTTTACAAAACAAGCTTGAGATGCATTCAAGTTATTTTTTAAAGGTATCAGTGAATATTTTAATACCAAAAACTCTATTACGCCTCAGAAAAAAACATTTAATGGAATCAATTTAACATATACTGCAACGTTTTGTACAAAAACCATCGTTCTCGACAGAGAAGACTCACCGAGTACTAGTTTACTAGATTCAGATGATGAAAATTCAACATATTCTAAAAAGAAGAAAATTTATATACCAGCTATAGTTATGCAAAAAACATCGTTCGAAGGAGTCATCGCATTATCAAAGTTCATAGATAGCTGCATACGAGTCAACGAAAAATTGTTACCACTAGTTTCGAAATATAGCAAAAATATTATAGCCGATATGTGAAAAAAATTTAATGAAAATGTATTTTTGCCAGAGAAAGATGTGGTTGTAAAACAGTATTTAACATCTCCCGATGAGAAAATTAAAAATAACATCGTAACTCTATTTAATAATAATGAGTTTTCCGAATATTATTTTGATATTATATTTTATGAACTGATTAGTTTACACGCAAATTCAATAGTTAAAAATGTCATTTCTCAGTTCACTACTTAATAATAAAACAAGTATAAGAATTATATATATATATCATCCTATATTATAGAGTTGTAAGGATCAAAATGGGTACCTACCCCCTCCACCCCGCTCCTCCCCGCTCCACCCCGCTCTATTTGCCCTCCACTTTGCCTCCACTTTTTACCGTGATATTCTTTCAAATTTTACGTTATTTTGAAGGGTGTCTGCCCCTCCACCTCCCATCCCCATGTTCCACCCCGCTCCACGTCCGCTCCACCGACCGCTCCACCGACCGCTCCACCTATTCCTTCGTATATGATTCATCATAGATATCTTGCGTATAGTCAGTTTTTCAGCTTTTTTTATTTACTACATTTAACAGTTTTCCACACCACCACTGAGGTACTGTTATGGGCGCGTTGAATTTTTGATTTTATTGTGCTTAGGTATTTTATATAACAAATAATAATAATTATATATGATAATGAGGCATGCCAAAATCATATAAAATTATTGTTAATCATTTTTTATATAATAAGTCTAAACACAACCATTGAATTCATCGCCAATAGCCCTAAAAACCATGGGAGTCGTCCCTCCATACTCCTTGATTCCAACCTATCCCATCCTTCCTCCACCATGGAAGATGTGAATCAATTTTCATTAATAAATTTTATCAATTTTAATTAATTTTAATCAATTTGTATTCATAATTTTTAATAAATGTAATGAAAATTGATTCGCATCTTTATTACATATAATAAAAAATATATTTCATATAAATATATTTATATTGAATTTTTTTTTATTATATGTAACAAAAAAATCAGATTATTTATATGATATTATGCTTTTAAGAAAGTACAACATGTCTTATACTTTCGTAAAAGAATAATATTATAAATAAAATTATTATTGATATAAATTTCTTTGGGGATATTTTAATCTATATAAATTTACATATAAATATTATAACGAGGTGTGATACAGCTCTAGCCGGCGCAAGAGTAGGGGCCTGTGGTACCGGTACCTGCGGTTAGCACACCAGATAGAGGGCCAGGGAACAGTGCGTTGGTAGTCTCGCGGTAGAGACACTCGCCTCCGGTCCGGACGGCTCGGGTTCGATTCCCGATGTGTATTTTTTACTCTTCTCCTCCGTATCCACCCCGTTACATGACGCCCAACGAAATAATCCACGTTTCCTTTGAAACTCCACGATCCGAAAGAAGTCCGATCGAAATTCTTCCTTCCACCCACACGCGCGACTTGAGTCGCAAGAACCGAGCGGGGTTTTTCACTCAATTCTGATCGCGCGATGGCCGCATGTTTTCAGTCAAAGAAATGAGAGGATTCCTCTTGTACTGATCCATCCTCCACATAGAATAGAGTCTACGAGACTCCCGCAGAAGCATTCAGTTGAGATTACTCCTGAATGGCGGTTGAGCATGGAGAAGCCTTCTTAGGGTATAACACTCGCTCGAGGACGTTAACGCTCGCAATTTGGATGGGGGATATAACGAGGTGTGATACAGCGCTAGCCGGCGCAAGAGTAGGGCCCTGTGTTACCGACACCTGCGGTTAGCACACCAGATAGAGGGCCAGGGAGCAGTGCGTTGGTAGTCTCGCGGTAGAGACACTCGCCTCCGGTCCGCACGGCTCGGGTTCGATTCCCGATGCCGGCGCGTATTTTTTACTCTTCTCCTCCGTATCCACCCCGTTACAATATATAAAGAAACAAAAAGAAATCATAATAATTCTTTAAAAAATATATTAAAAAGTATAGATTAAAAGTAAAAAATTTCTTTCCAAACAATGTTATCAATTATTGAGGAATTTTCTAAAAGATTTTCAATAAATATATTGTTAGGATTTTTACATCCGGACAAAGCAACACATAATTGGCCATGTGAAAATAAAGGTCGTCTAATGTAAATACCTAAAGAATTAAAACTCTGACCTTGAGATTTATTTATTATTATAGCAAAAGCTAATACAAGTGGAAATTGTTTTCTAAAAAGTGTGAACGGAAATGAAGAAGAATCTCCAGTATTTAATGTTATTCGTGGTATAAGAAATTCTTCACCGATCCTTTCACCCGTAATTATTTCGGCTTTAATATTATGATTAAATAAACCCGTAATTTTTAAGCGTGTACCATTACACATTCCTTCTGATATACTTATATTTCTGATTAACATTACAATTGCATTTATTTTTAATTTCAATTTGTGCGGTGGTAGACCTACTCTAATATTATTAAGCATTTTTATTGGGTAATTTAAGTGTATATTTTCATCTGTTTCATCAACTCCTTTGTGAGTTGCGTAATCTAAACTATAATATGTATGTATTTTACCGTGTAGTAAGTTCAAAACTTTATTATTTATAAGTTTAGTATCGTCATTATGTAGAACTAATATTATACGATCTACGGAATTTTTGAGATTGATATCATCATAAATTTTATTACATACATTTTCGGTCTTCCATTTATTTGAAACTATAAATGGCTTAATTTTACTTTCACCTAACTCTAATAAAAATGAAGCAAATTGTTTATGTTTTCAGCGAATATTTTCAGTTAATTTTAAAACTTTAAGGAGAGGCCATAAATGAGAAAATTTGATTGTGTCCTGTACTATACTGTCTCGGTAACCATGTTTTAGGACTGGCAGAATTTGTCTAAAATCGTCTCCTAATACTATCAATTTACCACCAAATGGAACATCACTGTAACATATATCTTTGAGTGTTTGATCAACAATTTCCAAAGCTTTTTTTGGGATCATTGATGCTTCATCCCAAACTATAATATCTACTTCCCGTAATTTTTTTTATCTGATTCTAATTTTAGAGAAGCACTTTCAATACTGTTTAAATCTAAAGGAAGTCTAAAAGTACGATGACTTGTCATTCCTCTAGGTAATAAAATAGATGCGATTCCTGTCGAAGCTATAGATAAAATTTTTTTATTCAAAGATAAAAAATGATATATTAAAGTCTTGTATATGAAAGTTTTTCCTGAACCTCCAGGTCCATCAATAAAATAAATTTTATTTTTGTTAGTTATAATTTCATTAAAAATTAATCTTTGATTAGTAGTTAATTGATTAAACAAAATTTCAAAAAGATTTTTACTGTTTGCTAAATTTTCAGGACTTTCTTCGATACTATTTATTGTTGGTTCAGGTAAATTATAATCTTTACAACTTTTATCTTCAGTTTATAAGATATTTTGAATGTGTGACAAAGCATTATTTTCTTTATTTTCTTTAAGATCTTCAGTAAAAAATTTTTTGAATTTATTCCAAATTAAGTTACCTTGAATATTTTTAGCTAAGATAAACTATGCAAAGAATTTACGTAATTGAAAAGGAAGCATGATATTACTTGCTTCACCAAAAATAATATAAATTTGGGAATCATCTTCTATTAAACCCATAGCAAGTTCTGCTTCTTTATATGTTTCATATGAGACGTTATTAAATGTTCGTAAATCTTTAAAACAAGTAGCACCTTTTATGCGGTTCAACAGTAATTTAAGAAAAAATCTTTCATTATCTTTAGGTGAAACACTATTTAATCGCCCAATAGCATCAAATTGTTTATTGCGTTCTCTACGTTTCCATACTTTAGATTTGGTAAATCCATAATATCGAGAAATTTCAACATATTTTATATTTTTCGCAAACTGATCGATTTTGTTTAATTTAAACCACGCTCTTAAAGTAGTTTCTCTATTACGCAAAGCTTCAAATTCTTTATTTTCTTCGAAAACAGTTTTTTGTTGATTCCCGGTATGTACGATTAAATGAATGACAGTATGGCTTCTACCACACAAAGGAAATGTTTCTAGGCGCCAAGCGGCTTCCATTGGGCTCAAATACCTACCGTCAATATATTGTGAAATTTCATCAAAAACTACAGAAGTCGCTTCATCTACTTTATATATTTTCTGAATTTTACACAATGCTCTGTCATCTCCTTTATGGATATAATCAAACATATATTTGATACTTTGAATTGATGCACAATATTCAACGTTAATATGACATTTATATTTCTGTAGTAAAAAACTATTATATAGAACTACCATTTTTTCTCAACATAAATGATTGGACCAGTTTTTGTTTTATATGTATGATTATCTGCAGAATTATCTTGTCGTCGATATTCTGGATAATCCTTTTCTTTCAAAATTGTAAAATCACGAAATTGTTTAGGAAATCTCTTTTTACATATAGATTTATCTTTAACAATACAAGGTAATTTATTTGTATGAGACCCATGCAACATATGTTTAATTACTAATTTTTGCATCTTTTTATTATTATTATTTGGAATTTCTGCAGAAATATATTTATCAATTGTGTTAGGAGTCCTTATTTTATTATTCGGATGTAATGTAACTATAAGATGAGCATGTGGTAAACCTCTTTTCTGAAACTCAATAGTATAAACATAAGTGATCACGTTTCCAGAAATTTTATTTTTTACTATATCATCTAAAATACATTAAATTTTGCATAAAACAATCTAACTGTAATATTAGGAATGTCATTAGGTAAAGTTCCTTTTGGAAATTTTTGTAAAACTAATTTTAGTTCATTCCATTTCGGATTACATGTGATAGTAATTAATAAATCTGGCCTTGTTGTTGCTCTCACTATTGCCATGGCATCCTGGTAATGTTGTTGCATGTACCTAGGACTACCAATATATGTTGCTGGTAAAATAAAAAGATTTCCTAATCTCTCTTTTTTTCAAAATTTTGAGTAATATTTGAGGCTGAATGAAAGACGTGATCATATAATCCTTGATAACATTCAATACGAAGTTGTCGTTGATTATTTCTGAAAAAATTCATCCTATTACTTTCTACCATAATAAGAGCTTGTAAAACATATTGTTGTGTTAATCTTCCAGCATATAACAAAGGTGAAAAATTTTTAATTTCTTGTCTATATGATAATCTATAAGAATAATATTGTAAAGTAGTAAGATATACTGATTTATCGGTAGACTTTTAAATATTTATAGAATTGTCTGTATTATAAATTTTATTTGTATTAACCTTTGGCTTTTTATTATATCCAATACTCCAACCTAAATCACCAGATGGAAATAATATTGGAAAAACCATCGGATCGACATGATCAGATAATTTATTCATGTATATCTTTTTACTTTCACAATTTAAAATATTTTTAGGATATATGCAAAGATCATAGTCGTCTGGAATAATTGATTTTGACACAATTATTGCTCCATGGTATATAAAGGACTGCTCAGATCTCACAGACAAATACTTAATGCTTATATATTTGATAACACAATACTGTATATAAGTAACAGATTTCCATAGGTCACTATTTCGTATTATAAACACATTATACTGATAAAAATACGCCATGTTAAAAAATGACAAGATATAATCATCATTACATTCACTTTTTCAATATTATTATGACAAAATGCCTTAATCATCTACAGTTATTATAACTTATCAAAAAAAATAATTTAAACGCTAATAGAAGAATAAATATTCAATTACTTTTTAATATTATCTATATTGAAATAATATATGATGAAATCATATTTACAAGTAGTACATACAGAGTCGACGACATCAATTTTGAGGTTTCACCAAAATTAAGAAAAAATTACAAAATTAAAAGATAGTCCTTCTTCTTATGTAAACATACTAAGAAAAAAACCCATATTAATCTTTTGTCTGGCAAACAATTAATAAGATATATATTCAATCATTACAAAAAAATGCTGTGTGGACAAACTATTGCATATTATTAATAACCTTACAACTACATCACTACATTACGTAATTTTTCAATATTATGTTTCTTTTTCTTTATTTTTTTTGTATAAACCCTGAATTTAATTTTTTCAATTTATTATTTTCTTCTAAACTTTCAATGTATCTTAAATAATTTTCTTCATATAAAATATAATCTGCAACTATAATTATAAAATTATTTTTATATCATATTATTGTATTTTTTAAAATAATCAATTCATATATAATTAAAACTTAAATACTAACTTTCCATATTTATTTGATCTAAATTTTTGTAATTGTTATTCATTATACTTAATATAAATTTTACATAAATAATATGATTTTATATTCTGACCGAAAATAAACTACATGAATAACATACATAATGTATTCTTTTGTTATATCAATAGATAACATCACATTTATATCTCTTTTATGTCTTCTCAGTCTCGATTACTTCTGTGTTTAGCTCTCCAATTTTATTTTTAATGTATGCCTAGCAAATTTGTACAAAAAAAAAAGAATTTTTTTTAAACAGAGAAAAATAAATATTTCTAAATTTAAAAAACACAATTCAGTTTCCAGTTGTGTTACCTTTCTCTATAATATTCTTCTTTAACAATTACACATTACAGATGGAGGTTGGCGAGCGGAGCGAACAGGGGGCGAAGCCCCTCTAGTATATATATATATATATATATATATATATATATATATATATATATATATATATATATATATTGTTATGTGTTCGTCTACCATCATCGAACATAAGAGCGAAAGCTTTGCTAAGCGATAAGTTTGTTGTTGTTCTCGACTCGATTTAGTTTTCAGTTTTATTTAATTGACTCGAGAGTTTGTTATCAATAAGATTTCAAATCGTGTTTATGATCTTGAATAAAGTTATATGTTATTCTTTGGTAATGATGATTATTATTGGTTATTGTATGTGTGTATGAATGTAACATTTTGGGGGTTCGTCCGAAGATTGTGAGGAGAAATGGACGGATTTAACAAGTCGACGAAAACGACGCGTACACCGCCACATGTACCCTTTCAAACAAAGACCAGAGCACAAACTGCTACTGAGGCTGCTACTGCTGCTGCCGAAGTTGCTACTGCTGCGGTCAATATCAACGACACCGATACCATCGCTGCTACTGAAAATTTAAATAAGCATCAAACAGGTACACTTAACCCTGCAATTTTTGATCCAATTCTCATCGATTTAAGTCCACCTGGTGACTCACACTCGATGACTGGCGCACGCTCGGTAATTAATGCGCACGTGATGATGACCGATGACTCATCGACGGTGGCTGACGTCTCACCGATGGTCGGTGTACCCCAACCTACTCTTCTTCGTGAAACGCTATTGGAACTCAATGAGGCTAGAACTCAAGTGGATATTTACCGAGAACGACTCGAAAAGTTGGAAGCCGATCGTGAGGCTGAGCATCAACGACGTGAACAACTTGAAGCGAGACTCCAACATCACATCACCGAGGAGAAACACCTCGCGATGGAGTTACGGGTACGCGACGATGAAGTAATCGAGCATCAGCGTACCATCGATGAACTGCGGGCAGAGCGACTCTTTCTCCAGGAACAACTTGCTCAGTATCGTCAACAATTAAACCAGATGAGTACAACCCAACATTCCAATACACAAACAACATCAACAACAAACGTGGTTTACACGAGTAACAGAACACACAGCCAATTAGGTTAGGTGATAATTCATTTAGAAACACAGGATCAGTTGTTGAAAATTCGGTTACACCAGTCAATTTAGGATTAGGTTATAACCTAAAACCTGATATTTATGATGGTACAACTCCTCTGTCTGAGTATTTGAATCAGTTCAATTTAATTATTTAATTGCAAGGTCTAACAGTTGGAATGATGAAAAAAAGATGATAGCTTTAGCTGCTTCTTTGCGTAATAAGGCAAAAAGCGTTTTAAGTAGCTTTAAGGATACTGAGACTTTGGATTTGAAAACCTTGTTAGAAAAATTAAAGGCACGTTTCGGTGAACATTTAGGATCAAGTAGTTACTCTTTATTCCAAAATAGGCGGCAAAAGCCGGGGGAGAATCTTCCTACATAGCAGCTGATGTAGAGAAGTTAGCAACATTAGCATATCCTGAATGTTCATTAGAGGTACAAGATAAGATAGCTTGTTCTCAATTTATTATCAGTATTTACAATATAGGGGTTAGGAAAACGCTTCAATTAGAGCGCATAACCACTCTTAAGGTTGCTCTTGCGCGAGCTCTGGAAGTAAAAGTTATCAAGGAACAAAATAGGAACTCAATTTCGCAACAGCATATCAAAGGTTCTCAAAACACCCAAAAATTTTCAGGAGAGTCAGATTAGTGGTAAAGACGTTCAGAAACAGGATCAGCCATTCAATCATCAAGAATGGTTGAAAAATTTTGAGTGTTGGGGCTGTCAGAAGAAAGGACACACACGCTCTCATTGTCCAGAACAGAGAAACTAGGTCATATCAAACTTTCAGGAGCGAGTTTGACATTTAATAAACAGGCTCCTAATCACGATGCTGTTGAACCTGATGGTTCGAACACACGTGTTTGTAGGGTTCTTCGAAATTTAAAGGCTTTCGAGTTTGATGGTAGTGTGGATAAGAAATCATGTATTTTAAAAATAGATTCAGGTTCAGATGTGACCATTTTAAATTCTAAATTTGTTGAGCCACGCTGTCATCGCATTACCCTTGATGGACCAAATTTGAAATATCCTACTGGTGAAGATGTTCCTATCAAGTTTAAAACAATTTTCCGAATTGATTTAGGCCAGCATTTAGTTCAAATGATCGTTTTTGTTGCTGATATTACTGACGATTGTATACTTGGGTGTGATTTTTTGAGTAAAACTGGAATTACAGAATCAATAAATAAAATTTTCCAAAATACGCCAAGTACAATTGACAGTAATACTGATGAGCAGGGATGTTGTAGGATTATGGAGTGGGCTAAGGAGTTACCAGATTTGTTGAAAGATGTCTTCAAAGATAATTCCGAGAATTTAGATTCGTCACAGAAAATGAAATTTTCCCAGCTTTTAGTTAATTTCCAGGATATTTTCGAAGATGATGATGTTTCAGGCAAGTGTAATCTTGTTGAACACAAAATTGAACTTAGTGATCCTCGTCCTATCAAACAACCGGTTCGTCCTCTTCCTTTTCATTTACAAACAGAGATTAATCAGATGATTAATGATATGCGAAAATAAGGGGTTATCGAAGAATCTTCTAGTTCTTGGCGTTCTCCAGTAGTATTGAAAAGGAAAAAGGATGGCACTTGGAGATTTTGCGTAGAGTTCCGAAAATTAAATGACAAGACGATTAAAGATTCATATACATTACCTAGGATTGACCAAACTCTAGATAAATTAGCTGGTAAGTCTTTGTTCTCGACTTTAGATCTTAAAAGCGGGTATTGGAAGGTTAAGATTCGCCCTGAAGATAGAGAAAAGACAGTTTTTTCAATTGGTAATGGTTTATGGCAGTTCATCGTTATGGCTTTTGGATTATGCAATGCTCCAGCTACTTTCGAACGATTGATGGAGAAAATACCTCGGGATCTTTTAAATGATATATGTTTAATTTATCTAGATGATATTATAGTTATGGCTAAATCGTTCGATGAGATGCTGATAATTTGCGTACGATTTTTGTAAGAATTCGAAATGCCAATTTGAAACTAAATAAAAAGAAATGTACTTTCTTTCAACGCGAGGTTGAGTACTTAGGACACATTGTCTCAAAGAAGGGCATAAAGGCGCATCCTAAAAAATAGAGGCTATAATTAATTGGCCAACTCCTATACAAAACAGGTAAAAAGGTTCATAGGTTTCTGTTCTTACTATAGACGCTTCATTAAGGGATTTTCTTCTATTTTCAAACCTCTTTATCGATTAACTGAAAAGAAAACTAAATTCGATTGGACAGATGACTGTCAGAAATCATTTTTGAATTTAAAACAAGCTCTGTCAACTCCGCCCATTCTAGCTTTCCCTCGTACAGATTTACCTTTCATTTTAGATACAGATGCTTCTGATCATGGAATAGGTGCAGTTTTGTCACAGATTCAAGAAGGAATAGAAAGAGTTATTGCTTATTACAGATATGTTCTATCTAAAGCTGAGAAAAATTACTGTGTTACTCGCCGTGAATTATTAGTAGTAGTAGATTCAGTTCAAAATTTTCATCATTATTTATGTGGAAGACCTTTCTTTATTCGTACTGATCATTCTGCCTTGACATGGCTTCTTTCTTTCAAGAACTTAGATGTTCAATTAGCCAGATGGATAGGAAAATTAGATCAGTGTGACTTTAAGATTCTACATCGGAAAGGTATTTCTCATAGCAATGCAGATGGTCTCTCTAGACGACCTTGTGATAATTCTTCTTGTAGATATTGCTTTAATGTTGAATCAAAATATGAAGTTGGTAATTCAGTAAGACGTATTATTTTTGAAGAAATATCCCAATCAGTTTGGCGAAATCGTCAACATCAGGATGATGACATTCGGGCTATTTTAAACAGTAAAAAAGAGGGTGTTAAATTGTCGTGGCAGGATATTTCTTCTGGAGATGAATATATGAAAGTGTATTTATCTCAATATGACTCATTAGTTGTGCTTGATGATATCTTATACAGGGAATGGATTTGTTCTAACGTCAAAACAAAAGTTCTTCATTTAGTTGTCCCTAGAAATTATGTCGACACTGTTTTAGAAGAAGCCCATGATTCTCCTTCCGGCGGTCATTTTGGTGTTAATAAAACATTACAGAAAATTCGCAAACGATTTTATTGGGCTTCTTCTAAAAAAGATGTTGAAAATTGGTGTAGATCTTGTTCAGTTTGTTGCAAAGAAAGGTCCATCAGGTAAAGGCCACAATCAGATGAGAATCTATAATGTAGGATTACCTTTTGAAAGAGTGCAAATGGATATTTTAGGACCTTTCCCGATTTCTTCTTTAGGAAATAAGTATCTCTTAGTGGTAACAGATTGCTTTACTAAATGGGTAGAAGCTTTTTCTCTCTCTAATATGAGAACAAAGACTATTGCTGAAGTATTTGTTCGTGAAATCGTGTGTAGATATGGAGTTCCTCTTGAAGTTCACACAGATCAGGGTCGTAACTTTGACTCTAAACTAATTATAGAACTATCTTAATTGTTAGGAATTCGGAAGACTAGGGCAACACCATTACATCCTTAATCAAATGGTCAGGTAGAAAGACAAAACAGAACAATACTAGAATACTTATCCAAATACATAACAGACAACCAAAAAGATTGGGATCGTTGGATTTCCTTGTATCTTTTAGCTTACAGATCCTCGGTACACGCAACAACTGGGGTCACACCAGCGGAGATGTACACTGGTACAGACTTGAGACTTCCTCTGGATTTGATACGCGGATGTCCTCCTAAAGAAGAAGATTATCCTATGGCACCTACGTCCAGAAACTAAAAACCAACATCAATAAAATTCACCAATCAGCACGATAAAACATCTTCCTCTCCTCCAAATGTACCAAAACAACCTATGATAGAACATCCAGACATGTCAACTTTCAAGAACAACAGAAAGTATGGTTATATAATCCTCGCCGAGTCAAAGAAAGGACTCCGAAGCTCCAAAGTAATTGGGAAGGACCTTATAAGATTATCAAGAAGATAAATGACGTTGTTTTCTGTATCCAGAAGACCAAAACACAAAAAGAAGATCATTCGTATTGATCGATTGGCGACCTACCACGATAGGTAATTTCTTCTGCTCTCCTCACGGTTATTTTGAGCCGTGGTTTTTCCCGTGAGACACGGGGCAAATGCCAGAGCAGGGACAGAGGTGAGATACCACGGCATACCAACTCCCCACTTATGTCCAAGAATTACCAACAAGACTTTACCAACCGATGATGACATGATGATACCCGAAAATAACATTTCTACATTTTAAGAGACGGGTCCTCTGACTGGATGAGTCAAGGATCAACCCGCTTAAAAGTAGACGATTTCAAAACAATTTCACGATGATTTCAAGATATTTTTAAGAATTCAAGATGGACCAATTCAAGAGACGGGCCCTTTGGCCGTGTGCGAAGGATCAGCCCGCTTGAAGAAGACGCCTTCTCATTCATTTGATCTTAAGATTGTCGGGACGGCAATCTGAAAGAAAGGGGATTAATGTTATGTGTTCGTCTACCATCATCGAACATAAGAACGAAAGCGTTGCTAAGCGATAAGTTTGTTGTTGTTCTCGACTCGATTTAGTTTTCAGTTTTATTTAATTGACTCGAGAGTTTGTTATCAATAAATAAGATAAAATGTATAAATGGGTTGCTTCTACATACTAACTACTGATCTATGAATCTATCACTCTGTTTTTAAATAGAAAGTAAACACCCGCGTGAAAATATCATATATATATATATATATATATATATATATATGGGATATTTCAGGTGAAGTCAGCAGCTCAAAATTTTAAAATTGCTGAAAATTGGTTTACTTCTAGTTTTTCATGAAAAAATAATGTTTCTAGAGTTTGAGACCAAAATTTTCAAAAATAAGCCAGTTATGTAACATTGAAAATTCAAATTTTTTCCATTTTTTGGTTATAATTCAACTTTAATAATTTTTTTAATCAAAAATTTGAAATTTTTTGTATAGGACATTGATTGGGAAAAAGTTTGCATTTTATCTGTAGAATGTGCCAGTATTTTTTTTTAGAACCCGTTTTGAAAGCCTCTGATTGGTTGCTTTTTGATATACATTCATCAAAGAATATTGAGACTGCGGCCAAATTTTTTTCATTCGACAAATTTTTTTTTTATTCTCCTTCGAAAACCCTTCAAAATGCTGTTTTCGTCAATATTGGCCGAGCAAAGGGAAAAGAGTTACTTTTCCCTTTGCTCGGCCAACATTGACCAAAAAAGCATTTTGAAGGGTTTTCGAAGAGGAATAAAAAAAAAATTTGTCGAATGATAAAAATTTGGCCGCAGTCTCAATATTCTTCGATGAAGGTATATTAAAAAGCAACCAATCAGAGGCTTTCGAAAAGGGTTCTAAAAAAAATACTGGCACATTCTAGAGATAAAATGCAAACTTCTTCCCAATTAATGTCCTACACAAAAAATTTCAATTTTTGAGTAAAAAAATGATTAAAGTTGAATTATAACCAAAAAATGGAAAAAATTTGAATTTTCAATGTTTCATAACTGGCTTATTTTTTTAAATTTTGGTTTCAAACTCTAGGAATATTATTTTTTCATGAAAAACTAGAAGTAAACCAATTTTCAGCGATTCTAAAATTTTGAGCTGCTGACTTCACCTGAAATATCCCATATATATATATATATATATATATATATATATATATATATATATATATATATATATATATATATATATATATATATATATATATATATATATATATATATATATATATATATATGATATTTTCACGCGGGTGTTTACTTTCTATTTAAAAACAGAGTGATAGATTCATAGATCAGTAGTTAGTATATAGAAGCAACCCATTTATACATTTTATCTGATCTTTAAACATATGAATATTTATATGAATATGACCATGCCTTACACCTTGAACTGCAAACCGTCGGGCCCGCCAAGTATGTACGGGAGATCGGAGGATCACCCCTGCTAGAGCAGCTTTAGATTTCTCTTGTCCTTCCAAGATGCGTAATATTATAGAAAGTTCAAAATTGAGGAGGAATAATGAAAAATAGTGATGTGTTGGTAACTATGTAATTATTTTATATAGGCTTAGACTTTTCGTAAATACCTGGAAAATTTTTTATGAATTTTAGAAATAAAAAGAAGTCATTATAATTATATATAAAATTAAAATAATTTTCGCCCACATGGGCGTAAAGTACGTAGGTACTATAAAGTTTTGTAGGAGTGTGTGAGCTATTGGGCCTCTTGGGCGTTATGTAGTACTTTATGCCCGCTGGCTGAATAATTTTGAAGTTACAACGTGGGCGTAAAATGTAATTTTACACGCGAGGTACGAAAAGTTCTTATGGCCGGTACTTGACTACAATTAATTGATTTCAGTACTTTCTTGTGTTTAATTTGTATAGAAGAATGAAGAAATTTGAATACATTTCTGAGAACATAGTTATTACATCTGTGACGTAACTCTAAAATCAAATTAACAATGCATATTTATCGCCAGTAATTTTCTGACATACAAATGTCGTATATGCGAATTTTGACAACGTTGCTTTTTAATGCAAGCGGCATCACGCCGAAGCGAGCGAACTTTACAACGTTGAAATTTTTTAATACGGGGCAATCGTGACATAGTAGTAGGTCATCAAACTTGCGTATTATATTTTCTTTACAATCAGCATGTCGCAATGCGACTACCGAATTTAATACGATTGGAGACAGTTACATTGCCAAATAAGATGATCTCAATCATCTTCAACCTAATTTAACCGCTTAATAAATACGGCGACTATCAACACACAAATCAGTAATCGTGCAAAAGTCGCGAGCTCCGTACCACTCCAGCCGACAAGAGGAGAAACGATTATTATACAGGCCAATTCGAGCCTATAACAGACTACGAGAAAATACTTATATCTATAAAATCAATAATCTATCGGTATTAATTATCCGCGCAAGCAACGCATATATTACACATATTAATCGAACAGATCGAATATAATTATTTTGTTACTCTATATCCAATTTATTGTTAATTTTATAAACGAATAAATAGTGCAATTATTGAACCATCAATCTATTCATTTCGAGAACCTACACCAACAGGTAAAAAGGTAAATAAGCCAAAATATAACTAACAATCAATTATAAGAGTAGATTCCTCGACATTCAAGACTTAACAGTGGTTTCGGTACCGATCGAACATTAGTTCACTAGACTATTTAAAATAAACGAATAAAAAAATAACTATTTTCCGAAACGTAACAGTCGTACAAATCGAACGAAATCAGTTAAATCAAACTATAAACGTTTTCAAATAAGCTCTTGAAAGACGAGGAAAATATTCTTATATAAATACAACTAGCATAGAATAAGTCCGAGCTTCTTGCTTTGCAGTAAGAAGTTGGGGGATCATTGTAGCATGAATCGCCCAAATTTCAGAAGATAAGCAAGTACGGCACGTCGAGTTATTAACAACAAATTATATAACAAATTATAGCTGAAATAGCAAGTGAAAAAGATAAATTTACAGAGTGAAATCAAGATATATTACGCGAAAAATAATAGCAGCCTAATACAAGTAAGAAATTGAAAAAAAATCAATAATAAGAAGATATAAAAGTAAAACCAAAAGAAAATACTACAATAGATAAAACAAAATATCATAAAAACAAATTATAATTACAAAAATTAAGAACAATGATCACATAAATCGAAAATACATTATGCGGAAAGAAAAATATGAAATAACGATCAACGCAGCTCAAGAAAACGAATAATAATACTAAACAAATTGATCAATTAAATAATAATTGCATAAATAAACATTACATTTTTAACAATAAAAGATAAAACACTAAAAACTAAGCAAACGGAAAAAATTTTATAAATAAATAAATTATATCGTGAAATAAACAATTACAAAATATATACAGAAAAATAGTGGAACTAATAATAAAAACATAGTTTAAAAGAAATCATAAGCAAGAAAGTAATATGTCATGTCATATCAGAAACACATAGGAGATAAGGGAAACAAAGGGATTATAATCAGACAGACAACACAACGCAAACCAGAACTAAAAAAGCAAGTAGATGATATAAATAAACAAACGAACATTTTTGAAAGAAGACCAAAAGTACCAAGATCACCTCCAAATACACAATTAAATAAAACTTCATCGGATATCTACATTAACTCAAAAACACAGGAAAATGAGGAAATAGTTTCAATTCCATCAACTTCAAAAATACACCCTAAGGAACTAGATGCACAACATTCAGTCAATTTAAACAAAAATCAGAATATTAAAAACCCCACACAAGAACAAGATATATCAAATAAAAATATAAATAATCTTTTTATTCTGGAAATAAAACGGGATATATTATCACCAACAAATTTTCATACACCGAATACACCAAGTCAGAGCCCTGCATTTTTTGGGGATTCAATATATTTTGAAAACGGCAGGCAACAAGACTACACGGATATAGGAGGATTTTTGAATGAACAAAGTTTGATTTTAGCTAAAGATAATAATACAAGTAATAACGAACAGCCAGAAATTCAAATAAACGAAGATTTAATAAATCTAGAACCAGAAATGGCAAATCAAGCATTAAAATTACCACTTAAAGAAGTTGCAAAATTAGTACCGGATTTTGACGGGAAAAATATCCAACTAGAGAAATATATAGAAAAATTAAAACAAGCAAAAAGAATAATATCGAATAATGATGAATCGAACCTAGTACAGATCCTCAAAATAAAGCTCAAAGGAGAAATTTATAAAGCATTAGCAAATGTAGAAATTGAAAGTATTGAAACTTCTATTAAAACAATACGTAAAATATATCCATCAACGGATAATATACATTCATTATACGGAAAACTAACACAACAAATTCAAAAATCAGATGAAGATGTACTATGTTTTGCAAACAAATTACGAGTATTGGGTACACAAATAATAGAATTAAAAAAATTAGAACCTAATGTAACAGGAGAAATTTTAACAGAATATAAAACTGGATTAAACACCGACATACTCAGTAGTTTTAAAAAAGGATTTAAACAAGAAATTAGAATCGAACTCGGAGAACACCAAGACATGGATAACGCAGTACAAAAAGCAATTGAAATAGAATCAAACTTAAAAAAGCAAAATAGCTTAAGAAATGATACTACGAGCATATTGTTTAATTTCGAAACTCCAATTCCAAACACAATTAAACAAGTTTTCTGCCAATTATGTAAGAAAATAAATCACGAAGCATTATTTTGCATGAAAGCTTCATGTGTCCATTGTAAAAGTAAGGAGCATGTATCATATCATTGCAGAACAGCTAAGCATGTAATAAAATTAATTTGCAAATTGTGTAGTATGGAAGCCCACTCAATAGATACGTGTAAGTTAAATAAGATGCAGAGTAATCATTGTCAATACTGCCAAAATATGGGGCACGAGGTTAGGCAATGTCCTACTATTACAGAATACGAGCTGTGTTGGAGGTCTAAGGAAAGAGGACACGATCCGCTTACGTGCAATAATTCGGTAAAAATTACGGAAGCATGCGACGCCTGTGGCAGCGCGTCACACACAGCCAAAAATTGCCCGTCAGCATTGTGTAAGAAGTGCAACAACCTCGGGCATTTAATGAAATACTGCACGATAAACAAAGGAACGATATGGTGCGCGATATGTGCAGATGAAGGTCATCGAACCGTGGATTGCGAGAGCGTAAAAGTTTTAATTATGCAAAATAGACAACAAAACTCTCAAAATAAAGAAATTTGTCAATTATGCGACACGCCAGGATATTTAGCAAAAACTTGTAGGAAAAGGAGTAATAATCAACAAAATACATTCCAGAGTAACAACTACAATCCTTCAAATAAAGCCTATGAACATCGAGATAAAAATAGAAACGGATTTTTCCGAACAAATCATCAAAATAGTCATCATTTCTTAAATAATTCAAATATTACTATCGGGGAAACTTTAATACACAAGGTATAAAATGCGAATATTGTAATTTCACCGGGCATACATTGGAAGATTGTAGAAAATGAAAAAATCTGACGGCACAAATTAAATGCTCTTTTTGCAATAAAAATGGACATCAAATAAACAATTGCCATGAAATCAAGATGCTACAAAATAAATTAGATAAATTTTGTAAGATTTGTAAAAACAAGAATCACACGACTGAGGAATGTGCTTCGTGATCAGTACTTAATCAACAAACTTCGGAAAACTAACAAATTCTTCTGGAAATGAGTGGACTAGAAGGATTAACAAAAAACCACTCGAAAATAACGCAGATATTAAAATAAGTACATTTAATGGCGATAATATTACAAACATAAATCGCAACAAAGGGAAAGATACGGACATTGATTTATTAATTACAAAGAATTTTAGCGATATTAATGAAAATATGAAGGAAAATCAGGAAGCTAACAAATTGGAAGAAAAATGTTAACAAAATCAATGCCAACGAACCCGAAATAAATAGTGTTGAAAAGGAAAAAATACAAGAAAGAATAACGGCGGCGAAGATTGCAATGTATTTTCTGAAGTTGGAAAACTCACTTCAGTATATCGAAATAGAGAATCATTATACAAATAAAATATGTAATTTACTCGTAGATAGTGGAGCTCAATTAAATATTATCAAAGGAAATCAAATACCTTCTAACATAATTTTGGAAAATAGAAAAATTCATTTATCCGGTATCACAGATAAAACTATTGAGACATTAGGAGTAATAAAAATGAAAATCAATGGACTAAATATTGATTTTCATGTTGCACCAGAAGATTTTTGTCTACCCTACGACGGAATTTTAGGAATTAAAATTCTTACTAAACAAAAATTAAGACTAGACGAGGGTTATTTACAAATAAATAATACTAAAATCAAGCTAAAACCAGCCCATAAACTAAATCATAATCTTAATATAGTAACTGAAAACCTACAAAAAACGGATAAAGAAATTAAATCAAGAGTAACAATAGAACAAAAGGAATTTTTAAAGAAAATGTTGGAAGATACGAATGAAAAACAAAATTCAACACCTGTAATTCATAGGGATTGTGAACAAGTAATACAAATAAACGAAAAAACTGAAAATTTTCAAATTGAGGATGAAATGGAGAAATCATCTTGTTTAATATCTTATGAACCTGAGTTAATCAATAAAAATGAAGTAAATATAAATTCAGAAATAACATTATATGATGACGTTACGAAAATTTTAAATACGATTCCAATATTAGAGGCAGAAGGAAAGAATTTACAAAAAAAATGTTAAATGAAATTCTACCAGAAAATATAAATGATTTACATTATGAGAAAATTTTGGAAAATGACGAAAATAATATTAAGTCATTATTAAATAATATTAATATTGTTTTTGAAAATAATGACCAAGCAATCGATTTTGAGGAAATCGAATCAACAGATTATAAACAATTTTTGACAATAATTAATAAAAAGATTGAATTAGATTTAGAAGATTATAATAAACTCTATGGAAATGAAAAAGAATATAGCTTTATATCTTATGAAATAGACAATTTACCTGAAGGTTTTCAGATAACAGAAGACTTTAACATAGATGAAAATGAAATTTTAAATTTGGGATCAATACATTTTATAGGAAAAAATAAGTCAGTACACGATTTTATAGAATATAATAGAGAAGAAAGATTATTAGAAAAAATATGTTAAAAAAACTTGCTTGAAAATAGTAAAACAATGATTAAGGATTTAGTATTGAAAAATAAGGATATATTTTGGCTAGAGGGAGACAGTTTAGGATCATGTAATGTAGAACAACATGAAATAAATTTAGCAGATGATAAACCCGTATACGTAAAGCAATTTCCTTTACCTCATAAATTAAAAGAAATCGCAATAGAGGAAACTCAAAAATTAATAACAAATGACCTAGTTCGAAACTCAAAAAGTGCTTTTAATGCTCCAGGATGGATTGTAGCAAAAGAACAGTTAGCAGACGGAAAAAAACGATGGCGTTTAGTAATAGATTACAGAAAACTAAACGAAAAGATAATTTCAGATCCATATTTACTCCCAAACATTACAGAAATATTCGATCAATTGGGGAAAACTAAGTTTTATCACGTTATAGATTTAAAATCAGGGTTTCACCAAATTCCTATGAAACCAAGTGATATACATAAAACTGCATTTAGCATCAATCCATTGGGACGTTTTGAATTTCGAGTATTACCTTTCGGATTGAGAAACTCACCGCATACATTTCAAAGAGTTTTAAATACAGTTTTAGGCGATTTAATCGGTAAAATATGCTTCGTATTCATCGACGATATAATTATTTTCGGCGGAACTATGACAGAAACTAACGAAAGATTCAATGCAGTTGCACAAAAATTACGGGAAGCAAATTTAACATTAGAACCAGAAAAATGTGAATTTCTAATAAACGAAGTATGTTATTTAGGTCATATTATAATTAAACATGGAATAAAACCTGATCCAAAGAAAGTGGAAGCAGTAAAAAAATTTCCAACGCCTAAACATGTTAAAAATGTTAGGGAATTTCTAGGACTTTCAGGTTACTATAGAAGATTTATAAAAAATTACGCAAAAATAACAAAACCGTTAAATATATTACTAGAAAAGGACATAAAATTTCATTGGAAAAATGATCAACAAAAAGCTTTTGAGGAAATTAAAGAATTATTATGTACAGCACCAGTTTTAGAATATCCGCGTTTTGATGAACCATTCATTATTATAACAGATGCTTTGAATTCTGCTTTAGGTGCAGTTTTGTCGCAAGGAAAAATTGGCAAAGACCCAGCGATAGCTTAAGCATCACGAAGTCTACATAAAGCGGAAACTAAATATCACACCTATGAAAAGGAAGCATTGGCAATAATGTTTGCCATAAAAACATTTAAAAATTACATATATGGAAACAAATTCACAATAGTTACTGCTCACAAACCGCTGTTATGGTTAAGATCAGCTGATAATAATATAAGAGTCCAAAAATAGAGACTAAAACTATCAGATTATGAATTTGATATCATATACAAACCAGGAAAACAGAACGCAAATGCAGATGCTCTATCTAGAAATCCAGTAGAGATATTTGTTATTACCAGAGCACAAAATAAGAAAATATTAAATAAAAACAACGAACAACCGAGAATTCTTAGTAATGATGACAAAATCAAAGTAATGAATGAAGATAGACAGAAAATTAAAGGAAAAAGGGGCAGACCTAAATGACAAAAAAATGACTACGGGTAGAAAAGAAGAGAAAATTGAGGAAAACAAAGAAAATATACCGGAAATTAATAATATCATTTATTCTAAAAATTCTATACAATTTAGAAACGACAACATTGTTCATTTAATAAATTTAAAAGGAAAATCATTAGATAAAAATACTGAATTATTAATCAAAAGTAAAAACATAAAACCAAAACTATTACTTACAAAAGATAATATAGTGTAACGAAGTTCGGAAACCGCGGGCGAGCCACCGCGCGCGCGTTCCTTTTCGGAGCGAAGCGGTGATGCGCAGGCGCGAGAAGGGCGGATCGGCAACGGTGCGCGCGAGAACGGCAGTCGAATTTTCACCGGTGAAGTGTGCGCACGAACCGAGATTTTTCCGCCGTCTGAATACGCGCGCTCGAGACAGCTTCGGCGCCTCAGCACGTGAGAGAGAGAGAGGAAGGGGATCACTCAGTTTCGTCGAGCACGAGCTCCCCGGGGACGACCCCCGACTCCTCCGTCCACAAGGGGACCAGAGAGAGAGAACGAGAGAGAGAGAGGATACGGAGACGCAGCTCCCGCGCGTCACGCCTCACCCGACGACGAGGTGAGTGCCTGCAGACCCCGGCGTGCATGCGAAACTCTACCTCGACGCGCGAGGTAGAGAGCGACGGAGACGAGTGGTGCACCTCGCCTCCGAGAGTGTATGTGAACGCGACATCCGCGGCGCGTGCGACTCGCGAGGCTTTTTGCCCTCGCGAGAAATAAACAGTGCGGCGCGTGTAATCGAGTTGTTCATGTTACCGGTTATTCCTACCACCCAATAAACGTGTCTTTTTGGTGTTTCGTATTTCGGAGTTCGCGAGTTATTATTTCGCTCCCTCCCATTCCGCCCGTCATTCCTACGAGTACCTCGGATACCGCCGCCGCCGCGGGATCGCCGACTTCGTCGGCGATCATCTGAGCTCCGGATACTTGCGCGTTTTCCCCCTTATACAGAAGCGCGTAGTCACACACAATATTAAATTCTCGGGTAACTTCTGCCGAGAACGACACGAACATAGGGGGCGGAGCAACGGGAACAGTTGCAGATACGACCCCCAAAGAGCAGCAACAGATCCCAGCGGCAACAGATGCAAAGGATCTGCCAATACCTGCGGAGCTGAGCGCATTCTTAACTCAACTCACGCAGAGGGTTATGCAACTGGCAACTACACAGTCCAAGTTGCAATCGACGCTGGAGAGCTTCACACAGCAAGCACCACAGGGCACCGCGTGCAGCATGCGAATGGAACCAGCGCAGGGCGGACAGCGTCAGGTGGCCTTCCAGGATACTCTGACATTCAGATATCCGGAAGAACAGAACAATTACCTGCATACACCACCGACATCTCGCCAACCGCTCATCCTCCCCCAAGGGACACCGCACAGTCGTCTACTAAGCGGAGCTTGGGAGGGGGGGGGGTCTCTCGAATCAGGCGAATTCGAGAGAAATGCGCAGCGAACCAAACGCGCTTGGGGCTAGCACTCCGCGGCTAATAGGGCCGAATAGGAATAATCAGCGAGACGTCGGCAACATCGCGCGGAAGTGGGGACTGAAATATACCGGCGAGACAGAACAGAGCATCGACGTGATTTTGAACCGCGTCGAGGAGTGTCGAAGCCTCGGGAAGATGTCGGAGGAAGATATGTTAAGCTCTCTCTCTGACTCTTCGCGGGAGTCGCCGCCACGTGGTACCAGAACAACAAGACGAGCTGGGCCACGTGGAACGAATTCTGCGCATCGGCACGCAAATGGTACGGTACCAACCGCAGATTCCAGCAGCGGGTACTGCAGGAGGCAACAGCGCGCACACAGGGGAGGGAAGAACCGGTGCGCGACTACATCACCTGCCTGCTCTCGATCATGAAGAAGATCGAGCCACCCCTTCCACTATCTCACCAGCTGGATACCTTACACCGCAATTTGCGGCCAGACCTCCAGCGGATGGTGAGGAGAGTAGACTTCGAGGACATCGACACGCTATTGGAGTTAAGTGTCGAGGCCGAGCATACTCTCGACGCGGAAAAATCTTACCGAGAGCCGCCGCCCGCGGAACAGAGCCTCCTCCCCGAGGCTGCCTATAAACCTCGGGGAAATAAGGAGAAAAATACGCCACTGAAAGTCGCAGCACTTCCAGGACACATGAACCCGCCAGTGACGGAGGGAACGGGACAGAATTGGATCGCAACTCTGTCCAAAATGCTCGCGGAAGAGGTGAGGCTGGCGCTACAGCTAGTGCTACATACGAAGCAGGCCTCACAGCCCCCTCGAAAACCTTCCCCCCAAGGGGAAAAAGAAGGGGGAAATGGGAGAAAAGAGAGAGTCTGCGAGCGGCTCGCCCAAACGCGACTCGCAGCCTCGGAAAGCAGAGAGGAAGAAGTCGCCTGATACCAGCGCAGCGAAACCGAAGGGTAAAAATGAGGGTATTCATTGTTACGGCTGCGGTCTGCCTGGTTATCGGATGTACAATTGCCCTACGTGCGCGGGAAATGGGAAATCGGGGGCGTAGACAGTCTCTACGTCGCCTGCCCCCAAGAAGACTCCCTCCGAAATCGCCGTCGCGGCTTCCACCGTTCAGGAGGAGCCGCGCGATGGAGTAGCAACACCAGCTACAGCGATCAGCGTAGAGAACGCACCGATTACTAACCCCGACGAGGGAGCCAGATGGTGGCTCCAGGTTAACGTCGGGGGTTTCCGAATACGCGCGCTGTACGATACGGGTATGGCACGGACAGTTATGGGTTCAATTGGATTGCAATTAGCATCCGCGTGCCGAAGCCCACTATTATCAAGCCACGGGAGGAAGGCAAAAGTTCTCGGGGGTCACACTGTGGCGATCGCGGGGTATGTAATGCTTCCCTTCGAGGTAGCAGGTATGAAGAAGGAGATTCGTGTCGCAGTTCTGGCGGACGAAACCTTAGAATGCTACCTCGGTGCTGATTTCATCCGAACTTTCGGGATGATTCATGATGCAGTGAAAAATCAGCTGACCGTGAGCGCGTCAGGACAAACCGTAGAGTTAGAAGTAGCCAGCGTTTCACTTGGCGAAACTCTAGAGTTAGCTTCAATCGGTCTCGAGGAGATGACGGAGGTGCAGAAAAAGCAACTCCAAGAACTCCTCGATCAGTTGCTCGTCAAAACGGATGAACCTCTCGGCCACACTGCGTGGGCCGAGCACGAAATATCTGTTGACTCGGTACGGCCGGTCAAACAGAAATATTATCCCATCTCCAAGAAACTAGAGGAGATTATGCACTCTCAGGTACGTGAGATGCTGGAGGCGGGTATAATTGAACCCTCAACCAGTCTTTAGTCGAGCCCGCTAGTCATGGTGCGGAAAGTGCTCGAGAAATATCGCTTCTGCATTGACTTCCGGAAGGTGAACGCGATGTCCAGAGCTGATGCATATCCACTTCCGTATACGGATGCGATTTTGCGTAAGCTGCAGGGTGCGAAATACATTTCGACCATGGACTTAAGTAGCACGTATCACCAGATTCCACTGAAGGAAGAATCTCGCCCATTAATGACGTTCACGGTGCCTGGACTGGGATTATTCTAGTTCACACGCATGCCATATGGCCTTTCACAGACAGGGGCGACATTTCAGAGGTTAATCAATAAAGTTATCGGTCCTGAAATGGAACCCTACGCTTTCTCCTATCTCGACGATATAATTATTGTCACCGAGACATTTGAAGAACATGTAAAGTGGCTTGGCCACGTTCTCAGACGAATAAAGGAGGCTAATCTCACGATTAATCGAGAGAAAAGCATGTTTGGCCAAACAGAAGTTCGCTATCTCGGCGTACTCGTTAATCGGGATGGTTTTCGTCCCGATCCCGAGAAAATCGCGCCTATAGTAAACTACCCTGAACCACGCAACCTAAACCAGCTTCGGCGTTTTCTAGGAGTGGCCTCGTGTTACAGGAAGTTCCTGAAAGATTTCGCTACTATGGCCGAGCCCCTAACGCGACTCACCAAGAAGGATCGCCGATACGATTGGATGGATGAACAACAAGCCGCATTCGATCAGATCAAAGCTTTTGTTGCGTCTGCCCCAATTTTATCTCACCCGCATTTTGAAGAACAATTTGTTCTTCAAACAGGCGCGAGCGATACAGGTATCGGCGCGGTACTTTTCCAAATAATCGACGGCAAAGAAAGAGTACTGGAGTTCGCGAGCCGCACGCTCTCATCCGCGGAACGCAATTATAGCGTGACAGAGAGAGTGTCTCGCGGTGATTTGGGCCATTGGGAAATTCAGGCCGTATATCGAGGGCTACCATTTTCGAGTGATCACCGATCATAGTAGTCTTCGTTGGTTACACAGCCTGCATAGCCCCACTGGCCGGCTCGCGCGATGGGCGCTCGAACTGCAAGGACTCAGCTTCGAGGTAGAACACCAGAAGGGCGCGCATAACCACGTCCCCGATGCTCTATCTCGCATGTTCGAGCGCGACGAGAAAGACGCGCCACTTGTCGCAGTCGATCTGGCGGATGAGACAGACGACCCGTGGTATATCTCTTGGCGAGAGAAATTACAGCGAGATCCAGACGCATACCCGCGCTGGAAGTTGATCGGCAGACAGTTATTCTACTATCGATCCGACGAACTCGTAGAGGCTGCAGTCGGGGATGAAGAGGCGTGGAAAACCGTCTTGCCAAAAGAGAGTCGTCTGCAAGCGCTCGCGGAGAGTCACGACGATCCGACTTCGGGGCACATGGGGCGAGACAAGACGTATGACCGCGTTACGCGATTTTACTACTGGCCGCACATGTACAAGGCAGTACGTAAATACGTACGCGAGTGTCTCGTCTGCCAATAGTGCAAAGTCAAGCAACGCGCTCCTGCCGGTTTGATGGGAAAATGCCCATGGCAGGTAGTCGCGGCCGACATGATGGGTCCTCTACCCAAGAGTAAACATGGCTTCGAATATATTCTCGTATTCGAAGATTTATTCTCGAGATGAGTAGAGGTTATTCAGTTGCGGAAGGCAAACGCAAAATTGATCTTAAAAGAGTTAAAAGAGAGAGTGATTTTGCGCTTTGGCACACCCGAAGTATTTCTCAGTGATAATGGAACGGAGTTTAAAAACCGCGCCATCACCGAGTACTTGCAAGCCTTGGGGATACATCACACGGTAACGCCGCCGTACCATTCCCAAGCCAACCCATTGGAACGAGTGAACCGAACGCTCAAAACTAGGTTAATCGCCTTTGTAGAGGAAAAACACGCCTCTTGGGACGAGAATTTACCCGAGCTCGTGTTTTCACTCAACAACGCTGCCCATAGTAGTACTGGTCTCTCGCACGCAATGTTAAATTACGGGCGGTAACCTCTACCTCCGGGAACGGCCAAGAGAGCTCGTGACCGCGTGGCTGGAGAGCGAGCGAGCCAGGAGAGGGTCGGGGAATGGGCCGCGAGGATGAAAGGTCTCGGTCAATTAAATAGGGCCATCGCCGATCACATCGACAGTGAGCAGGAGCGACAGGCACATTACTACGATGCCAAACGCCGCGAACCCCTCTTCCAAGCAGGAGATTACGTTTGGAAGAGAAACCGAATTTTATCGTCTGCTGCACAAGGAATCTCGGCGAAATTAGCACCGAAATTCGCGGGTCCGTATGCGATAATAGCCAAAATCGGCGCTAACACGTATCGCATACGCGCGCTCGATGCAAATGACGAAGAATTAGCCCACGCTGAACATCTGAAGCCTTACGTTGGCACAACGCCTTCAGAGGGGGAGCAGGAGGAAGGACCTCAACCGCCGAGGGATGGCGCAGCGATTTTGGCGATGTGCGCCCCGCCAGTAGCGAGCGACGGCGAGAATAACTCACAGGTAAATCACGGAAACGACGGCGCCGCAGCAATCTCCGATCGCGCACCGCTAGTAAACCCAGCGAGCGAGGGGGAAAACTTACGTGCCCCTACTCCTTCCCCCAGGCGTAAACCGGGTCGTCCGAGAAAGGCGGTGCGGCTCGTAGTAAAGCCGGCGGCCATACGCGTGATAGCGGCGAGCCCACCAAAGAGTCTCGCGGCAAAATCGCGCGGACGACCCAAAGGTTCGCGCAACACGGCAAATCTAATCGATCCAACGACCATACTACCCTCGCGGACCGTGCGCAGTCTCGCGCGGCACATTTTGATTTTGGGCACCTGATGATTCTGTCTAACCTCCTTTCCTTTCCTTCAATTTCAGAATGGATCAACAGGACACAGCGGGACAAGCGGCGCTGGTGCGTCCGCCACCAGTGAGGCCGCGGAGCTACTACGGGGACTAGTGACGACGCTCCATAGCCTCACCGATCCACAGCTCGTCGCGTCGGCCATCGAGCCGGCGACCGAAGAGCCGGTGACCTCGCCAGCTCCTCTGCCCGAATCGACGACGACATCGGGCCTGAGGCAACCGCACGCTTAGCGTCCGCCCAGCCCAAACGGCTCAATCCCGAAGGAAGAGGAGGAAGAAGGAGCTGTCGGAGGAACGGCCCCAGCCACCGGCGACGATACGTTGGTGGAGAGAGACGGATCCGTCTCCTCCGCCACCCCCAGTTCATTCTCGTCCCTGGCCAGCGAGCCATCGCCGCTCCAGGGCAAGGTTTCTCCAGCCGGAGACAGCCTTTCGAGATGCGATGGGACGCTCTCGAGAAGGCACTACAGGAGGCCCACGAAACGTCGCGCCTGGCCAGGGAGGCCGAGGCCGCCGCCTTCCGCGAGTGGGACCAGTTCCACTCAAGTTCGCGGTGGGCAGGCGAGTTCTCGGCTCCCTGGAAGAAGGCCGTGGAGCATCAGCGCGAGGAGGTGCGGGCGGAGGAGGCAGCGCGCAAGGGTGTGCGCGAGCGCCGCGCCGCTCTAGTCGCGGCGGAAGAAGCGCGCTGCGAGATCGAGGCGGCTCAGCAGGAGGCGAAGCAGATGCAGATGCGTCTGGAGGAGCGCGCGTTCCTCACCCCGAGCCGTCCTGTCGTCGCGCCGCCGCCTGCTCGCCCCGCTATCCAAGCGCCGCGCCAGCCACGACTCGTCTCCGTACAAGCAGCGCCGGAGAAACGTCGCTGCTATTTCTGCGGAGAGCCTGGGGTCAAGGTGCACTGGAAGTGCCCGAATTTCCTAAGCTACGAGCCCAAGGATCCGTGGTACCAGAGGCGATAAGAGAAGCCTCGCCACAGAACACCCACCCAAGAGGGAGTAGGAATCTTGGGACACCGGGGTCCAGCAGCCACCGGCTCCATAAGGGCGCTAGCCCCAATGTAGCCCAGTAATAAAGGCCTGGGCGGCCCGTATTATTAATACAATTGACAGCTTCTTTTCTTCTTTCCCCCTCCCTTCTATCCTAGCCTAGAATGCCCTTACCACCCTCGCGTGCGATCTTCGCAGGTTACATGTGTAGAGCGCCGACTAGAGGGTAGTACGTCGCGTCTGGGAGGGGGGTGTAACGAAGTTCGGAAACCGCGGGCGAGCTACCGCGCGCGCGTTCCTTTTCGGAGCGAAGCGGTGATGCGCAGGCGCGAGAAGGGCGGATCGGAAACGGTGCGCGCGAGAACGGCAGTCGGATTTTCACCGGTGAAGTGTACGCACGAACCGAGATTTTTCCGCCGCCTGAATACGCGCGCCCGAGACCGCTTCGGCCCCGCAGCACGTGAGAGAGAGAGGAAGGGGATCACAGTTTCGTCGAGCACGAGCTCCCCGGGGACGACCCCCGACTCCTCCGTCCACGAGGGGACCAGAGAGAGAGAGAGAAAGAGAAAGAGAGAGGATACGGAGGCGCAGCTCCCGCGCGTCACGCCTCACCCGAGGACGAGGTGAGTGCCCGCAGGCCCCGGCGTGCGTGCGAAACTCTACCTCGACGCGCGAGGTAGAGAGCGACGGAGACGAGTGGTGCACCTCGTCTCCGAGAGTGTATGTGAATGCGACATCCGCGGCGCGTGTGACGCGCGAGGCTTATTACCCTCGCGAGAAATAAACAGTGCGGCGCGTGTAATTGAGTTGTTCATGTTACCGCTTATTTCTACCACCCAATAAACGTGTCTTTTTGGTGTTTCGTATTTCGGAGTTCGCGAGTTATTATTTCGCTCCCTCCCCTTCCGCCCGTCATTTCTACAAGTACCTCGGATACCGCCGCCGCCGCCGCGGGATCGCCGACATCCTTGGCGATCATCTGAGCTCCGGGTACTTGCGCGTTTCCCCCCTTATATAGAAGCGCGTAGTCACACACAATATTAAATTCTCGGGTAACTTCTGAGATACCCGGTTCTACACAGCAAGCGAACGGCATTGCACCGAGCGTGCGCGGCACCGGCAATTCTGCCAGGGCGCCGCTCGAGCCGCAACGTGGGTGATCGTCGTCCTCGACGAGCAGCGCCGAGGAAGACGTCGTCGTTGCGGAGCATAGTGAGCGAGAGAGAGAGAGAGAGAGAGCGTACAGGTAAGCTTTCGGCATTGCCGAAAACTCTCTCGCTCCGAAAAACATTCGCCCTGTTACAATAGATATAATAAATATAGAGAATAAAAAACTATTCATGTTATACATAGATACGTCCGTATCATGTAAATTAATAAAAGAAAATTTAGCGAAATTATTTAATCAATTAAAAGAATTATTAGTTACTAAGAATATATGTATTTATAGTATTTCTAGGGATATAGAAATTTTAAATATAAGTTGGTTAGAAATAGAGGAAATATTAAAAGAAATATTTAGCAATACAAATATAAAGGTAATAATATGTTTAAATAAATTGAATATGTAAAAATTGAAGACAGGGATAAAATTTTTAACATGTATCACTCCTCTATGATAGGAGGACATTCAGGTGTAAATAGAACATACAATAGACTTAAGGAAAAATATTTTTGGGAAAACTTAAAATCAGACATCCAAAATAGAATAAAAAAATGCGAGGATTGTCAAAGAAATAAATTAAAGCGGAAAAAGAGTAAACAACCAATGATTATCACAGATACACCGAGGAAAACATTCGATAAAATCGCAATGAATATTGTAGAACCATTTAACCTTACTAAAAATAATAATAAATATATTTTATCTATACAGGATCAATTATCGAAATTTGTAATTTTAGTATGTTTAAAAGATCAAACAGCAGAATCGGTTTCAGATGCTTTTATAAAAAGATTTATATGTATATTTGGATGTCCAAAGATAGTACTAACCGATAGAGGGGTAAGTTTCACGAGTAAAATAATGAAACAGATAGTTAAAAGGTTTAAATTTGATAAAATTGAAACTACAGCTTTCTCGTCGCAATCTAATGGTTCATTAGAAAGAGCACACCACCCGTTGTGTGAATATTTAAAAAATTTTTCTACAAAGAAATATGAATGGGATGAACTATTAAATTTTGCACAATTTCATTATAATACTAGTGTACATACTAGCCATCAATTCACACCATATGAACTAGTTTTTGCCTGTCCTGCTAGAATTCCGTCTAGCGAACCAGTAAAAAAATCAGAATTATTACCGACCTATAACGGATATTAATATATAATATATATATATATATATATATATATATATATATATATATATATATATAATATAATAAAACTGATTAATAATATGAGAGAAATTGCCTTAATAGCAAAACAAAAATTAATAATGTCAAAAGAAAAATCAAAGATATATTATGACAGATTTATTAACCCAAGAGAATTTAAAATGGGAGATAAAGTATGGTTGATCAAAGAACCTAAGCCAGGAAAACTTGAAAAAGATCACTATCAAGGCCCTTTTGAAATTTTAAAAGTAAACGAAAATAATAGCATTGTTATAGATTATAAGGGAAAGGCAAAAACAGTGCATGCAAATAAATTAAGCCTTGTCAATAATAAAAAATAATAACATAACATTTTTGTTTTAGGATATGGACAACATACTCAATATTAACATCTATCATAATCTCTTCTTATTTTTCCAAATTTAATACAGCAATAGAGAATTATAATTGCAGCTGAACTTTTTCATTTGAAGCAAAACCATCCTACTCCTTGGTCAACTAGAATATAACCCTAAGGTGATCCAGATTTTACCAAATATACAATTTAAAATTATAACCACTTATCCGTTTTTCTACAATTGTTCGTATCAACTTATCAGAATTTTGTGAAAAGCAACTATATTTCCTAAGAAAGTTAATAATTTTATAAAAATGCGATCGGAATAATATAAGTTTGAATAATGAAATTCTAAGAAATTTTTTTACGAAGAAAGCAAAAAGATTCATACATGAAAGATTTTAAAAGTAATGCTACGACTAACAATAACATCGTTGACAATTAAAAAAAATATATATATTGTTCTTTTCTTTTTTAACAACAACAAAAAAAATATTGCGATTACATATTAAAATACCTCAGTGAAACAAGCAAACGTTTTATTTGTAAAAATTATGTGTTATTAAATAATAGAAATATTTAATTAATTATTTAGTCACAAGGTAGAAAACATTTCAGGGATCAATTTAATAACTTATTATTCTATCTATAGCTTTGAATAAGAAATTATAGAACTAATCCAAAGGAAAAAGAAAATAAAACTATTCCTAAACCTTGCAACCCTAACAAACATATATGAAATAATTTGACTGTAATTTTATGCAAAATTAAGCTGTATTTGCCTTCAGAAAAATTGTTCGCACTTATAAGAACAAAAGGAAGAAATCAGGTAGCTATACTCACATTGCTAAGATTAAATCGAATATAATGTATTGGAAGTGATCAGTTTCATCATATACTGACATGATCATCCTCCAAGATACACTATTCGGCACTGTATTGAGTAAAGCAATTTTCTACTCTAACGCACTACATACTCTCTAATGCAAATATGTGAATGCTACTCATGCCAGGAAAAAAATCTTGAGTTTTAAAATGAACATTGAAATGGCTGAAAATTTCCAGGAAAAAAAGGCAATACAATGATGCATAGGAGCAATAACAAGTCAAAATTAACAAAAATCACTCCGTCCTATTAACATTCCTTTTTATCAAAAATACTTACCAATATAATTAAATTTTTCTTTTGGAAATAATTATAATTTTTCGCAGTATACGGTTGAAAAATATTTTTTCTATAATGATAATATCAAAAACCCTTTAATGTTATTCTTCATATTATTTTTACACCGAAGTTTTTTGTAATTTATTTATAATATAATTAAGAATTTATTGTAAAAGTGTTTTCTTAAAAGTGAATGATATCAAATCATAGATTTAGTGTAAGTTTGATAATAATACATTATGTGCTGAATTATCACATAACGAAGTAAGAATACCCGTTTATTCCATAGTAATCCGCACAGCCATTTGAACGCTAGGAAAAATCGGCATTCAACATGCGATACAAAGTAAAACCGTAGGTTAGTGTAGTCTAGTGTTAGGAACAAAAATAAATGATTTACTTTATAGAAATTTATAGACAATACGAAATTTTGTTTAAATTTATTGAATTTTTATTATTGTTTTTGTTATATGAATTTTTATTATTGTTTATATATATAAATTTTTATTATGGATTTAATGATATGAATTTTTATTATTGTTTTTATTATTTGAATTGTTTACTAATATTGAACTTTTTGTAACAAGAAATTACTGATGATTCAACTATTCCTATAATTGTTGAATCTCTACGATATTCAACAGTCTAAGGGGGGAGGTGTTACGTCCGTAACGTATCCTTAAATTACATTTGATATTCATATTCTCATCAGTAATTTCTTGATCCACAAAATTATGTGATTGCAAATTTATTGATACCCACGTATCAACTAGCATAGAGAAAAATTGCAACTGAGGAAAATTGTAAACATTCTTGTACGAAATGAACCACAATTTTAAACGAACCATATTGAAATTATTTAAAAATTTCTCAAAACATTTTATGAAAGACGTTATTGTATTTATAGTTAACTTCCCATCTTATAATTGTAATTTGAAATTATTGTAACAGAAAATTACTGATGGCTAACTATTATTATACTTGTTGAATCTCTACGATATTCAACAATCTAAGGGGGGAAGTGTTACGTCTGTGGCGTATCTCTAAAATCAAATTAACAGTGCATATTTAGCGCCAGTAATTTTCTGACATACAAATGTCGTATATGCGAATTTTGACAACGTTGCTTTTTAATGCAAGCGGCATCACGCCGAAGCGAGTGAACTTTACAACGTTCCAATTATTTAATACGGGGCAATCGTGACATAGTAGTAGGTCATCAAACTTGCGTATTATATTTTCTTTACAATCAGCATTTCGCAATGCGACTACCGAATTTAATACGATTGGAGACAATTACATTGCCAAATAAGATGATCTCAATCATCTTCAACCTAATTTAACCGCTTAATAAATACGGCGACTCTCAACACACAAATCAGTAATTGTGCAAAAGTCGCGAGCTCCGTACCACTCCAGCCGACAAGAGGAGAAACGATTATTATACGAGCCTATAACAGACTACGAGAAAATACTTATATCTATAAAATCAATAATCTATCGGTATTAATTATCCGCACAAGCAACGCACATATTACACATATTAATCGAACAGATCGAATATAATTATTTTGTTACTCTATATCAATTTATTGTTAATTTTATAAACGAATAAATAGTGCAATTATTGAACCATCAATCTATTCATTTCGAGAACCTACACCAACAGGAAAAAAGGTAAATAAGCCAAAATATAACTAACAATCAATTATAAGAGTAGATTCCTCGACATTCAAGACTTAACATAGTCATACAGTTTTTCGGAGAATGGTTTGCATTACTTGACTATCGATAATTGATTTCACAACTTTCGTTTGTTTGATTTGCAGTGAACAATTTGAATGTACTTACATATAATTTATTGAGTATGCATTGACTCAAAGAAGTAGAAGACTTTTTTACTATAGTATTTATTTGACTTCTTTTAAAAAAACATAAATATTATTTTATAGATTATACAGAAAAAACTTCTATACTTGCCTTATTTTACACTTTCGTAGAAAGTTTTATTAACAATATTATTATTTGTACAGTCATGAAAAAAATTCTTACCATTTGTAGAGAGTGGTTATTGAATATATGAGATCAGAATAAATAAAAGGACTATAGACAAATTGTGTTGATAGAATGCGGGGTGTCCCATTTTAAAACCACCAGGCAAATATCTCGAAAACTAAGGGAGATGGAAAAAAACTTTTAATACAAAAGTTGTAGGGTTCAGAGGGGCCCAACTGATCGTGACCTTGGTTATGACTTTGAGGTTAATGATCAAGTTCATTTGAAGGTCAAATCGATTTTTTCAAATGGGAACCCCCACTTTTGACCTCGTAAATGGAAAGAGCGGAAAATTTTACGTTCAGATGTGTCCTTGAGTCAAGGTCATGGTCATGGTCATGGTCATGTTTAAAATCAAAATCAATAAACGCATCAAAACATACCCATAATTAGGTATACGAGACAAATTGTTAAATACAAAAGTTGTAGGGTTCAGAGGGGCCCAACTGATCGTAACCTTGGTTATGACCTTGAGGTCAATGATCAAGGTCATTTGAAGGTCAAATCGATTTTTTCAAATGGGAACCCCCACTTTTGACCTCGTAAATGGAAAGAGCGGAAAATTTTACGTTTAGATATGTCCTTGAGTCAAGGCCATGGTCATGGTCATGGTCATGTTTAAAATCAAAATCAATCAACGCATTCAAACATTCCCATAATTACGCATACGAGTGTTAAATACAGAAGTTGTAGTGTTTGGAGGGGCCCAAATGATCGTGACCTTGACCATGAACTTGAGATCAAGGATGATGTCGTTTGAAGGTTAAATGAATTTTTTTTAACGGCAACCTTCACTTTTGACCTCGTAAATAGAAAAACCGAAAAATTCTGATATGAGCTTGGGTCAAGGTCATGGTCAAAGTTATGGTCAGTTTCCGTGCAGTTAAGAGCAAAGTCGGAGATGACCCGGTCACCTAAGGCAAGGTCGGAGATTACCCGGCCAGTTAAGGCAAGGTCGGAGATGACCCGGCCAGTTAAGGCAAGGTTGGAGATGACCCGGCCAGTTAAGGCAAGGTCGGGGATGATCAGGCCAGCTAAAAATTCATTGGGAAATTCCACGTTCATGTGTATTTAGTCATAGGATCCAAGTGTTTCGGTCACCATTTACTGAAGAAGATGCTCAAAAGTTGCACCATTTACTTGTTGACAACATTCTATTCTCCTTTTAAAGTTTCTAACAGTATTTAATAATACTTGACGTGGAATACTTAAGCAGATTTGTGTAATCCTTTGAATCATGTCATCTCTTGTAGTTGGCCTGTTGCGGTAGACTGTATTTTTTAGGAAGCCCCATAAATAAAAATCTGGAGATGTCAGATCTGGAGATCTTGGTGGCCATGCTACGGGACCTCCTCTACCAATCCATCGACCGTTAAACCTTTCATTAAGAAAATCTCTGACAATTCTGGCATAATGTGGAGAAGCACCATCTTGTTGTAGCCACATTCTGGCCCTTGTATGGAGATCAACGTTTTCGAGAAAGAGTGGCAGCTCGTCTCTCAGCAACTGTAAATAAGTATGTTGAGTTACGTGACCTTCAAAAAAATAAGTTCCAATCAGACATCCGTTAATAATACCACACCATACCGTTACATTCCAGCGATGCTGATGATCAACGTCTCGCGTCCAATGAGGATTAACAGGAGACCAGTAGTGGCAATTATGGCGATTCAACATACCAGTACTCTGAAATGTAGCCTCGTCGCTAAAAAGAACATTGTTAAAGAAATTTTCATCATCAGTAATTTGTTGTGTTGCCCATTAGCAAAATGTTATTCTCCGTCGATAATCTTCCACAGTTAAAGCTTGATTTAGAGTAATGTGGTAAGGATGGTAAAGCGCATATCGTAAATATCTACTGGTCGTAGATCTTGGAATACCCATTGTTAACTCGATTTCGCGTAAACTGACATGAACATTTAAATGTACCATGGCTAAAACAGCAAGAAAGCGAGGATTATTTTCATAATCGTGTTCATTCAGTGACCTCCTTCTTCGAACGAAGTTTCCTTGTCGACCGCGCAGTTCAATGTCACGTATTACCGTATGATCAGGATGTTGTCGTTGAGGGAACCGAGCACGATACAATCTGCTTGCCTCTCGATAGTTTCGTCGACATTCTCCTAAAATAAGAAGAATGTCAACTATTTCATTAGCAGAATAGTCAGGCATTCTTTTTTAGTTGTAAATGCAATTATTTATCAAAACACACCACAAAAGAAATAATATGTTATTATACCATACAATATTTTAAAACGAAAAAGTTTAATTTTCTGTGCCAATATAAGTGTGCTCAATTTGAAAACAATTTGATGTAAACAGTAATAATTATTGACTATTACCGATCAATGCTGAATACTACCGGTCACTATTGGATACAGGTTGTCAACACTTATTAACTTTTGTTATTATTTGATAGAAGTGGTTAACCCTGGTAAATATTGATAATAGTAAAAATAGTAAAATTTTCCGCTCTTTCCATTTACGAGGTCAAAAATAGGGGTTCTCATTTGAAAAAATCGATTTGACCTTCAAATGACCTCGATCATTGACCTCAAGGTCATAACCAAGGTCACGATCAGTTGGGCCGCTCCAAACCCTACAACTTCTGTATTTAACACTCGTATGCGTAATTATGGGAATGTTTGGATGCGTTGATTGATTTTGATTTTAAACATGACCATAACCATGACCATGGCCTTGACTCAAGGACATATCTGAACGTAAAATTTTCCGCTCTTTCCATTTACGAGGTCAAAAATGGGAGTTCCCATTTGAAAAAATCGATTTGACCTTCAAATGACCTTGATCATTGACCACAAGGTCATAACCAAGGTTACGATCAGTTGGGCCCCTCTGAACCCTACAACTTTTGTATTTAACAATTTGTCTCGTATGCGTAATTATGGGAATGTTTGGATGCGTTGATTGATTTTGATTTTAAACATGACCATGACCATGACCATGACCTTGACTCAAGGACATATCTGAACGTAAAATTTTCCGCTCTTTCCATTTACGAGGTCAAAAGTGGTGGTTCCCATTTGAAAAAATTGATTTGACCTTCAAATGACCTTGATAATTGACCTCAAGGTCATAACCAAGGTCACGATCAGTTGGGCCCCTCTGAACCCTACAACTTTTGTATTAAAAGTTTTTTTCCATCTTCCTTAGTTTTCGAGATACTTGCCTGGTGGTTTTAAAATGGGACACCCGGTATATTTAAAAAATTAGTTTTTTAAAGAACGTGTTGATTGTTTTGAAAAAATATTTAAGCTCTCATTAAAGATTTTGGTACAGAGGGAGAGAGAGAGAGGGGGAAGAGAGGGTGGGAGAGTTTAGTAAATAATGTTTGTTAAGTATAAACTATGTAGAATAGTAACCAAACTTATTCTTGCCTATGAGTTTTTACTTTTGTAAAAAAATTTTTTAAAGAGATTTCACAACTTTTTAAGAGTAAAACTACATTATAAATAATGTTTGTTAAGTATAAAACTACACTTTAATTGATTTCACAACTTTTTTGGGTTTGACTTTCAGTATCCGCGTGAAAGAAATTTATTTCGACTTTAGAACGCAAACATTTATTATTTATTCGTAGAATTCCTTTTCATAAAATAAAACGTAAATAATTTTTTAGGATATTGTATAGGTTTCGGAAAATAATTCTTATGGTTTCCGAAAAAATTCTTATCGTTTGTAAAAGTTTTTGTAAAGTGATTGTAAAGGTTTTGGAAAAGAATTTCTCGTTGCTTGCAAAAGTTTGTAAAGGATTGTAGAAGTTTTGTAAAATAATTTATTAATGGATTTTTTAAAAGATATAGAAATCGACCATTTTTGGAGATATTTTGTAGAGAAAATATAATAATGAATAATTTACAGAAATGATTCTGTTATTGAAAGTACTCAACTTTAATTCAATGAGTAATACTAGTTAAGAAAAATAATTTTTGTAAGAGAAAGAAAACATTTTTATAGCAAATACATACAAACAAATATTGTAAAGAGATAAAGAGATAATTTAAAAATGAGGATAATTACTGCTAATAGCAAAAATCAGTTTTGTGAGATATAGAAAATGTTTTTATAGGAATTATAGAAAATACTTTAAAAAATAGTTTTTAAAAGTGTATATTATAATTGTTTCAAAAAAACATTTAAGCTTTCAGTCAAGTTCTTTGTAGAGAGTTGGACAGTTGTTGAGAGCAAGATTATTTGGATAAAAACATTAAACTTTTATTAGTATTTCGACAGAGAATTTAAAGTTGTTAAAAAAGATAACAATAATATATTTTTTCTTTGTAATTATCGCAAGGAATAAAAGAAAAAAGTTCAAGTTCTCAGAATTACAATTCAAATCTCTGTATCACCTGATGCTCTTGCTTTTATAAAACTTGAAGCTCAAAGTTGGCTGAGAAGTTGAGTTCTCATGTCAACTGCCATTTTCATAGCAGCAGGCGGTACAAAGTTTTTTAAAAACTATTCTTTCGCATCTATTTCTCTGAAATCACCTAATCCTCTAGCCTTTACAAAATGCGAAGCTCAAAGTTTGCCAAGTTAACTACCCTTACGTAACAGAACCTGATACTAAGTTTTTTTACAAAACACTCTTATGCATCCATTTGCTTTTGTTTTTTGACAAATTATTATTACATTATTAAATTTGTGCTAAAATTTACCTTTAGCCTTCTATTGCACATTCTAAAGCTGGAATTCATTTCATTATTTTGATATCCACATATTTCTTTTTCATAATATTTTATCAAAGACTTGCAAGTGTACTAGATCTAATAATCATACTATTGCATCACAATCAGCTAGCAAATTAAAATGTTGGTTGCAGATTCAAAAAGTATCCATTACAGCAATTTATATTATGGTTTCATGCACTGTATATTCACAGAACAAATGGCTCCTCTGAAACATTTGGCGCCCCTCACCATAAGCCAATCATTAATTACATTATTTTCAACACTTGGATTCGTTGAAGTTTTCACTAAAAACCACTTGAATTAATAATCTATCAGACACATCTTGCAAAATTAAAAACAAAAGTTTATGAACTAAGAATCATTGGGAGAAAAAAGCTTTCTCTCGATATTCTTTTATAGTAGAAAATATAAAACAGCTTAATTTAATAACTCATGATTGCCACACATCTTGTAAAATTAAAAACAATCAGTTTATGAACTATAATTACTGATAATAAAAGCTTTCTTAACATTCTTGTATACTTTTTCAAATAATTATCTGAATCTTGTGTAGAAAAATATTTACTGAGAAATCCTCTGAAACATTTTGACGTCTCCCTCCGTGAGAAAATTATAAAATTAGATTAACTGAGCATTTTTATTCGTTGAAATTTTCACAACAATAACACAGCATTTTGGCTTTTTTCTGTATTTTAATGTTCATTTGGCATAATCTTTTAATTGGTGTTTAAGTAAATATGTACAAAAGTACAGCACTAATATCGACTCAGTTTCTTGAAGTATAGACAAAAAATGCTTTTTTTTAACCAAACCTCTAATGTCTGACCAATATTTTAAATTCTGCTTTTAAGTAGAGGTTCTAAATTTATTATAAACACTTCATTTAACACATCATACCGCTACTTTATTTCATTTATTATACAAAACATTTTATTATATCTGATCTGAAAACTTGCACTGACTTCACTATAATTATATTTATAGATATGTCTTGAAAAATATTGTGTCGTAAATAATAATATATTTGCCCGCTCTTCCATAGTAATATTGGTTTGGTTTTTCTATCTTGAGTAGTACGTTTCTGTTCTTGTATTAAAATAACTTTTTCTTGTCCATTAATAACTCCCAGGGTCATGAGGGCACTCGTTCATTTTTGTTAATTCAAAATTAGATTTTTCAGACAGTACACAATTAGAACTCCTCAATATTATTGGCTATAATTATATGTATCTTCAAAATGACTCGAGAAAAATCTTCTGGTATAATATCTGTAAAAATAAAAAATCTCACAAAGTATCAAGTTTAAAAAAATGATTTTAGCCATTTAACATTTAGCTAGTAAGTACTTATCTAACAAAACTTATCAAATACATAATTAATTAACTAATTCACGATATGATAACATTTGTAAAATGTATATGTATAAAATAATAGATAGATAAAAATTCTTCTTAGATTGCTAAGAATAAGTTCTTAACCTAAACAATCTAGCAACTTCTTGAGATCTTTGAAATATGTTGTTAACTAACTCACGATATGATAATATTTGTATATAAAAAAATACTGACATGTTGTATGTAAGGTTAGGTTGATCAGATATGGGTGTGTATATATATATAGATATACAAGCATAAGATAGACGACAACCGGAAGTGTCGTAAGAGCTGTAAACCGGACGCCGGAATAAGAAGAAGAAAAGTAAAAGGTAATCGCACATAAAAAAATTCAGCTCTCTATATCTTCTGAACGAGATAATCTTTTTAAATAAAATGTTTTGATTTGAGTAGAGCAATGAAATGGCTTTCGATTAAGAGGGATATGTTATATAGTAAAAACTAACGCAATATACGTAAAAGTGCATTGAATTTTTCGTACACCCATTTCAATGTATATGTAGCACGGGTCGCTCCTTTAGGCTTCTTCTATACTTGCTTTCGGAGCGCTCCCGCGCTCCTTGATACGCGTAGGTAAAAGTATTTTCGCTAACAGAATTGGATTTTTTTTTTTGGAAAGGTTCGATGTTAATGAGTACATTGAGTTACTATTTGTGCAACGTTTCGATAACTATTTTGTTATCCTTATCAAGCACTAGAATTTATTAACATATGGAGATAAATACAAGTCAATAATTAAAATACATACAAACAAACAATTTGTTCGTCATTCTTACCTAAAATTACATTCATTATAATGTTAAAAAACATCGTCAATTTTATAAAATTGTGTTTTTGTTTATCTAAAAAATATAGAAACAATAGTGAAAAATCAGATGGAAAACTTTGCACAAAAGTTGAGAAGTCAAATTGATTACAACTGTTACCTTGCTTTCTTGGTAAAAACAATATAAACATCGTCAATTGTATTAAGAGCTTTGCACACTTTTTAACTCACATTAAGTTAGGACAGTAACTGAATAAATTAACATATAATAAACAAACAATAATAAATTAACACAAGGGAAAGCAAAAGCAGTCAGACTACGTTAAGAAGATGTAAACAGACCACTGATAAATTTGAATATAGTCAAGTGATCAATACCAACGTTAATTAACTACGTATATGACATAGTAATTGACACAGTATATCAATGACGATATTAAAATCTAATTAATTTATAATCATTACCTAAACAAGTAGATACAAAGAGTAATAATTATATTTTACTGTTTTATAGAAGAATAATTTCCTGATTTCTATGTGTGATTTCATTTGTGTGTCCATTTTTACTCTCTTTTAGGCTTGGAATGATACCTTTAACAATGCTATAAAGATGAAAATAGAAGAATGTTCAGGATTCTCTTCCAAAAAATAAAAGTAATTTTACATATAAAAAGTTTATAGATAAGATGATGGGTTGTTTCCTTCTAATAAATGTAACACGTATACTAATTGTAGTTGATTGTATCAATTCAAAAACCGCTACCAATTCATTGGCCCGTGGCTTTCTCGAACTTAATTTGCTTATTACTTTAATGAATTTTTAATAACAAAATTTATAATTTTAGCAACAATTTATGACATAATTATAATTAAATTCATTTATGAAGATTAAAAAGTATTAATTTTTAAATTATGTATAAAATATGAATAAAATAATAAGTATGATTTTTTTTAAATTATGTGTGAAAAATAAATAAAATAATTGACTGTAATATTATCGTCAAAACCTTTAAAATTCCTAAATAACCTCTACTTCTAATTATATTTTCTTTGTGAAATTTCACACATAGGCTACTTGTCTGTAGTAGTATGCCTGTCCGTATTTGTGTTCTCTTTCTGGAATTTCCGATGTAAGAAAAAGGTTCTAACTTTAAAAATAATAGATGGCTATTACAAAACAAAAGCAGGCATACAACACGCGCGCATCGGCGCATAGCGCATAGCGCATGTCATTTCCATTTTCTAGTATACATAAATACATTCCCGAATAATTACGATTTTAAAAGAGGGCTATAATAGTTTTAACCTCAAATATCTCTGAAATTCATAAACGAATTCTTTTACCCTAAGAACTTTTCTAATAAATAATATACAAACTCTACATCTCCACCAAATTTAAAAGAAATTAAAACAATTTTAATGTAGTTATATTGTGCGACAACAAAGAAAGTCATTTTCAAAAAGATTAAAATTTTAAATATCAAACATCTCACAAAATAACCACATAATCTGGATGAAATTTTACACAGATATTGTCTATATTGTATACAAAATAGTCTATAAATTTCAAGCAGATACATGAAGTCGACATTCAGAAATTACGAATTTGAAAAAAACCGTAAAAGAATTTTAACCTTAAATATCTCTAAAAATCATGATACAATTCTTTTACCTAAAGAACTTACACGATAATATATAGACTCTACATCTCCACAAAATTTCAACATGATTAAACCAACTTTTGTTTTCTCTAGTTATCATGCGACAAAGAAAAGAACTTTGTAAAATACGAAAATTTTCAAAATCAAATATCTCAAAAAATAATCGTACAATCTTGATGAAAATTCGCACACATATTGTCTATATCACATACAATATTGTCTATAAATTTAGAGCTAATACATGTTGCCGTTCTCGAGAAATTACGATTTGAAGAAAAGGTTAAACAAATTTTAGCCTCAAATATTTCTGAAATTTCTGGACTAATCATTTTGCCCAAAGAACTCGACTGAGACCTATCTAAAATCTACATCTACAAGGAATTTCACAGCAATTAAGGCAATTTAAAACTCATTATTTTAACATTTCAATTTTTTTCTCAAAAACTAGTCGACAATGTGAACTCAAATTTTTACAGATTACAGCTATTTATATTCTGCATCATCATGATTTTTTTTTCAAGAAAATTGACCTTTTAGTTTAGGAGTTATAAGCTTTTAAAAAAAAACACGTTTTTGTTTATAACAAAAGAACCGTAATAGCTAGAGAATTTTTTTTTTTAGAAAATATACTTATTTTAATGCTCTTTCGAATGCTATTCATTCGATTCAAATAACTGGACCTTATCATTAAAAAAAAGCAAAAATCAATTTTGAAAAAATCGAAAATTGGAAATAAAACAAAAATGCATCGGCGAATCAAAAAACGAATTTTTGATTCGCCATCACACAAAAAAATGAGATTTGTCCGGTCGAAACACACACACACACACACACACACACACACACACACACACACACACACACACACACACACACACACGCACGCACGCACGCACACCTATACAGACATTTTTCAAAAATCATGTATTTTGATTCCTAACACCTCGAAAAACATGTTTTTACAATAACTCAAAAAACCGCTGCCAATTCATTGGCACGTAGCTTCCTCAAACTTAATTTACTGATTCCTTTAATTAATTTTTAATTCCAATATTTAAAATTTAATACTTCAGAAAGACAGAAATAACAAAACTCCAACATAATTTATTCAAATTTTTATAGATTATACATTTCCACAAAATTTCACATAAATAAAATATATATCACAATTGCCTATAAATTTGCAACTGATATTTAGACCTCTATGTCTTTGAATGTAATTCATAGCATTCGAAACATAATTAAATTACCTATATTTTCTAAAAAAAATTAATTTTTTTAGCTATCACGGTTCTTTTGTTATTAACAGAAATGTAAAAATTAAAAAATTAAAAAAAAAATGAGTTTTGGATGTTCAACTATTACGATAGTAAAATTGTCTTATACGCTTCAAAATTCATTGTACAGGTATATTATTGATAGTTCTCGGCAGAGTTTTTTTGGCAAAATGATTGGTTCATAATTTTCAGAGACATTATAAACTAAAATTATCTTTTTATAAATTAAATTGAATTTAATTATAAACTAAATTAAAAAAAAATTATAAATTAATCCTCAAGAAATAGATTTTAAAAATGTCTAGAAAATTTTCAACCTCAAATATCTCTGAAATTTATGAACCAATCACTTTGCCAAAAGAACTCATCCGAGAACTATCAATGATATACCTCTACAATGAATTTTGAAGCGAATAAGACAATTTTACTCTTGTAATAGTTGAACATATAAAACTCATTTTTTTTCATTTTTCAATTTTTACGTTTTTGTTAATAACAAAAGAACCGTGATAGCTAGAGAATTAATTTTTTTAGAAAATATAGGTAATATAATCCTCTTTCGAATACCACCCACCCCATTTAGATACATAGAGCCGTTCTCGAGAAATTACGATATAAAAAAAAAATTGAAAAAAATTTTAACCTCAAATATCTTCGAAATTTATGGATCAATCCTTTTGCCCAAAGAACTCACTCGATTGGTATACAAAATCTACCCCTACAAAGAATTTCAAAGTGATTAAGTCAATTTTACTAAAGTTACTGAACGACAAAAAAAAATCACTTTTTTTTATAAATTATTTTTTTTCTCAAAAAATAATGAATAAAAAAACCTAAAAATTTAGTAAGTTATAGTACTTAATATCCTTTATAACCAAAAAAATATTCATGTTAATATCTTTTTTTAATTTCGAAATATAACCTATTTACAAAAAATTACGTTTTCATCAATAACTTATGGCGAAATATAGCTACCGACTTTTTTTTTTAATTGTAGGTAATTTTATCCTACATACAGAGAATTCATGATATATAAACAATATTTGTTCTAAATATTTAAAAAATCGAAAAAAAAATTTTGAAAATTAGAAAATGGCTATAAAAAAAAATAAATTTTACAAAAATAGAATATTGACCCCAATTTTGGAAGCAAAATCTAAAAAAATGATCACTCTCCCGTTAAAATCGGTTGAGTAGATCATGAGATATCAGCGTATACGGACACACACACAAACACACACACACACACACACACACACACACACACACACACACACACACACACACACACGCCCGTGTCGAGTTGCTAGTCTCGCATCAGGCGCCTCCCCAGGTGGCGGATAGGGGAAAGCTCGTCAGATATGAAGGGCACCGGGGAAATAAAATACCCGGGGTGGACCAAAACTGGCTAGGGGAAGGCACCCCAAATAACAAGCCAACCATGGACGTAGTGAATGAGAGATACGCATTAACCCAAGTGGGTGCCCTCAATGGAGGGGTTAATCTCACCACCGATTCCGATCGGGTGAAAGCCCCGGTGGTCGGTGCAGGCTCCACGGATTTTGGGGGGAGCCACATACACTATACCAGGAATAAGATGGAAGAAGACGAAGTAAGCCAGGATAGCGCAGATGCAGCTGCCTTCCGAACCCTACAAACAAAGGTAGAGGCTCTGGTGGACTTTATTCTAGATAAAAAGAACATTCACAATGAGCTCAAGTCAATGGCGAAGACTACCCAAAGAGCCTTAAAAGAATTCGTCAAAAGTCGAAAAAGTCATGAGTCTGGACAAGCTACCAGACCTACCAAGGACGGAACAAGCCAAACATCACCGCTCTTTCGGAAAGGGAAGGCGTCGGTAGTACACACCGAACGTAACCGCCCCTCACCGCCACCAGAGCCAAACGAAAAGAAAGCGAAGATACGTGCTTCCTCACAGATACCTGCAAAAAAACCGGAAGCTCAGATAGGACAGACCGACTGGGCAACCGTCGTAAGTAAAGGAACACGCAGAAGATATGAGAGACTCAAGACTGACGGCAAGGAGAAAGTAGTGCAGGCACATACCACGGTTAGGCAGAGGCCAGCTCGATCTGATGCCTTCAAAATAAGAAGGAGCGGTGAGACCACCTACGCCGACATCCTAGGAACTCTCAAAGGGGCACCTGAGTTGAAGGCACTGCAAGAAAGGGTCACGCGCATCAGGCGCACCAAGGCAGGAGAGTTGCTTTTGGAGCTAGACAAACCAAACATCGTGTCGCATGAACTGCAGACATTGGTCTCGTCTACCCTTGCAGGGTCAGCGATAGTACAAACTTTGTCCCATAAGGAGACAATCGAAATCAAAGATTTGGACGAGACAACAACAGCAGAAGAGGTAACACAGGCGATCACTTCAATTATCGGCCCCGAAATGATGACCGCTGGGGATGTTAGACTCCGGGCGTCTTACAGTGGCACTCAAGCAGCCAGCGTTATGCTACCTGTAGCAATGACAGAAAAGCTGCTGGAAACTAGAAAACTCAGAATAGGATGGGTCAATTGCCGGGTCCGGTTACGTGAAACAGTGACGCGTTGCTTCAAGTGCCATGAAATCGGACACCTGGCACGGAATTGTAAGAGTGTAATTGACCGGTCGTCCCTGTGCTTCAAGTGTAAAACCGAGGGTCATAAGGCAGTGAACTGCCCGACCAACAACGAGCAGGTAACGATGGAGGTCGTAACAACAAACAACGATGGCTAAAGTGCTTCAAATCAACATGAACCACTGTGCAGTAGCCCATGACTTGCTGCCCCAACTGATCCGAGAGGAGAAGGCGGACATAGTAATCATCAGTGAGCAGTACAGGGACAAAAATGAACCAAACTGGGTAAGGGATCGTGCCAGCACGGCGGCCATCTGGGTATGCGGAGAACTCCACATAACCAAAAAAATGGACGTCCTTCAGCCCAAATTCACCTGGGTTGAAGTATCCGGTATAAGATTATACAGCTGCTACCTACCACCCAGCGACTCAATAGAAGAGTTCGAAAGATCCCTAGATGCTATCTTCACTAGCGTTAGAACCTCCACGCTGCCAGTCGTAATCGGGGGGGACTTTAACGCTTGGGCAATTGAGTGGGGAAGCAAGAAAACGAACAACCGCGGCCACGCACGGCTTGAGACCTTCGCGATACTAGAGCTAGAGATTGCTAACATAGGGACAAAGCCGACCTACACTAAAGGACGAAAGTCTTCCATAGTAGATCTGACCTTTGTCGACCCAGATTAAGTCGGGAAGGCTCATACTGGCAAGTCAGTGATCGGTACACTGGCAGCGATCACCGAGCTCTCACATACTAGCTCCACCCGACAGGCAAAAGAGCGAATATGACCCGGATGCCGAAGAGAGAGAAATGGGCACCAGCTACTTTCGACAGGGAAGCTTTTCTCTGCTTTTTGGAAGGAGCATCTGTCGAAGGAACAGCTGAGGTTAAGGCTCAAAGCCTCTCGGAGACCATCACAGCGGCATGCGATGTCTCGATGTCCACAAGGACGAACCACCGGGGACGCTTACCAGTCTACTGGTGGAACAAGGAGATTGCGGTAATACGTAAAGAGTGTCTTCGTGCTAGGAGGCTGCACCAAAGAGCAGTCCGTGGACCGCTGTATGATCAATTAACAACTAGATATGAGCAAAAGAGGAAAGAGCTGAAAATTGCCATCAAGACAGCCAAAAGAAAGTGTTGGCAGGACTTCTGCGAGGAAGTGGACAGTGACCCGTGGGGACGGCCGTACAAAACGGTCATAAATAAAATCAATCCCAGAGGCACCAATGCTCCCTCCTGTCCAACCTTTCTTGATAGAGTAGTCCAAAATTTATTCCCACAACACCAGGAACAGCAACATGGCACTGGTCTAACGGAAAGAATCGGTACAGCCGAGCCAACAGCAGTCACCGAATCAGAAGTGAAGATAGCGGCCAAAAAGATTGCCATAAGAAAAGCCCCAGGACTGGACGGCGTTCCTGGTTTAGCTATAAACACTGCAGCTCTAGAAGTTCCTTGCATATTCAAGGACACTTTCAATGCATGCCTAAGTGAAGGAATATTCCCGACACAGTGGAAGATACAGAGGTTAGTACTCCTTCCTAAGGAAATAAATCCCCGGATGAACCATCCGCGTATCGACCACTCTGCATGTTGGATATAGTCGGAAAATTGTTTGAACGTATCATATCCGTCAGACTGGAGGCAGCTATACAAAAGATCGGCGGCTTGTCTGATAACCAATTCGGCTTTAGAAAGGGTCGATCAACGATCGATGCTATCGATAGGGTGGTGTCAGTAGCTGAGAACGCCGTTAGTGGTAGCCGGTGCACAAAACGCATGTGTGCTATAATTGGTTTAGATGTACGGAACGCGTTTAACACGGCCAGGTGGGATAAAATCATGCACGCATTGGAAGACCTAAGCGTGCCACCGAACCTTCGAAGAGTAATCTCGAGTTACCTAACTGACCGCACGCTTCTCTATGATACCGACGACGGTATGCATTCTTATAAGATCACAGGAGGCGTGCCACAGGGCTCTGTACTAGGATCCCCAATCTGGAACATCATGTACGACGGATTGCTTAGGCAACTGCTCCCACATGGGGTGTCGATAGTAGCTTACGTAGATGATATTGCTCTCATTATCGTTGGGAAAACCATCGAAGATGTGCAATACCTCGGAGATACAGCAATCGAGGTAGTAGGAGATTGGCTGAGCGACCATGGACTCAGTCTTGCTGCCGAAAAGACCGAGGCAGTGCTCATTGCCAGAACAAAAAAGAGAGTCTACGCCACTTTCACGGTCAACGACGAGAAGATCAAGACAGGGGACACCATGAAGTACCTAGGAGTTACAATAGATGTGCGGATGTCGTTCAAAAACCACCTTAGGAACGCAGGATTAAAGGCATCAAAAGTGGCTCGAGCACTCGCAAGCATCATGCCAAACATAGGAGGGCCGAAGCAGCCACGACGGTTGCTTCTTTCATCGGTGGTTTATTCCGTGATTCTATACGGAGCCCCCATCTGGGCTAATGCTATACGTAGTAACCCAAGCTATGGTGCAGCTTGCCGAAGGGCCTGCAGGACAATCATGCTGAGAGTGGCCTGCGCCTACCGTACCGTGTCAGACATCGCTCTCTCCGTAGTCACCGGACTGCCACCCTTGGACCTAATGGCATGTGAGAGAGTTGAGGTGTATCGTGGAGGAGTGATAAGAGAGGAGGGCGAACTTGGTCAGGGACCACGTCAAAACCGATGGTCCAGGAAGACTGTGGAAGAGTGGCAGCACCGATGGGATATAGCGGATAAAGGTCGGTGGACCCATCGCATTATTCCATGTGTCATGGAGTGGACGGAGAGGAGACACGGACTCGTGACCTTTCATCTCACCCAGGTACTAACTGGGCATGGCTGCTTTCGCAGCTACCTGAAGAGAATTGGAGTGTACGAAAGCGCGGAGTGCCCAACATGTCCTGAAAGTGATGAGGACGTTGGACACGCTTTGTTCGTATGCCCCAGGTTTCGGGAAGAGAGAGAAAGGTTTCAGGCCTTATGGGAAGGCCCCCTAACTCCCGAGGGCATCGGGAGATGCTTACTCTCTTCACAGAGAGGATGGGATGCTGTGATTGGTCTCGTCACCGAGGTGGTGGACAGATTGAAGTCCATAAGGCGAGAAGAAGAAAGAAGAGAAAACCGTCTCACAGAGGACCAGGCGGGGTAGAGGGCCGTAGAGCCTGCGACTGCTCTCCGCGAAGTAATGCCTAACGGCGGTTTCCGCGGTGGGAATTACAGTCGGGGGGAGGCCCTGCTATAGAACAACAGCAGGGGGTTTTAGTAGGTATTGCCAGAAATGGTCGAGTCCTACATAACATCTCGTATGCGTAAATGCATTTTTCCTAACCTCCTCCTCCTAAAAAAAAAAAAAAAAAAAAAAAAAAAAAAACAGACACACACACACACACGGACGGACGGACGGACGGACTAGCCAAATCCATGCGCGCTGCGCGCGCTCTATGTACTTTTTTTTTATTAAACATGCAAAGAATAATTTATTCTTTATAAATCAGAAATCTTTTTCTTTTAATTTCGATACATCTTTAATAATTGATGTAATACTGTAGTACATTTACTCTTATACAACATTTTGAGACTAGAAACTATAAGCTTATTCGAATATTGCTTCCTCATAGAGGAAGCTTTGCGATAGTAAAAAAAAAAGTTTATGAGATAATGTGTTAGAAATGTTATTTAGCAAGTTTGGAGTCGAAATACACTATTTTTAGAAAATGTCCGTATGGATGTGTGTGTGTGTGTGTGTGTATGTGTATATGTGTGTGTGTGTGTGTGTTTGTGTGTGTGTGAGTGTGTGTGTGTGTGTATGTATGTGTGTGTGTGTGTGTGTGTGGGTGTGTGTGTGTGTGTGTGTATGTCCGTATACGCTGATTTTTTTAGATTTTGCTTCCACAATTGGGGTTAATATTCTATTTTTCTAAAATTTAATTTTTTTTTTTATAGCCATTTTTTAATTTTCAAAATTTTTTTTTCCGATTTTTTTAATATTTAGAAATAATATTGTTTATATATCATGAATTCTCTGTATGTAGGATAAAATTATCTACAATTTAAAAAAAAAAAAGTCGGTAGCTATATTGCGTCATAAGTTATTGATGAAAACGTAATTTTTTGTAAATAGGTTATATTTCGAAATTAAAGAAAGATATTACCATGAATATTTTTTTGATTATAAAGGATATTAAGTACTATAACTTACTAAATTTTTAGGTTTTTTTATTCATTATTTTTTGAGAAAAAAAATAATTTATAAAAAAAAAGTGATTTTTTTTGTCGTTCAATAACTATAGTAAAATTGGCTCAATCACTTTGAAATTCTTTGTAGGGGTAAATTTTGTATACCAATCGAGTGAGTTCTTTGGGCAAAAGGATTGATCCATAAATTTCGAAGATATTCGAGGTTAAAATTTTTTCAATTTTTTTTTAAATCATAATTTCTCGAGAATGGCTCTATATATCTAAATGGGGTGGATGGTATTCGAAAGAGAATTAAATTACCTATATTTCGTAAAAAAAATTAATTCTCTGGCTATCACGGTTCTTTTGTTATTAACAAAAACGTAAAAATTGAAAAATGAAAAAAAATGAGTTTTATATGTTCAACTATTACAAGAGTAAAATTGTCTTATTCGCTTCAAAATTCATTGTAGAGGTATATTATTGATAGTTCTCGGATGAGTTCTTTTGCATCGGCGAATCAAAAAACGAATTTTTGATTTGCCATCACACAAAAAAATGAGATCTGTCCGGTCGAAACACACACACACACACACACACACACACACACACACACACACACACACACACACACACACACACACACACACACACACACACACACACACACACGCGCACACACACACACACGCACACACGCACGCACGCACGCACGCACGCACGCACGCACGCACGCACGCACATCTATACAGACATTTTTCAAAAATCATGTATTTTGATTCCTAACACCTCGAAAAACATGTTTTTACAATAACTCAAAAAACCGCTGCCAATTCATTGGCACGTAGCTTCCTCGAACTTAATTTACTGATTTCTTTAATTAATTTTTAATTCCAATATTTAAAATTTAATACTTCAGAAAGACAGAAATAACAAAACTCCAACATAATTTATTCAAATTTTTATAGATTATACATTTCCACAAAATTTCACATAAATAAAATATATATCACAATTGCCTATAAATTTGCAACTGATATTAAGAGCTCTATGTCTTTGAATGTAATTTATAGCATTCGAAACATAATTAAATTACCTATATTTTCTAAAAAAAATTAATTTTTTAGCTATCACGGTTCTTTTGTTATTAACAGAAATGTAAAAATTAAAAAATTAAAAAAAAATGAGTTTTGGATGTTCAACTATTACGACAGTAAAATTGTCTTATACGCTTCAAAATTCATTGTACAGGTATATTATTGATAGTTCTCGGCAGAGTTTTTTTGGCAAAATGATTGGTTCATAATTTTCAGAGATATTATAAACTAAAATTATCTTTTTATAAATTAAATTGAATTTAATTATAAACTAAATTAAACAAAAATTATAAATTAATCCTCAAGAAATAGATTTTAAAAATGTTTAGAAAATTTTTAACCTCAAATATCTCTGAAATTTATGAACCAATCACTTTGCCAAAAGAACTCATCCGAGAACTATCAATAATATACCTCTACAATGAATTTTGAAGCGAATAAGACAATTTTACTCTTGTAATAGTTGAACATATAAAACTCATTTTTTTTCATTTTTCAATTTTTACGTTTTTGTTAATAACAAAAGAACCGTGATAGCTAGAGAATTAATTTTTTAAGAAAATATAGGTAATTTAATTCTCTTTCGAATACCACCCACCCCATTTAGATACATAGAGCCGTTCTCGAGAAATTACGATTTAAAAAAAAATTGAAAAAAATTTTAACCTCAAATATCTTCGAAATTTATGGATCAATCCTTTTGCCCAAAGAACTCACTCGATTGGTATACAAAATCTACCCCTACAAAGAATTTCAAAGTGATTAAGTCAATTTTACTAAATTTACTGAACGACAAAAAAAATCACTTTTTTTTATAAATTATTTTTTTTATCAAAAAATAATGAATAAAAAAACCTAAAAATTTAGTAAGTTATAGTACTTAATATCCTTTATAACCAAAAAAATATTTATGTTAATATCTTTTTTTAATTTCGAAATATAACCTATTTACAAAAAATTACGTTTTCATCAATAACTTATGGCGAAATATAGCTACCGACTTTTTTTTTTTAATTGTAGGTAATTTTATCCTACATACAGATAATTCATGATATATAAACAATATTTGTTCTAAATATTTAAAAAATTGAAAAAAAAATTTTGAAAATTAAAAAATGGCTAAAAAAAAATAAATTTTACAAAAATAGAATATTGACCCCAATTGTGGAAGCAAAATCTAAAAAAATGATCACTCTCCCGTTAAAAGTTAAAATCGGTTGAGTAGATCATGAGATATCAGCGTATACACACACACACACACACACACACACACACACACCCACACACACACACACACACACACACACACACGGATGGACATTTTCTAAAAATAGTGTATTTCGATTCCAAATTTGCTAAATAACATTTCTAACATATTATCTCATAAACTTTTTTTTACTATCACAAAGCTTCCTCTATGAGGAAGCAAAATTACTATCACAATGCTTCCTCTAGGAGGAAACAAAAAAGTATTAAAACATCATGAATCATTTCAAACTACTAGCCAAATCCATGCGCGCTGCGCGCGCTCTATGTACTTTTTTTTTATTAAACATGCAAAGAATAATTTATTCTTTATAAATCAGAAATCTTTTTCTTTTAATTTCGATACATCTTTAATAATTGATGTAATACTGTAGTACATTTACTCTTATACAACATTTTGAGACTAGAAACTATAAACTTATTCAAATATTGCTTCCTCATAGAGGAAGCTTTGTGATAGTAAAAAAAAGTTTATGAGATAATGTGTTAGAAATGTTATTTAGCAAGTTCGGAGTCGAAATACACTATTTTTAGAAAATGTCCGTATGGATGTGTGTGTGTGTGTGTGTGTGTGTGTGTGTGTGTGTGTGTGTGTGTGTGTCCGTATATGCTGATATCTCATGATCTACTCGACCGATTTTAACGGGAGAGTGATCATTTTTTTAGATTTTGCTTCCACAATTGGGGTCAATATTCTATTTTTCTAAAATTTAATTTTTTTTTTATAGCCATTTTTTAATTTCCAAAATTTTTTTTTTCGATTTTTTTAATATTTAGAACAAAATTGTTTATATATCATGAATTCTCTGTATGTAGGATAAAATTATCTACAATTTAAAAAAAAAAGTCGGTAGCTATATTGCGTCATAAGTTATTGATGAAAACGTAATTTTTTGTAAATAGGTTATGTCACGTCCTAAGACACGACATGACTGGGATGTTTAACTCGATTAAGAGTTATGCTCTTTTCTGGTCGTAGCTGCGTTAGCTAATAAACCATGGACGAGCTGTGGACAGGAGTGTAATATCAAATTCACTGTTAATCGCTGAGATTTAAGTTTGACTAATTTTTGGTTTAGGATTTGGTTATCGTAAGGACCAACGGTAAGTAGCACGAACGTCTCGTAAAGATCGTTTGGCCGCACGTACCCCCGTATGGACTAGGAATAAGGGCACGATTTTCCTTGGATACCTGGAGTTTGAGATTCTAATAACTTTTCCCGGTCTCAGGTTATTCTCAGATTCGCCCTTCCCTATCAAGAGCAGAGCTCGTGTGTGAATTTAATTTTTATTTATGTAACTTATCCCTCTTGGGATTGATATATATTTTTCTTTTTAATAAATAAATTTTTATCTTAGTAAAGGATAATTTCTTTAGAATTTTCCTACGATTTTCTTGTTTCTTAATTTTTTTTCTAATATAAATTGTTTTAGAGTTGTAATCTGAAATTTCTTATAAATTAAAATATTCCTTGTAAACACAACCAGTGAGGCTTACCCGTAAGGTCGTACAACTGCCGTTATGTTTACTTAATTCTTTTCTAAACCAATAGGAGTATGCTTACCCGTAAGGTCGTAACAACTATGGTTTAGAGAAGTAATTTAGGATATATCTAATTGAAGATTTTATTATTTTCTTTATTGTAATGAGAAAATTTAATATAATTTAATTATATTCTTTGCAAACACAACCAGTGAGGCTTACCCGTAAGGTCGTACAACTGCCGTTATGTTTGCTTAATCCTTTTTTAAACCAATAGGAGTATGCTTACCCGTAAGGTCGTAACAACTATGGTTTAGAGAAGAAATACTGAATACAGTTAATTGAAGATTTTATTTACCTTCTTATTTTTGTGTTCTTTATATTTTTTTCTTTCAATATAAGTTCCTTTGAATCTTGTAATATGAAATTTATTATAATTAATAATATTCTTTGTAAACACAACCAGTGAGGCTTACCCGTAAGGTCGTACAACTGCCGTTATGTTTACTTAATTCTTTTCTAAACCAATAGGAGTATGCTTACCCGTAAGGTCGTAACAACTATGGTTTAGGAAAGTAGTTTCGAATATAATTAATTTGATAATTTTGGAATTAGTATGTTAAAATTTTTTAGAAGTTTTGGAAAAATGAATTTCAAAAATTTGATTTTGGAAAAAAATTTGAATATTTTATTTGAGAGTTTGAATTTGTGTACAGAGTCTTTAAGCTTGTGAGGCTTGTGTCGATCTGCTGTACAGTCAGCAAAGCTTGTGAGGCTTATGTTGATCTGACTTGGTCAGTTCAGTAAAGCTTGTGAGGCTTGTGGTGAACTGCACCCTGGACCAGTCAGCAAAGCTTGTGAGGCTTGTAAATCTGACTGACCGACCAGCAGTGCGCGTTCGGCGTATTTAAATACATTGCTCCTCCTCTTCTTTGGCTGGAAAAATTGCGGTGTCGAATCGGGTGGTTGCGTCATCTTGAGGCATCGAATCGCTGGTTGACATTTGTAACGGCGGTTGATAGTCATGTATCCTGTAGTGTTAATTGTGGCTAGTGGTGTGAGAAAACGGTGTCCAATGGTGCGGGGGTGTCATCCCTTCCAAACGTCGATTTTTGTGATAGTGGGGAAAATCCTATGTTTTAACACAGAGAGCGGCAGAGAGCGGTCCCTTATCCCTTCTCTAGGGTATTTTCCGGCGGCTCGTATCTTCTTTAAGGAGCGAGAGAGAACGATATATGTGCGACAGAGAAAGAGAGATGAGAGAGACAAAAGATATATCATTCTGTTTCTTTCGAGTCAAAAATGATCAATTTTCTGTTACTTGCTGAAAATTACACAATGTTGGCAGTTTATAAATTATAAAATATGTTATTCTATTACATTTTGTTCTAAAATGAAAATACAAATTTGAACGGAAGTTATCGGTCTATTACAACAGGAGTTAAACGCATTACAAATTTTATAAACTTAATTATACATTAAACAATGAAATTTCTTATGCAAACTTTATAAAAACATTAGACTATTCATTCTAGCTAATATATCAATCATATTATTAAGTTATTTTATTAAATTAATACATTTTCCTTAGATTTTCTATTATTTATTTAAAATATTTGAAATTTAATTAGTTTTCGTAAGTAACAATGTTTTAGAATACAACTATTGTCCAGTAAAATGTTTTATCTAATGTGTATATTTCATAAAACTTGCATTAACAATGAAAATTACTTATAAATAGTCATAATAGTTAATTATTATTAAGAAAACGTACGAATTACAAATGTATTATTCAAATTCTAAACAGGTTATCATCTAAACTTAAAGTCTAGTTAATTAATCTAGTAGAAATAGACAAATGGATTATTATTACTATAAAAACATATTATAATAATGGATTTTCTCATCTCTTAATTTTTACTTAGCATAATGCAACTTTTATCTTAAACAAAAATTATTTTTCTAATTGTAATTAATGAGATATCTAGCGTTATTCAAAAAAAAAATACTCTTATGCTATAATACATTGAGTCCCAAAAGATGCTGGAAAATGCGTCTCCGCGCAGGAAGATTGAGAAAAATCTATTTTTAGACGAGCCATGTGTTTTGGGGCTGATGTAGCTGACAAACATCTTCTTTGTCTCGGTTTTTCCTATAATTAACAATCTAGATATTCTACCATGAATTGAATTATTTATCTTACTAAATAATTATGTAGCAAGATATTACAACTTGAATGAAAATGCTACGACTATTTTAATGATAGTTATTCGGAATACAAAATTTTACTAACTTAATAATCTAATTTACAATGAAATCATATATGATAAATTTATAATAACAGTCAATTATCTAAAATAAACTAAAACCTAAATGCTTTGTTATCAAAACTTGTTGATTTATATAATACAATAGCTATTATAGTAATTATTTATCGTTGGTTAATAAAGATTCTTTACATGGTTATAGGTTGCGTTTATAAAATGCATATGGTTACTCATAGAGCTATATTTTTGGGTTTTTGTTACTAGATCTTTGTATTATTAATACAAAAACAACAAAGCTGTTGATTGCAATTTAACAAAGAATATATATAATTAATATTATTTGTATCCTAATTTCCTTACTGTTATATTTAATATCGGTTGTTGTTAAAATGATTTTATCTTTAACGATTTGAGAGATATTGTCTAATAATGTAAAATAGTCTTTTCAGTATATAGTATAAGTCGTGTATTCAAAACTCGGAAAAGCGCGTCCCCGCGTGGGAAAGCGTCGTATCTATATTTAGTATGGGCCATGTGTTTTATAGCCCCAAGATTACGCATCCGCTAGGGCTATCGTCTTCTTAAGGCTAATTCCACATTTTGAAGGGTTATTTCCAACTCACATGTAATTGTTCAAAATCCAAAAAATGTTTGTTAAATTTGTGATATGTAATAAAACAGTTTATTTATTTATAGCAGAAGAAAAACAGAAGGTTGAATAAGTTTCATTATTTGAGTAGGAAAAATATTCTTTCATGAATGTGTCTTAAAGTAGTTATTGTAATTTTATATTTGTTTGTGATTGTGAATGGAAAACCTTATAAACTCTTATACCTCGCGTTTGGAACGGTTTGCTAGTTAGGTCAAACGTATAAAGGAAGAATTACAATTGTGATTATTGCACAAGGGTTTGTTTAACAATTCGTACTTAAATTATTATTTAAAATATATCCTTGTAGAAAATTAACCCTAATTTATAACTAACTCATTAATACAACTGAAGTATTTCTAAATAAAATTGTATTGCAGAAATATTGTAATTCAACTAAAGGTTTTATTATTATAATTTTTGTGACACATAGATATTATTTTCTTATTCGGATTGATACATGACTATGTTATATTAATAATCAATAATTAATATCTGGTGAACATTTTTACTAGAGTGAGTTACTTATTTTACATAAGAAAAAGTAATAATCTTTGGTAACAGATTTTCTAATATAGTTTACTACACTCGTAGTCGTGGGTATAATCAGTTAATTGCATGCACTGCGTCGTTGTTTTTTTTTGGCAGCTTGGGAAAATCCCCATAGCGCAGGTCACATCTACAACCCTTGGTGCAATAGTGTCGGTAGGGTAGTAGGTGTTCAGGGTTATGACTATGGTTCATCGCATAAAAATATATACAAAAAAAAATTTTCCCATCGTAGACGGTTCCGTTACAGTTATATTTCGAAATTAAAGAAAGATATTACCATGAATATTTTTTTGATTATAAAGGATATTAAGTACTATAACTTACTAAATTTTTAGGTTTTTTTATTCATTATTTTTTGAGAAAAAAAATAATTTATAAAAAAAAAGTGATTTTTTTTGTCGTTCAATAACTATAGTAAAATTGGCTCAATCACTTTGAAATTCTTTGTAGGGGTAAATTTTGTATACCAATCGAGTGAGTTCTTTGGGCAAAAGGATTGATCCATAAATTTCGAAGATATTCGAGGTTAAAATTTTTTTCAATTTTTTTTTAAATCATAATTTCTCGAGAATGGCTCTATATATCTAAATGGGGTGGATGGTATTCGAAAGAGAATTAAATTACCTATATTTCGTAAAAAAAATTAATTCTCTGGCTATCACGGTTCTTTTGTTATTAACAAAAACGTAAAAATTGAAAAATGAAAAAAAATGAGTTTTATATGTTCAACTATTACAAGAGTAAAATTGTCTTATTCGCTTCAAAATTCATTGTTGAGGTATATTATTGATAGTTCTCGGATGAGTTCTTTTGGCAAAGTGATTGGTTCATAAATTTCAGAGATATTTGAGGTTAAAATTTTTCTAGACATTTAGCTCTAAATATCAGTTGCAAATTTATAGGCAATTGTGATATATATTTTATGTATGTGAAATTTTGTGGAAATGTATAATCTATAAAAATTTGAATAAATTTTTTGGAGTTTTGTTATTTCTGTCTTTCTGAAGTATTAAATTTTAAATATTGGAATTAAAAATTAATTAAAGGAATCAGTAAATTAAGTTTGAGGAAGCTACGGGCCAATGAATTGGCAGCGGTTTTTTTTTTCGTGAAGTATTAAATAAAGAATACAATCTGAACATAATATTGACATAATTTATTCTAATATTAACGTAATTAATTCTTCTAAGATTGCTTATTGTTTTGAATTTTACCGTGCAAATTCAATAACTATAATCCTATTGTGTTTTGAAATACTTTTCTACTTCTGACCATCACTTTAACAAATAATTGTAACATGTTATTTATTTCTTTAAGCTGCAACCAACATTAATTTGATTATTATTTATTTAATACTTTTCACTTTAATCATTTTCTTTCCAATAAATATTTCAATAAATAATACCTAATTATCGAATAATGCATATTTAATTTTAAATTCTCGTGCCTTTTATCCAAGAGCCAATCAAAGATCAAATCTGTAGAGTCTTCACTTCTTCCGGTCATCACTTTTTTAAGAAGGTACTTGAAAGACTGTATGACATCAATTTTGTATTAAAAGTATATGATATTTGAAATTTTAGCTTCAAAGTTAAGGTTGTAATCTCCAATACAGTAGTTAGAATAGAAAAAATTGCATGCAGATTATAGAGAATGAAAATATTTCAAATAATTATTAAAATACACAATTATATCTACATTGTCTCTTAATTAACAATGTATTTGTCTTATTATTTAATACAACAGACAGGTTACCTAAAATTCTTCTATTTTTAATGCCTTCGCTCTGAAGTGACAGAGTTGAAAATTACCATGGTTTCAGAAATTTATAATTACATTCTATCTTGTAGATGGAGATGATTTTGATATTTATATTAATTTATGTACATAAAAATATTTTTATAAAAGAGAACAAAATATCAAAATCATATATGCATCTACAAGACAGAATGTAATTTATTAATTTCGTAAGTGGGCCAACCTCAGTTAAAATGTAGTTACATCCATGTAGAAATTTCAATCTATGTTCTTTTTAGAAAATGAATATTAAGACCACTAATATAACAACAGAAAAGGTCTATATAACCAGTTATTAATGGTAAAAAATTGTTTATGGAGGTTCGATACCTCTCCCCTCGCGGGGCGTGGGTTCCCTCGCACCGAGCACGTAGCCCCGCTCACCGCGCACTCCCTCCCGCAGCCAATGAAGTCGATCGTATGCTTCGAGCATATACTACCTGGAGTAAGCATCCAATTCGTGAGCGCATCTCCTAGGAGTGAGAGAGAAAGATAGATTTGGAATACCATCTGTCTCTCTCGCATACGTCGCTGATTGATTTATGGCGCGCCAATCACGAGCTATCTGTGGAAGCACTCGTTTCAAAGTAGGGCATGAGACAGTCTGTAGCGGAACGAATTTGTAGACAGTTGAAAAGATGTCGAAATGTCTAAATCATATTTTCTTAAATATTTACGATATTAGAATGGCTAATAATAACAAACATCGATTGCATCGCGCATTACTCAAAGTTCGGTTCACGGGTCGTTATAGGAGTTGAAAGCGCATGCTCGCACGCTAATTGTGATTGGCACGCCATGAATTAATCAGCGCTGTGAGCGAGTGAGACATATGGTACTCGAAATCTATCTTTCTCTCTTACTCCAGGTAATATATGCTCGAAGATCGTATGTTTACATTTTGCCACAATACTCGGAATCAGTGTTGTCTATCGCGTTCAGATTTTGTATAAACGTTCTCCTGTATATTTGCTATATTGCCTGTAGTTTTTTGGTTCGTTGTAACCTTTTTTAAAAAATCGCATTCTAAGTGGTTTATGTTTTGCCAAGGTACTTCCATAAGAACCCGTCTATAAGAGTTGAACTTTGAAGTTGAATAATTTCATAACCGAGTTGACAAATGATATGAAATTTCGCACACTAATAGAAAATCAATCGAAGAACAACATTATTAAATTTTTGGAATGACGTTACCATTTTCATTTCGGTATCGAACCTCCTTAAGTAATCACGAAAATTACATCACAAAGATTACTTTAATTAAGTAGTCACCAAGTATTCAGAAAGGTTACTTTGTAAAAAATATTAAAAAATATATATTATATATATAATAAAAAGAATAATATGAATAAAAAGTAATCGCAAAGTAATCTAGGTAAAGAATCCTTTGTGAATACTTTGATAATACTATATGATGGGACATTCGTAATCGTTTAGGTATAGAATTCTTTATGAATACTTTGATGATACTATATGATGGAACATTCGTAATCGTTTGGGTATAGAATTCTTTATGAATACTTTGATAATACTATATGATGGGATATTCGTAATCGTAATAAAATATGAATAAGTACTTTTCATGATTACTTTCATGAATAAGAATTAAGAAAGTAGTCTTAAAGAGTTAACTAAAAATTTTTTTGCTTGTTGGATACTAATTCTGTATTTTTGTACAAGACACCGTTTCTACTAACCTTTTATTCTTTTTCTGAAAAAAAAGAGTTTTTGTGTTGAAATACTATAAAATAAACAAGACTTTTTTTTATTAAAAATGTATGATAAAAGTGTTTCTCAAAAGGGGTAAATGAAGTGTATTTTCAAAGGTTTTTTATTGTCCTGATTAGTGAATTTTGAAAATGAAAGTAAATAAATATTAATTATAGCAATGGCTTTGACTGATAGAAATGCACAAGAAAGAATCTCTGCGATGATCTAAATACAGTGCAACCCCGTAATAAGCGCGCCTAGGTTCGTAAGGGGAAGAATTTTTTACATAAACGTATATCCCCTCCACGCACTTTCCCTCGAGTATCCAGCTCTCTCTCTCTCTCTCTCTCTCTCTCTCTCTCTCTCTCTCTCTCTCTCTCTCCCTCTCTCTCTCTCTCTCCGGCGCGTGACCTCTCAATAAGCGTTCTGACGATCGTGAGTTTGTTGGCAACATTGAAGTGCACGTCATACAATGTTTTGAGAGTGAATATCGTTTGCAGTATAGGAAATTGTGCTATGCATGCAAATTTATACTTTTAAGAATATTTAAGTGTACGAGTGTTGATCAAAATGAAAATTTTCTATTAAAAAGTCTCTTCTAAACTCTGTTTTGATTGGCGCACTTATTAAGAGGACATGTTGTGAAGTCTAACTCGAGCTGGTAATTTGAGTCGGAGTGAGAATACCCTGTTCTTAGAATTGAGCGAGAAACTAGGGAAACGCGCTTTTTGCGAGAGCGCTTATTCCGGGGTTGCACTGTAACAGGTATACATGGAGAAGAATCTCCAAAATAAATTAAATTCAGGTTAATGTATCACCGATAAGTAAGTTTTACTTACTCAGGTGAGCGAAACTCATATCAATACTAGGACTCTATATTTTCATCATATAAAGAATTTATGTTGAATTGAATACAATGACAGTTAATACAGAAAAAATAGTGTGTAAGTGGTATAGTATTTTATATGAAACATATGATATCAAAATTAAAATTAATTTTTCTCACAAATTATATTTTTGTCATTTTAGAGCACTTGTTGCAGATAGATTTTTTTTTTTTGAACCAATGGATTGAGTTGAAATTTTACATGGATCCTTCTTAAGCATTCCTCTACAAACCTTATAGATTGGATTTTTGGAAAAAATAAATTCACGTTCATGCTGTGTATATAACATGCACTATTATAAAAAACTAATATTATCAATATGTATATTTGCAATAACTTAAAATATCGTGCTTTAAGAATTCTGATTTATAAAATCTGTAGATACAATAGTAAGAGATGGTTTTAGACTTGTTGGACATAAATGATAGATAACCAAATTTTTCTAAACTTATGACAAAAGCATGAGAAACCTATAATTCAAAGTTTTCGTAACTCGAGATGTAGCGAAGCATCTCTTAGCAAAATGGACTATTTCTAAGTGGTAAAATGAATTATAATACATGTATACTTTTAGTATGAAAATAAACTTTAAATTAAGATTAATTTATAGATTTTTACTGTCTAGTTCATATATGTATTTCTTAGCTTCGTTATTCAGGTTGTAATTTTAACACTGTCACTTCAGAATAAAGGCATTAAAAATAGAAGATTCTTAGCGAACCTGTCTCTGTTGCGTTAAAGTATAATGAGACAAATACATTCTCATTTATAATATATTCATGGTTAGCGATTACAGTTATTATAATTTTTTGGGTACATAAGTAGTTAAATCAAACTAAATTTAAAAATAGCAAACATTTTGTGCACTGTAAATGCTTAAAATTCAACTATTTTTTTTAACTCAAGTGAAAACCTTTTAAATATCAAACTTTACATTGGCCTTTCCATAGGCTAGATTAATATACAATACTTGTATATAATCATTTCAATTCATCATTACACAAAAATTTATAATAATGCAATTATAACTTGTTTTATATACTTATATTCTTTCAAAAACATCATTTTAGAAGTGGTAGAAATATTAAATGATTAAAAATTATGCATAATAATCATACGATCATATGAGTTATTTGTTTCTATTTAAATGCAGCATGTTAGGTACTAATTACAGTTAATGATATTTAGAAAAAAGCTAAAACAAGTTCAAAAATCATTTGCAGCATTAGACGGACTGTAAGATATAAATTACGTTAAAGTGATTTGTAACTATTGGCTTGGAATTTGAGGTTATGATCTTGATGTAGTAATTGCAATATAGAAAGACTTGAAGGTAAATTACAGAAAGAATATTTTTCAAATATTAAAATTACAAAATTCTACATACATTATCTCTCAATTGACCTGTGTATACTCTGCTAACCATGGATATATTATAAAGGAGAATGTATTTGACTTATTACTGTTTAATGCACCAGAGAGAGGTTTGTTAAAAATTTTCTATTTTTAATGCCTTTCCTCTGAAACCACTATTCAAAATTACAACCTCAATAGCCAAACTACAAAATGCACATGACATTCTTTCAGAAATGACTAAATTACATTCTATCTCGTAGATGCCTATGATTTTAATATTAATATTAATTTGTGTTCCTAAAATATCTTTATAAAAGAGAAGAAAAAATTAAATCATTAAAAAATTATATCATATGACCGTTCATTATAAACGTTACATATGTCAAAATTTTTAAATAAATGCTCACCTTGTACAAATCCAAAAGTAATAGACGAGATGAGTATATAGGGTGAATTGCTTGCTCTACTTTACTTTGTCTCTGATGGTTCTTGTTCTTTTTGATGATCCTATTTCTTAGCCATCCAATGAAATTTACCAGTTTCTGATCCTTTTTCAGTTCAAAAACTCTATCAGAAACATTAGCTCGAAGCCCCAGTAACCGACGAACGTAACATAACCGCAGCTAGACTGTCAACACTGACGAAATGGCGGCTTCTTCGGGCGTCTGCTGCGCCTGCGCGTTGTCGTACTTACGAGTCTAGGAATAAGGAAAAATTTCACGGAGCGATCCATCACTTTAAGCAACAAATATAACACCTCGCTTAGGGATATAAAAAGGCCAAATAGTGTCACAAAATACATGAGAAAGTTAATGTAGCAGCGAAAATTGGGACCCTTCTATAGATCCCTGTGACCTGATGAATAAAATATGTCTCTGTCGACTTGGATTTTTTAGTTTTTCTGTGATAGTGACTTGCACGATTACTATCTAACGGGTAAATACGAGAATAATTAATTCATAAATTTATTTACAGAAATTAATTTTGACAAATTAATGGGCAGTACTTTTTAACTCATTTGACATATAGTAAATGAATACCTTCATAAATCCTTCGTCAATTAATATTGATTTCTTTTCGAACACCTATTAAGTCTTTATTGGATTATTTTCATTGTTTTAAAATAGCAATAATCCATAGTTTAACTTAATGCTCCCATGAATAATATATAGTTGTAAGCCAAATTAAGATGCCAACCCTCTGTGTCCTCCCGCGTCCCTCCGCCAAGTCCCCGCCACAAAATAACGTAAAATTCACTGTTTTTTGCGTTATTTGGGGTCTGCATTGTCCCTCTTCATCTCTCCGCGTTCCTCCACCTTCCTCCGCCTTCCTCCGCGTTCCTACGCAAATAGGATAGTGTCCATTCGCATTGTCCCTCCGCAATATCCCTCCGCATTTTCCTACCGCATTGTCCCTCCGCATTGTCCCTCTGAATTGTCCCTCCGCATTTTTTACACGTTATTTTGAGCATGGAAGAGCTCCCCCCTCGTCACCACCACGACCCTCTCGTGACCCACCAATCAGACCTCCCTCAAGGTTAAAGGAGTTTTGTAGTAGAAACTTCCGCTTTTGCCGTGGATGCTATGGGCCAATGTTCTCTGAAACTTCATCAATGCCCGTTTTATTGCGAGTAACGCGCCAGCACCATTGTGGCCTCTCTTTATCGGTTATCCGCTATGAGAGAGAGAGGTTAGTCCCGCGCTTACTGATACAAAAAGTAAGGATTAATTCTCTTGGCTTCAAGGAGGGTCTCGATAGAGATTCCTCGATCTGTTATATGAATTCGAATATTCGATGAAGTAACGCTCAAGACAAGCTTACAACTCAGAAAATTAACTTCACTTAGGGTAAATGTGGGTAATACTGCGGACGCTGGAATTACTGCGAAAAGTGGGAAAATTAATAATTAAATGATTCCTGCTGAGAATTATTATCTGAAAAAAATTCTATAATAATTTTAATCATTTTTATATATAATTATTAACAAATATGCGTTTGAAATTTTGTTTTACTTATTATTTAGGTACTTTGAAGTAAGGATGTTTCTGTAATCGTAAATTTTGTTCAAAAGTACTCATATTCAAACCTCGAAAAAGTGCTAATATTTTTATGAATTAATAAAGAATATACATTATAAAGTTTTTATTTAATAAAGTTAATGTTAAATATGTATTGGAGATGATTTTATTTAAAATTAAATTGTTTTTCATTAATTAATTTACACCGCAGTATCTCCAACCATATTTCGCGCGTTGTTGGTGTTACTGCGGAATTTTGGTGCGCTGTCTAACCTCCAAATGTAGGTTAGGTAGACTGATTGTTTCCGGGTAGCTGAGGGCACGTGCTCCGTTTTATCAGACTTTTTAGCGATAAGGTGAATAGCAAAAGGGCATGAAAGTAAAGAAAAAGTGCAGCGAAAAGAAAACAAAAAAATGTGGAAACACGGTAAAAAAGAAAAGAATGTCCTACCCGAAAGAGAACCTTAATCTTGCTCTAAAGGATTTGAGTAAAGGTCTACGTATATCAGAAGTAGCATTTAACCCTATTGAAAAATATCGCGCGATGATCGTGCCAGTTTATCGACCATTTTCTGGCGCGATAATCGTGCGATAATCGCGCGAGTTAACCGAAATTCAACATTAAAAAATAAGTTTTATTTCCACAACTGTGTACGTGCTTGCGTAATTGACAAACATTATGACTGTAAATGTATTAGTGTGTAACTACAGTGTTAATGTACACCCGAGGGAAGTTAATTCTTTCCGAACGTGCCGGGTGAATTTAAAATCTTGCAATCCCATTGGACTATTGAAGTGTTATTAATCGCGGGATTAATCGGAAAATTTTTATAAAAACAATTACACCAAAAATATGTATAAAAATTACTTTTAATAAGAACGAATTACTTCAAAAGTTATAGTTTATACTGAAAAAAATTTAGCTGATTGTAGCTGGACAACATGCCAAAACGTCACCTGATTATCAAGTGATTAGCACCTAAAAATCATGTTGATATTATCTCTTAAATAACATGGTTTTTACATTTTGCTATGAAAAATCGAGTTTTTCTCGCAGTCAAAGCAATTAATTAAATTTTTAAACTTTTATCTATGATTAACATATGTATTAAAACCATGACCACATAAAAATATTTCATAAGTTCTTACGTAAGAACTTACGTAAGCTCTCATCACTCGGTGTGCGAATAAGTAAATTAAAAATTAAAAAATAAAGACATGTAACATACCTGTATATTGGAATAATATTATCATAAATGATATTGTTCTTAATGTGGAGAAATGATAAATGATGTTTAATGAGCAACGTGCTCGCGCTACTCGACACCGACCCGTGATATAGCAAATTTACACGAGGCCGGAGCCGAGCGCGCCCACATGTACTCGATATTAGCTGCTACCATGAACAGTTGCGATGACGTCGGCCACAGTGCCAGGGGGCGATATCTTGGCGATGATATTGCTATTAAAAGAACAGAGAAGATACTTCACGTGGGGTCAGCAGATCAAATTTTAGAATCGTTAAGGCTTTGTGAGTTATAACTATAATAATTTTTATTCAACAAAAATGTTTCTGATTCTTTATTAAAAACTATTTAAAATGTGCCCAGGAACAATATTGGTAAACCCTCTTGAAAAGAATTCTATACTTTTTAAATATCAATAGAAACCAATAATTGGTATTTTTGTCAACCCGCTGAATTTCAGATCATAATATTATTCATATATCTCATGTTATGGATCTTGCCGCTGAAGTTTCTCAAAGCATGAAAAATCCATTAAACATCTATTTTCAACAATATTTTCAACAGACTTATAAGTAATAGCACTTATATTTACTTTTCTAAATTTCCAATGGGAGCCGTTTACACTGTTAATAAACTCTCTTTGTAATCTTCATATCTATTCCAAATTCAATTTCATAAGTAATCTATTATTATATGTGCAAAAGCCAAAAGTAAAGTAATATGTAAAAAAGTTGCGATCAAAGTAGTTGAAAAACGATTTAGCAATTGTATACTCCAATGCGCAGACAAATACTTCTTACTCATTAATTTTCAAATACAATATGGTGTTCTTAGTAAGTCTTCGCTTCATGTGAAATTTCATAAATTATGTAAATTACAATCTTATAAATCATTAAGATCCATAATCCAATTATTTAATTGTAATTTACACTGAATAGTTTATGAAATTTCATGATGCGAAGGTTTAATAAGAAAACCATATTTTACTTGAAAATTATTGAGTAAGAAGTTCTTGTCTGGGCATTGGAATATACAATTGCTAAATTATTTTTCAACTACGTTGATTGCAACTTTTTACATAGTAATTTACTTTTAGCTTTCGCACACATAATAATAGATTACTTATAAAATTCTGTTTCGAGTAGATATCAAGAATACATGTAGAGTTTATTAACAGTGTAAGCGGCTTCCATTGAAAATGTAGGAAAGTAAATATAAATTTTATTACTTACAAGCCTTTCAAAAATATTGTTGAAAATAGATATTTAATGTATTTTTCATTTTATGACAATATTCAGCAACAAAATCCTCAAACTTTGCAAATGGAACATAAAATAAATATAAACATATTCTACAAATAAAAAGCAAATTTTTTCCTAATGCTACAAATTACAAGCCACATTTTTAGTCAAAGCTAAAAGTAAATTAGTATAAAAAAGTTGCAATCAAAGTAATTGAAAAACAATTTAGCAATTGTATACTCCATTACGCAGACAAATATTTCTTACTCAATAATTTTCAAATAAAATATGGTGCTCTTATTAAGCATTCGCTTCATGTGAAAATTCATAAATTATGTAATTTACAATCTTACAAATCATTAAGATCCATAAGTCAATTATTTAATTGTAGTTTACACTGAAAAGTTTATCAAATTTCATGATGCGAAGGTTTAGTAAGAAAACCATATTTTATTTGAAAATTATTGAGTAAGAAGTTCTGGTATGGGTATTGGAATATACAATTGCTAAATTATTTTTCAACTACTTTGATTGCAGCTTTTTTACATAGTAATTTACTTTTAGCTTCGGCACACATAATAATAGATTATTTATAAAATTCTGTTTCGAATAGATATCAAGAATACTTGTAGAGTTTATTAACAGTGTAAGCGGCTTCCATTGAAAATGTAGGAAAGTAAATATAAATTTTATTACTTACAAGCCTTTCAAAAATATTGTTGAAAATAGATATTTAATGTATTTTTCATTTTATGACAATATTCAGCAACAAAATCCTCAATCTTTGCAAATAGATCATAAAATAAATATAAACATATTCTACAAATAAAAAGCAAATTTTTTCCTAATGCCACATTTTTTGCCAAAGCTAAAAGTAAATTACTGTAAAAAGTTGCAATCAAAGTAGTTGAAAAACAATTTAGCAGTTGTATACTCCATTACACAGACAAATATTTCTTACTCAATAATTTTCAAATAAAATGTGGTGCTCTTATTAAGCCCTCGCTTCATGTGAAAATTCATAAATTATGTAATTTACAATCTTACAAATCATTAAGATCCATAAGACAATTATTTAATTGTAGTTTACACTAAAAAGTTTATCAAATTTCATGATGCGAAGGTTTAGTAAGAAAACCATATTTTATTTGAAAATTATTGAGAAAAAGTTCTTGTGTGGGTATTAGAATATACAATTGCTAAATTGTTTTTCAACTACTTTGATTGCAACTTTTTTACATAGTAATTTACTTTTAGCTTTCGCACACATAATAATAGATATTACTTATAAGATTCAGGTTTGAGTAGATATCAAGAATACATATAGAGTTTATTAACAGTGTAAGCCGCTGAATAAGTTAAAATTCATGTATGTAAATTCTGATATTACTAGCTTACATGTTATACGTTCAAAATAAGCAATGAAGGGGCCAACCCGTTACCACACCACATCCACTGAAAGCGAAGGCCAGATCGAGGCACATATTGGTACTTAGTAGCACTACATACTGTTGAGAACATCCTCAGCCTGATGGTTGAGAATCATTCATCTCTTCTGCTGATTCAGATACCTCCAACAAGAGAAAAGTACAAACAGCCCACCCACCCATTAAAAAGGTTAGGAGTGAGAAAGAACTTACATAGTCTATGCTTTACCGCCAACTCCGCTATCTTACTGTCTGAGAGGAGTCACCACCAAACGATGGACGTGAAGAAGGAACCAATTTACCCACCAGGACACCGTACTGCAGCAGCCGCTGTCATCGTTGCGAATGCCGAACAAGACACGTGCACGGCAGCGTCGGACAGCCTTTTTACGGACGAGACGATTATATCCCAAGCGGCCGGGAGCGCCAACAGCTGACTGAATTGTTTGTATAGGTAGACCAACGTCCGACGCTGCCGTACACGTGTCTTGTTCGACATTCGCAACGATATGACAGCGGCTGCTGCAGTACGGTGTCCTGGTGGGTGTTGGTTCATTCTTCGCGTCCATCGTTCGGTGGTGATTCATCTGAGACAATAAAACAACGCAGTCGGCGGTAAAGCATAGATTCTGTAAGTTCTTTCTCACTCCTAACCTCTTTAATGGGTGGGTGGGCTGTTTGTACTTTTCTCTTGTTGGAGGTACCTGAGGCAGCAGAAAAGATGAATGATTCTCAACCATCAGACTGAGGATGTTCTCAACAGTATGTAGTGCTACTAAGTACCAATATGTGCCTCGATCTGGCCTTGGCTTTCAATGGATGTGGTGTGGTAACGGGTTGGCCCCTTCATTGCTTATTTTGAACGTATAACATGTAAGCTAGTAATATCAGAATTTACATACATGAATTTTAACTTATTCAGCGGCTTACACTGTTAATAAACTCTATATGTATTCTTGATATCTACTCAAACCTGAATCTTATAAGTAATCTATTATTATGTGTGCGAAAGCTAAAAGTAAATTACTATGTAAAAAAGTTGCAATCAAAGTAATTGAAACACAAATTTAGCAATTGTATATTCCAATACCCAGACAAGAACTTTTTCTCAATAATTTTCAAATAAAATATGGTTTTCTTACTTAACCTTTGCATCATGAAATTTGATAAACTTTTCAGTGTAAACTACAATTAAATAATTGACTTATGGATCTTAATGATTTGTAAGATTGTAAATTACATAATTTATGAATTTTCACATGAAGCGAAGGCTTAATAAGAGCACCATATTTTATTTGAAAATTATTGAGTAAGAAATATTTGTCTGCGTAATGGAGTATACAATTGCTAAATTGTTTTTCAACTACTTTGATTCCAACTTTTTTACACTAATTTACTTTTAGCTTTGGCAAAAAATGTGGCATTAGGAAAAAATTTGCTTTTTATTTGTAGAATATGTTTATATTTATTTTATGATCCATTTGCAAAGTTTGAGGATTTTGTTGCTGAATATTGTCATAAAATGAAAAATACATTAAATATCTATTTTCAACAATATTTTTGAAAGGCTTGTAAGTAATAAAATTTATATTTACTTTCCTACATTTTCAATGGAAGCCGCTTACACTGTTAATAAACTCTACATGTATTCTTGATATCTACACGAAACAGAATTTTATAAATAATCTATTATTATGTGTGCCGAAGCTAAAATTAAATTACTATGTAAAAAAGTTGCAATCAAAGTAGTTGAAAAATAATTTAGCCATTTATATTCCAATACCCAGACCAGAACTTCTTACTCAATAATTTTCAAATAAAATATGGTTTTCTTACTAAACCTTCGCATCATGAAATTTGATAAACTTTTTAGTGTAAACTACAATTAAATAATTGACTTATGGATCTTAATGATTTGTAAGATTGTAAATTACATAATTTATGAATTTTCACATGAAGCGAATGCTTAATAAGAGCACCATATTTTATTTGAAAATTATTGAGTAAGAAATATTTGTCTGCGTAATGGAGTATCCCACATAAAATGAAATATTTCAGTGAAATATTTCATGAAATATTTCATGAAATATTTCATGAAACATTGCAAAAACCTTGCTAAAATATAACTTAAAAGGTGTAAAAACCTTTTCACAAATATTTCAAGAAAACATTACCAAAAACTTTTAAAAACATTTCGTAAAAGTTTTAACTTACCACAAATAAAACATTTGAAAAAATCTTTTAAAAAGATTTTTAAAACCATTCCTGAAACCTTTCTAGTAATGATACAACTAAAAAACATGATATATTTCATGAAACATTTTGGAAACGTTTTTGAAAGGTTACTTGAAAAGTTTATTATTCCGACTCATTGACGTGTCAAGTAATGTTTTTAAAACCTTGCAGTAACATTTCGCGAAATGTTACGAGAAAGGTTTTGTAAATATTTCAACATTATTTTTCGAAAAGTTTTTAAAAGGTTTCAACAACATTTCTCTCTTGGTATTAAATCTGTTTCTAACAATATTGCAGAAACCTTCCTAAAACATTCTCCGAAATCTTTCTAGTAATGATACAGCTAAAAAACATGATATATTTCATGAAACATTTTGGAAACGTTTTTGAAAGGTTACTTGAAAAGTTTATTATTCCGACTCATTGACGTGTCATGTAATGTTTTTAAAACCTTGCAGTAACATTTCGCGATATGTTACGAGAAAGGTTTTGTAAATATTTCCAATATTATTTTTCGAAAAGTTTCTAAAAGGTTTCAACAACATTACTCTCTTGGTATTAAATCTGTTTGTAACAATATTGCAGAAACCTTCCTAAAACATTCTCCAAAACCTTTCTACTAATGATACAGCGAAAAAACATGATATATTTCATGAAATATTTTGGAAACGTTTTTGGAAGGTTACTCGAAAAGTTTATTATTCCGACTCATGGACGAGTCATGTAATGTTTTTAAAACCTTGCAGTAACATTTCGCGAAATGTTACGAGAAAGGTTTTGTAAATATTTCCAACATTATTTTTCGAAAAGTTTTTAAAAGGTTTCAACAACATTTCTCTCTTGCACTGAGAGAAATGTCATATGAAAATTTGTTAAATATATAACAAAAATTGCTATATTATATAGGAACGGAAGGATATACTCGACATCTAATAATTTTTACTATATATATAGCAATTTATGGTAATAAGCTCAATTAAAAAAAAAAATCTTGGTTGTATTCGAACCCTCGACCCTCGGCACGCCAGTCGAGCGCGCTGACCACTTACCCACGGAGACTCTTGAGTGTAAAATTTTGGAACTTATACGTTAGTCATCTTCCCTATAACCTCACCGCGATCAGGTGGCGCTGGCGTCTGATAGTACTTTTTACTATATAAGTTAGTAAAACTTGGGATGTATATAATAAATATTATTAAAAAAGGTTAAAAATTTTACTATATCTAAATTTTTACAATATAATACAATAATTTCCGCTCAAGTGTATTGGAAAATTTATTTTATAATATAATAATTATTTTTATAAATATAATAATTATTTCTTTATATATAATAAAATACGTCACAAGTCGAGTATATCCTTCCGTTCCTATATAAAATAGCAATTTTTGTTATATATTTAACAAATTTTCCTATGACATTTCTCTCAGTGTGGTATTAAATCTGTTTCTAACAATATTGCAGAAACCTTCCTCAAACATTCTCCGAAATCTTTCTAGTAATGATACAGCTAAAAAACATGATATATTTCATGAAACATTTTGGAAACGTTTTTGAAAGGTTACTTGAAAAGTTTATTATTCCGACTCATTGACGTGTCAAGTAATGTTTTTAAAACCTTGCAGTAACATTTCGCGAAATGTTACGAGAAAGGTTTTGTAAATATTTCAACATTATTTTTCGAAAAGTTTTTAAAAGGTTTCAACAACATTTCTGTCTTGGTATTAAATCTGTTTCCAACAATATTGCAGAAACCTTCCTAAAACGTTCTCCAAAACCTTTCTACTAATGATACAGCGAAAAGACATGATATATTTCATGAAATATTTTGGAAACGTTTTTGAAAGGTTACTTGAAAAGTTTATTATTCCGACTCATGGATGTGTTATGTAATGTTTTTAAAACCTTGCAGTAACATTTTCGCGTAATGTTACGAGAAAGATTTTGTAAATATTTCCAATATTATTTCTCGAAAAGTTTTTAAAAGGTTTTAACCACATTTCTCTCTTGGTATTAAATCTGTTTGTAACAATATTGCAGAAACCTTCCTAAAACATTCTCCGAAATCTTTCTACTAATGATACAGCGAAAAAACATGATATATTTCATGAAATATTTTGGAAACGTTTTTGAAAGGTTACTTGAAAAGTTTATTATTCCGACTCATTGACGTGTCAAGTAATGTTTTTAAAACCTCGCAGTAACATTTCAAGAAATGTTGCAAGAAAGGTTTTGGAAATATTTCAATACTATTTTTCGAAAAGGTTTTAAAAGGTTTCAACAACATTTCTCTCTTGGTATTAAATGTATTTCTAACAATATTACAAAAACCTTCCGAAAATATTCTCCGAAACCTTTCTAGTAATATGTGCAGCTAGAAAACATGATTATTTCATGAAATTTTTGGAAACGTTTTTGAAAGGTTAATTGAGAAGTGCATTATTCCGATTCAAAACAAGTCAAGTAATGTTTTCGAAATCTTGCAGTAACATTTCAAGAAATGTTACGAGAAAGGTTTTGTGAATATTTCCGATATTATTTCTCGAAAATTTCCTAAAATTTTTGAATATTTGTATAGCCTTTTAAAAATATTTCTTTTTTAGATTAAGAAAGCTTTTGAAAACCTATCCCAATAATTTCTTATAAATTTACCATTAGGATACACGTATAAATATAACGTGATATATTTTTGGAAGATTTGTAAGTGCGTGTGAGTGTGTGTGTTTGTATGCCTGTCTGTATGTATGTACACGAGTACAAGGCAAACGAATAAGTGGAACGGTCCAACGGAATCAACGCCAACGAAGTATAGAGGTATAGAAGTATGGAGGTATGCGGACGATACCGCTTACACATCCCACATAAAATGAAATATTTCAGTGAAATATTTGATGAAACATTGCAAAAACCTTGCTAAAATATATCTTAAAAGGTGTAAAAACATTTTCAAAAATATTTCAAGAAAACATTACCAAAAACTTTTAAAAACATTTCGTAAACGTTTTAACTTACCACAAATAAAACATTTCAAAAAATCTTTTAAAAAGATTTTTAAAACCTTTTCCGAAACCTTTCTAGTAATGATACAGCGAAAAAACATGATATATTTCATGAAATATTTTGGAAACGTTTTTGAAAGGTTACTTGAAAAGTTTATTATTCCGACTCATGGACTTGTCATGTAATGTTTTTAAAACCTTGCAGTAACATTTTTGCGTAATGTTACGAGAAAGGTTTCATAAATATTTCCAATATTATTTTTCGAAAGGTTTTTAAAAGGTTTCAAAAACATCTCTCTCTTGGTATTAAATGTATTTCTAACAATATTACAAAAACCTTCCGAAAACATTCTCCCAAACCTTTCTAGTAATATATGCAGCGAAAAAGCATGATATATTTCATGAAATTTTTGGAACCGTTTTTGAAAGGTTAATTGAGATGTGCATTATTCCGATTCAAAACTAGTCAAGTAATGTTTTCGAAACCTTGCAGTAACATTTCAAGAAATGTTACGAGAAAGTTTTTGTAAATATTTCCAATATTATTTCTCGAAAATTACCTAAAATTTTTGAATATTCGTATAGTCTTTTAAAAATATGTCTTTTTTAGATTAAGAAAGCTTTTAAAAACTTATCTCAATAATTTCTTATAAATTTACCATTAGGAGATACGTATAAATATAACGTGATATATTTTTGGAAGATTTGTAAGTGCGTGTGTGGATGTATGTATACGAGTACAAGACAAACGAATGAGTGGAGCGGTCCAACGGAATCAACGCCATCGAAGTATAGAGGTAATAAGTAAGGGCGCCTCTACATGGAGTATGGCGTTCTCGAGAATGGCAGACTGGCATACCTAACTTTGTGAGAGCAACAAAGACAGACAATTTTCAAATGTGCTCTATCCTTCTCAATCTCATGGAGTTAGACTGCCATTCTCGAGATCGCCAGACTCCATGTAGAGGCGCCCTAACTATAGAGTAGAGAAGTCCGCTGAAAATATGTCCGCCGTTGTAGAAAGAGAATGAGAACGAAGAGGTCCTCTCTTTCTCTGTCAGACGCGCATGCATTAATAGAGACAAAGAGGGCCCTCTGATTTTTCTCTCTTTCTATCGAGCGGACGATACCGCTTACACATGTGCCTATGTCTCCCCTCCTCTATACTTATTACCTCTATGCATTGAAGGCATAGAAAGCATGACATATGGTGTTATTTGTGGACAATCCTTTCCCACATGGCATGAAAAGTTTTGGTGAAACCTTTTAAGAAATATTTCATGAAAAGCTTGCCACAACCTTGCTGTAATATTACAGAAACCTCTCAAAAATATTTTCAGTGAGATTTCAGGAAACCTTACAGAAACATTTTAGAAGCATTTCAATTAATGTTGAAAGTAGACAATGAAAGTACATTTCATAAAATAATACTGCAAGCTTTTTTAAAGCTTTTATGAAATCTTTCTTACAACGTCTCTGAAAAGAAACGTGTAATATTTCATGAAATATTATGGCAAGGTGTTGAAAAAATTTCTCAAAAAGATGTTTTTATTCCTACAGAACCATTCAAGAAACATTCTTAAAACCTTGCAAAAATATTTTACGAAAGGTTATAAGGAAACCTTTCAAAAACATTTCCGGTATCATTGCCTGAAACGTTTTAGCAAAGTTTGAACAACGTTTTGGAAACGGTATTAATATCGTAAAAACACATTTCAAGAAATGTTACTGCAAGGTTCTACAAAGTTTTCCCAAAATTTTTCGCGCAAACTTTCTATAAAGAAACATTTCATAAATGTAACGAAAAGGTTTCAAAAAGATTTCTTGGAAGGATTATTTTATAAAACTGAAAATGTGAAAAAATATTTACGAAACCTTTCAAAAATATTTCACGAAAAGTTATAAGGAAGCTTTCAAAAACATTTCCTGTATCATTTTCTGAAACGTTGTACAAAGTTTTCGGAACGTTTTGGATACTATATTGCCAGCGTGAAAACATATTTCAAGAAATGTTACTGCAAGGTTTAACAAAGCTCTCCCAAAATTTTTCTAGCAAACTTTCTATAAAGAAACATTTCATGAAATGTTATGAAAAGGATTCAAAAAGATTTCTTGGCAGGATTATTTTATGAAACTGAATATAAAAAAATATTTCCGAAACCTTGCAAAAATATTTCGTGAAATGTTATAACGAAATCTTTCAAAAACATTTCCGGTAACATTTTCTGAAACGTTTGACCAAGTTTTCGCAACGTATTGGATACGATATTGACATCGTGAAAAAACATTTCAAGAAATGTTACTGTAAGGTTTTACAAAGCTTTCCTGAAATTTTTCTCGCAAACTTTCCATAAAGAAACCTTTCATGAGATGTTACGAAAAGGTTTTAAAAAGATTTCTTGAAAGGATTTTTATGAAACTGAAAATGTAAAAAATATTTCCGAAACCTTGCAATAATATTTCGCGAAAAGTTATGAGGAAGCTTTCAAGAACATTTTCTGTATCATTTTCTGAAACGTTTTAGAAAACTTTTCGCAACGTTTTCGATACGATATTGATAACGTGAAAACCCAGTTACAAGGAATGTTACCGCAAGGTTTTGCAAAGCTTTCCCGAAGTTATACTCGCAAACTTTCCCTAAAAAAACATTTCATAAAATATTACGAAAAGGTTTCAAAAAGATTTCTTGGACGGATTTTTTTATAAAACTGAAAATGTAAAAAATATTTTTGATACATTGCACAAATATTTCACTAAAAGTTATAAGGAAGCTTTCAAATAACATTTCCTGTATCATTTTCTGAACCGTTTGAGCAAAGTTTTCGCTACTTTTTGGATACGATATTGACATCGTGAAAACGCATTTCAAGAAATATTACTGCAAGGTTTTACAAAGCTTTCCCGTAATTCTTCTCGTGTACTTTCTCTAGAGAAACACTTCATGAAATATTACGAAAAGGTTTCAAAAAGATTTCTAGGAAGGATTATTTTGTGATAATTAAAATGTGAAAAAATATTTCCGAAACCTTTCAAAAATATTTCACGAAAAGTTATAAGGAAGCTTTCAAAAACCTTTCCTGTATCATTTCCTGAAACGTTTTAGCAAAGTTATCGCATCCTTTTTGATTCGTTATTGACACCATGAAAAATATATTACAAGAGATATTAGTTCGAGGTTTTACAAAGCATTCCCGAAATTTGTCTTACAATATTAGGGGAACGTTTTGAAAAGATTTTCTGCAATATTTTTTTTCACATAAACAAAAACAACAAAAAATATTCCTAAAACCTTGTAAAAATATTTTATGAAAGATTATTAAGGTAACCTTTAAAAAAAAATTTCTAGTATCATTGCGTAAAATGTTTTTGAAATATTTTCGCATCAATTTAATTCGGTATTGTCGCCATTTCTCCAAAGAGACATAACATTTCATGAAATATTATGGGATCGTTTTGTAAAGATTTCTTGGAAAGTTTCTTTAGGTAAAGAAACTATAATAAAATATTCCCCAAAAGCTTGCAAGAACATTTTACGTCATGTTATGAGGAGACTAAAAAAAAATTGAATGTATCATTGCGTTAATAGTTAACGAAATGTCTTAGCAACATTTATCATATGGTATTGACGCCATAAAAAAATTTCAAGTCATATCAGGGCCAGGTTTTACAAAGCTTTCAAGAATAGTTTATTACAACCTTTCCACAAAGAAATATATAACATTTTATGAAATATTATGTGAAGGTTTTGAAAAGATTTTGTATCAGGTTTTCTTTTCTCACACGCCCTTCTCTCGTCAATCAAAGGTTTCCTCGATTTTACTAAACTAGAGATTTCAACAGCGCGCGTTGCGCGCCCTAACCGCTAGAAAACGGTTCGACTTCCTGATTTAGACGCATGCGCACTACATGAGCCAATCACATAACGTTTATTTTGGCTTCACAACATCCGGTCATGACTTTTTTATATAGGGATATTTCTTAGATTCCAATAAATATTAATTTGATTTAACTAAATATTTAGTTGTGTTTTATTGGTTATCTTATTAGTTCTACTAATTATTTAATCAAATCCAATACTTATTTATTTGATCTTGCAAATATTTTGGCAAATCAAGTGAATGTTTAATTGACAAGAGTACGAATTTAAGGTCATACGAAGTACCGACACGATTCATACCTTACCGACACCTAAACTTGAATTTTTGTATCGTATTTAAACAAAAATTTTAGAAAAAAGCATTCTTTCACGCCCTCCGGTCTTAAAGCCATGTTTAACTCAACCGCAGATCCCTAACTTATCGGTACATAAATATTATGTTTTTTATCACATCTAAACAAAAATTTTAGGAAAAAGCGTTTTTCACACCCACCGAAATGGGATTAAGCATACCCTATTAAATTTCTAAATGATTCCATCCATTAGATTTTCCCAAAAACGTTTTTCAAATTAGTAATTAACTAGAACGAAGCATTAAACATTTCCAAATCCATTTTAGAAAAATCTAATTAATACAATGATTTAAAAATTTAATAGGGCATTTCACTTAATGTTATGTTGGAGAGCATGAAGAACTCTTTTTTTTTAATTCTTGTTTAAATACGATAAAAGAATTAAAGTTTAGGTGCCGGTAAGGTAGGGATTGTGTCGGTACTTCACATGGCCTTAACAAAAGAATTAGTTGAGTTTATTAAATATCATAGTCGAAAGTACTCAATATGTTGTCTTTTAATCAAATGTTTGCCATTTTTATTCAAGTCTACTCCATACTTAGCTAAAATTAAAATTTTGTACGGTAGAAGCGTTGCGTAGCGTAGTGGTTAGGGCATCAGCCTTGTAATCCGAGGGACTCGAGTTCGATCCCACCTTAGGTCAAAATTTTTTCTGCGTTTTTTCTGTAAGATAATTTGTAAATGCGAAATTGCGAACGATAATATTATAAATTAATGCAAATATACAATAATTTAATATTAAAAAACATAACTGATATAATAACTATTCAGATATATTAAGTTGCAGGAGTTCAGGAAGGATCATCAACTACAAGGAAAAAACTGGTTTTCAAAATTGTTAAAAAAAAATTGTTATAAAATATTATTAAAAAATTTCTAATTCCGATAACTTTTGAAAAATATTTTTTGAAATCTTTTTAAAATGTTTCAAAAATCTTACTTGATGGTTTTGAGGCCTCTTAGAAACTTCCGTAAAACATTGTTGTATCCTTTCAAAAATATTTCACAGAACTTTTCAGGAAACCTTTCCAAAATCTTTCACAAAATATTTTTAGAAAGGTTTCTAGAAACATTCTAAGAGATAGTTCAAATAACTTTCAAAAAGTTGCAGAAATGTTTCAAAAATATTTCTTAAAATAATTTAAAAAACCTTTCTGAAATCTATCATAAAACCTTTTTGATGGCTTCTATCGCGGACATAAATAATTTCAGAAACCTTTCTGGAAATATTTCAGAAATATTTAAAAAATATTTTTAGAAAGGTTTCTAAAATGTTTTTGAAACATTTTAAGAGATAGTTCAAATAGTTTCAAAATGTTGCAGAAATGTTTCAAAAACATTTCTTAAAATAATTTTATAAAACCTTTCTGAAATATATCATGAAACCTTTTTGATGGCTTCTATCGCGGACATAAATTATTTCAGAAACCTTTCTGGAAATATTTCAGAAATATTTAGAAAAATATTTTTAGAAAGGTTTCTAAAATGTTTTTGAAACATTTTAAGAGATAGTTCAAATAGTTTCAAAATGTTGCAGAAATGTTTCAAAAACATTTCTTAAAATAATTTTATAAAACCTTTCTGAAATATATCATGAAACCTTTTTGATGGCTTCTATCGCGGACATAACTTATTTCAGAAACCTTTCTGGGAAATATTTTTAAAATGTTTTCATCCTTTCTACGAAACATTTCCGAAACCTTTCAGAAATATTTCGTTTTATGTGGGATACAATTGCTAAATTGTTTTTCAACTACTTTGATTGCAACTTTTTTATACTAATTTACTTTTAGCTTTGGCTAAAAATGTGGCTTGTAATTTGTAGCATTGGGAAAAAATTTGCTTTTTATTTGTAGAATATGTTTATATTTATTTTATGATCCATTTGCATAGTTTGAGGATTTTGTTGCTGAATATTGTCATAAAATGAAAAATACATTAAATATCTATTTTCAATAATATTTTTGAAAGGCTTGTAAGTAATAAAATTTATATTTACTTTCCTACATTTTCAATGGAAGCCGCTTACACTGTTAATAAACTCTACATGTATTCTTGATATCTACTCGAAACAGAATTTTATAAGTAATCTATTATTATGTGTGCCAAAGCTAAAAGTAAATTACTATGTAAAAAGTTGCAAACAACGTAGTTGAAAAATAATTTAGCAATTGTATATTTCAATGCCCAGACAAGAACTTCTTACTCAATAATTTTCAAGTAAAATATGGTTTTCTTATTAAACCTTCGCATCATGAAATTTCATAAACTATTCAGTGTAAATTACAATTAAATAATTGGATTATGGATCTTAATGATTTATAAGATTGTAATTTACATAATTTATGAAATTTCACATGAAGCGAAGACTTACTAAGAACACCATATTGTATTTGAAAATTAATGAGTAAGAAGTATTTGTCTGCGCATTGGAGTATACAATTGTTAAATCGTTTTTCAACTACTTTGATTGCAACTTTTTTACATATTAATTTACTTTTGGCTTTTGCACATATAATAATAGATTACTTATGAAATTGAATTTGGAATAGATATGAAGATTAGAAAGAGAGTTTATTAACAGTGTAAATGGCTCCCATTGGAAATTTAGGAAAGTAAATATAAGTGTTATTACTTATAAGTCTGTTGAAAATATTGTTGAAAATAGATGTTTAATGGATTTTTCATGCTTTGAGCAACTTTAGCGGCAAGATCCATAACATGAGATATATGAATAATATTATGATCTGAAATCCAGCGGGTTGACAAAAATACCAATTATTGGTTTATATTGATATTTAAAAAATATAGAATTCTTTTCAAGACGGTTTACCAATATTGTTCCTGCACACATTTTAAATAGTTTGTAATAAAGAATCAGAAACATTTTTGTTGAATAAAAATTATTATAGTTATAACTCACAAAGCCTAAAGGATTCAAAAATTTGATCTGCTGACCCCATGTGAAATATCTTCTCTGTTCTTTTAATATCAATATCATCGTCAAGATTTCGCCTCCTCGTAGTGTGACCGACGTCGTCGCAACTGTTCATGGTAGCAGCTAATATCGAAGTACACGTGGGCGTGCTCGGCTCCGACCTCGTGTAAATTTGCTATATCACGGGTCGGTGTCGAGTAGCGCGAGCACGTGGCTCATTAAACATCATTTATCCTTTCTCCACATTAAGAACAATATCATTTATGATAATATTATTCCAATATACATGTATGTTACATGTCTTTATTTTTTAATTTTTAATTTACCTATTCGCACACCGAGTGATGAGAGCTTACGTAAGTTCTCACGTAAGAACTTACGAAATATTTTTATGTGGGCATGGTTATAATACATATGTTAATCATAGATAAAAGTTTAAAAATTTAATTAATTGCTTTGACTGCGAGAAAAACTCGATTTTTCATAGCAAAATGTAAAACCAATGTTATTTAAGAGATAATATCAACATGATTTTTAGGTGCTAATCACCTGATAATCAGGTGACGTTTTGGCATGATGTCCAGCTGAAATCAGCTAAATTTTTTCAGTATAATCTATAACTTTTGAAAGTAATTCGTTCTTATTAAAAGTAATTTTTATACATATTTTTGGTGTAATTGTTTTTATAAAAATTTTCCGATTAATCGCGCGATTAATAACACTTGAATAGTCCAATGGGATTCCAAGATTTTGAATTCACCCGGCACGTTCGGAAAGAATTAACTTCCCTCGGGTGTACATTAACACTGCAGTTACGCACTGATACATTTACAGTCATAATGTTTGTCAATTACGCAAGCACGTACACAGCTGTGGAAATAAAACTTATTTTTTAATGTTGAATTTCGGTTAACTCGCGCGATTATCGCACGATTATCGCGCCAGAAAATGGTCGATAACCCACATAAAACGAAATATTTCTGAAAGGTTTCGGAAATGTTTCGTAGAAAGGATGAAAACATTTTAAAAATATTTCCCAGAAAGGTTTCTGAAATAAGTTATGTCCGCGATAGAAGCCATCAAAAAGGTTTCATGATATATTTCAGAAAGGTTTTATAAAATTATTTTAAGAAATGTTTTTGAAACATTTCTGCAACATTTTGAAACTATTTGAACTATCTCTTAAAATGTTTCAAAAAAATTTTAGAAACCTTTCTAAAAATATTTTTCTAAATATTTCTGAAATATTTCCAGAAAGGTTTCTGAAATAATTTATGTCCGCGATAGAAGCCATCAAAAAGGTTTCATGATATATTTCAGAAAGGTTTTATAAAATTATTTTAAGAAATGTTTTTGAAACATTTCTGCAACATTTTGAAACTATTTGAAATATCTCTTAAAATGTTTCAAAAACATTTTAGAAACCTTTCTAAAAATATTTTTTTAAATATTTCTGAAATATTTCCAGAAAGGTTTCTGAAATTATTTATGTCCGCGATAGAAGCCATCAAAAAGGTTTTATGATAGATTTCAGAAAGGTTTTTTTAAATTATTTTAAGAAATGTTTTTGAAACATTTCTGCAACTTTTTGAAAGTTATTTGAACTATCTCTTAGAATGTTTCTAGAAACCTTTCTAAAAATATTTTGTGAAAGATTTTGGAAAGGTTTCCTGAAAAGTTCTGTGAAATATTTTTGAAAGGATACAACAATGTTTTACGGAAGTTTCTAAGAGGCCTCAAAACCATCAAGTAAGATTTTTGAAACATTTTAAAAAGATTTCAAAAAATATTTTTCAAAAGTTATCGGAATTAGAAATTTTTTAATAATATTTTATAACAATTTTTTTTTAACAATTTTGAAAACCAGTTTTTTCCTTGTAGTTGATGATCCTTCCTGAACTCCTGCAACTTAATATATCTGAATAGTTATTATATCAGTTATGTTTTTTAATATTAAATTATTGTATATTTGCATTAATTTATAATATTATCGTTCGCAATTTCGCATTTACAAATTATCTTACAGAAAAAACGCAGAAAAAAATTTTGACCTAAGGTGGGATCGAACTCGAGTCCCTCGGATTACAAGGCTGATGCCCTAACCACTACGCTACGCAACGCTTCTACCGTACAAAATTTTAATTTTAGCTAAGTATGGAGTAGACTTGAATAAAAATGGCAAACATTTGATTAAAAGACAACATATTGAGTACTTTCGACTATGATATTTAATAAACTCAACTAATTCTTTTGTTAAGGCCATGTGAAGTACCGACACAATCCCTACCTTACCGGCACCTAAACTTTAATTCTTTTATCGTATTTAAACAAGAATTAAAAAAAAGAGTTCTTCATGCTCTCCAACATAACATTAAGTGAAATGCCCTATTAAATTTTTAAATCATTGTATTAATTAGATTTTTCTAAAATGGATTTGGAAATGTTTAATGCTTCGTTCTAGTTAATTACTAATTTGAAAAACGTTTTTGGGAAAATCTAATGGATGGAATCATTTAGAAATTTAATAGGGTATGCTTAATCCCATTTCGGTGGGTGTGAAAAACGCTTTTTCCTAAAATTTTTGTTTAGATGTGATAAAAAACATAATATTTATGTACCGATAAGTTAGGGATCTGCGGTTGAGTTAAACATGGCTTTAAGACCGGAGGGCGTGAAAGAATGCTTTTTTCTAAAATTTTTGTTTAAATACGATACAAAAATTCAAGTTTAGGTGTCGGTAAGGTATGAATCGTGTCGGTACTTCGTATGACCTTAAATTCGTACTCTTGTCAATTAAACATTCACTTGATTTGCCAAAATATTTGCAAGATCAAATAAATAAGTATTGGATTTGATTAAATAATTAGTAGAACTAATAAGATAACCAATAAAACACAACTAAATATTTAGTTAAATCAAATTAATATTTATTGGAATCTAAGAAATATCCCTATATAAAAAAGTCATGACCGGATGTTGTGAAGCCAAAATAAACGTTATGTGATTGGCTCATGTAGTGCGCATGCGTCTAAATCAGGAAGTCGAACCGTTTTCTAGCGGTTAGGGCGCGCAACGCGCGCTGTTGAAATCTCTAGTTTAGTAAAATCGAGGAAACCTTTGATTGACGAGAGAAGGGCGTGTGAGAAAAGAAAACCTGATACAAAATCTTTTCAAAACCTTCACATAATATTTCATAAAATGTTATATATTTCTTTGTGGAAAGGTTGTAATAAACTATTCTTGAAAGCTTTGTAAAACCTGGCCCTGATATGACTTGAAATTTTTTTATGGCGTCAATACCATATGATAAATGTTGCTAAGACATTTCGTTAACTATTAACGCAATGATACATTCAATTTTTTTTTAGTCTCCTCATAACATGACGTAAAATGTTCTTGCAAGCTTTGGGGAATATTTTATTATAGTTTCTTTACCTAAAGAAACTTTCCAAGAAATCTTTACAAAACGATCCCATAATATTTCATGAAATGTTATGTCTCTTTGGAGAAATGGCGACAATACCGAATTAAATTGATGCGAAAATATTTCAAAAACATTTTACGCAATGATACTAGAAATTTTTTTTTAAAGGTTACCTTAATAATCTTTCATAAAATATTTTTACAAGGTTTTAGGAATATTTTTTGTTGTTTTTGTTTATGTGAAAAAAAATATTGCAGAAAATCTTTTCAAAACGTTCCCCTAATATTGTAAGACAAATTTCGGGAATGCTTTGTAAAACCTCGAACTAATATCTCTTGTAATATATTTTTCATGGTGTCAATAACGAATCAAACAGGATGCGATAACTTTGCTAAAACGTTTCAGGAAATGATACGGGAAAGGTTTTTGAAAGCTTCCTTATAACTTTTCGTGAAATATTTTTGAAAGGTTTCGGAAATATTTTTTCACATTTTAATTATCACAAAATAATCCTTCCTAGAAATCTTTTTGAAACCTTTTCGTAATATTTCATGAAGTGTTTCTCTAGAGAAAGTACGCGAGAAGAATTACGGGAAAGCTTTGTAAAACCTTGCAGTAATATTTCTTGAAATGCGTTTTCACGATGTCAATATCGTATCCAAAAAGTAGCGAAAACTTTGCTCAAACGGTTCAGAAAATGATACAGGAAATGTTATTTGAAAGCTTCCTTATAACTTTTAGTGAAATATTTGTGCAATGTATCAAAAATATTTTTTACATTTTCAGTTTTATAAAAAAATCCGTCCAAGAAATCTTTTTGAAACCTTTTCGTAATATTTTATGAAATGTTTTTTAGGGAAAGTTTGCGATTATAACTTTGGGAAAGCTTTGCAAAACCTTGCGGTAACATTCCTTGTAACTGGGTTTTCACGTTATCAATATCGTATCGAAAACGTTGCGAAAAGTTTTCTAAAACGTTTCAGAAAATGATACAGAAAATGTTCTTGAAAGCTTCCTCATAACTTTTCGCGAAATATTATTGCAAGGTTTCGGAAATATTTTTTACATTTTCAGTTTCATAAAAAATCCTTTCAAGAAATCTTTTTAAAACCTTTTCGTAACATCTCATGAAAGGTTTCTTTATGGAAAGTTTGCGAGAAAAATTTCGGGAAAGCTTTGTAAAACCTTACAGTAACATTTCTTGAAATGTGTTTTCACGATGTCAATATCGTATCCAATACGTTGCGAAAACTTGGTCAAATGTTTCAGAAAATGTTACCGGAAATGTTTTTGAAAGATTTCGTTATAACATTTCACGAAATATTTTTGCAAGGTTTCGGAAATATTTTTTTATATTCAGTTTCATAAAATAATCCTACCAAGAAATCTTTTTGAATCCTTTCCGTAACATTTCATGAAATGTTTCTTTATAGAAAGTTTGCTAGAAAAATTTTGGGAGAGCTTTGTTAAACCTTGCAGTAACATTTCTTGAAATGTGTTTTCACGCTGGCAATATAGTATCCAAAACGTTCCGAAAACTTTGCTACAACGTTTCAGAAAATGATACAGGAAATGTTTTTGAAAGCTTCCTTATAACTTTTCGTGAAATATTTTTGGAAGGTTTCGTAAATATTTTTCACATTTTCAGTTTTATAAAATAATCCTTCCAAGAAATCTTTTTGAAACCTTTTCGTTACATTTATGAAATGTTTCTTTATAGAAAGTTTGCGCGAAAAATTTTGGGAAAGCTTTGTAGAACCTTGCAGTAACATTTCTTGAAATATGTTTTTACGATATTAATACCGTTTCCAAAACGTTGTTCAAACTTTGCTAAAACGTTTCAGGCAATGATACCGGAAATGTTTTTGAAAGGTTTCCTTATAACCTTTCGTAAAATATTTTTGCAAGGTTTTAAGAATGTTTCTTGAATGGTTCTGTAGGAATAAAAACATCTTGTTGCGAAATTTTTCAACACCTTGCCATAGTATTTCATGAAATATTACACGTTTCTTTTCAGAGACGTTGTAAGAAAGATTTCATAAAAGCTTTAAAAAAGCTTGCAGTATTATTTTATGAAATGTACTTTCATTGTCTACTTTCAACATTAATTGAAATGCTTCTAAAATGTTTCTGTAAGGTTTCCTGAAATCTCACTGAAAATATTTTTGAGAGGTTTCTGTAATATTACAGCAAGGTTGTGGCAAGCTTTTCATGAAATATTTCTTAAAAGGTTTCACCAAAACTTTTCATGCCATGTGGGAAAGGATTGTCCACAAATAACACCATATGCCATGCTTTCTATGCCTTCAATGCATAGAGGTAATAAGTATAGAGGAGGGGAGACATAGGCACATGTGTAAGCGGTATCGTCCGCTCGATAGAAAGAGAGAAAAATCAGAGGGCCCTCTTTGTCTCTATTAATGCATGCGCGTCTGACAGAGAAAGAGAGGACCTCTTCGTTCTCATTCTCTTTCTACAACGGCGGACATATTTTCAGCGGACTCCTCTACTCTATAGTTAGGGCGCCTCTACATGGAGTCTGGCGATCTCGAGAATGACAGTCTAACTCCATGAGATTGAGAAGGATAGAGCACATTTGAAAATTGTCTGTCTTTGTTGCTCTCACAAAGTTAGGTATGCCAGTCTGCCATTCTCGAGAACGCCATACTCCATGTAGAGGCGCCCTTACTTATTACCTCTATACTTCGATGGCGTTGATTCCGTTGGACCGTTCCACTCATTCGTTTGTCTTGTACTCGTATACATACATCCACACACGCACTTACAAATCTTCCAAAAATATATCACGTTATATTTATACGTATCTCCTAATGGTAAATTTATAAGAAATTATTGAGATAAGTTTTTAAAAGCTTTCTTAATCTAAAAAAGAAATATTTTTAAAAGACTATACGAATATTCAAAAATTTTAGGAAATTTTCGAGAAATAATATTGGAAATATTTACAAAAACTTTCTCGTAACATTTCTTGAAATATTACTGCAAGGTTTCGAAAACATTACTTGACTAGTTTTGAATCGGAATAATGCACATCTCAATTAACCTTTCAAAAACGTTTCCAAAAAATTTCATGAAATATATCATGCTTTTTCGCTACATATATTACTAAAAAGGTTTGGGAGAATGTTTTCGGAAGGTTTTTGTAATATTGTTAGAAATACATTTAATACCAAAGAGAGATGTTTTGAAACCTTTTAAAAACCTTTCGAAAAATAATATTGGAAATATTTATGAAACCTTTCTCGTAACATTACGCGAAAATGTTACTGCAAGGTTTTAAAAACATTACATGACAAGTCCATGAGTCGGAATAATAAACTTTTCAAGTAACCTTTCAAAAACGTTTCCAAAATATTTCATGAAATATATCATGTTTTTTCGCTGTATCATTACTAGAAAGGTTTCGGGAAAGGTTTTAAAAATCTTTTTAAAAGATTTTTTGAAATGTTTTATTTGTGGTAAGTTAAAACTTTTACGAAATGTTTTTAAAAGTTTTTGGTAATGTTTTCTTGAAATATTTGTGAAAAGGTTTTTACACCTTTTAAGATATATTTTAGCAAGGTTTTTGCAATGTTTCATCAAATATTTCACTGAAATATTTCATTTTATGTGGGATGTATAAGCGGTATCGTCCGCATACCTCCATACTTCTATACCTCTACACTTCGTTGGCGTTGATTCCGTTGGACCGTTCCACTTATTCGTTTGCCTTGTACTCGTGTACATACATACACACAGGCATACAAACACACACACTCACACGCACTTACAAATCTTCCAAAAATATATCACGTTATATTTATACGTGTATCCTAATGGTAAATTTATAAGAAATTATTGGGATAGGTTTTCAAAAGCTTTCTTAATATAAAAAAGAGATATTTTTAAAAGGCTATACAAATATTCAAAAATTTTAGGAAATGTTCGAGAAATAATATCGGAAATATTCACAAAACCTTTCTCGTAACATTTCTTGAAATGCTACTGCAAGATTTCGAAAACATTACTTGACTTGTTTTGAATCGGAATAATGCACTTCTCAATTAACCTTTCAAAAACGTTTCCAAAAAATTTCATGAAATATATCATGTTTTTTAGCTGCACATATTACTAGAAAGGTTTCGGAGAATATTTTCGGAAGGTTTTTGTAATATTGTAAGAAATACATTTAATACCAAGAGAGAAATGTTGTTGAAACCTTTTAAAACCTTTTCGAAAAATAGTATTGGAAATATTTACAAAACCTTTCTTGCAACATTTCTTGAAATGTTACTGCGAGGTTTTAAAAACATTACTTGACACGTCAATGAGTCGGAATAATACTTTTCAAGTAACCTTTCAAAAACGTTTCCAAAATATTTCATGAAATATATCATGTTTTTTCGCTGTATCATTAGTAGAAAGATTTCGGAGAATGTTTTAGGAAGGTTTCTGCAATATTGTTAGAAACAGATTTAATACCAAGACAGAAATGTTGTTGAAACCTTTTAAAAACTTTTCGAAAAATAATGTTGGAAATATTTACAAAACCTTTCTCGTAACATTTCGCGAAATGTTACTGCAAGGTTTTAAAAACATTACTTGACACGTCAATGAGTCGGAATAATAAACTTTTCAAGTAACCTTTCAAAAACGTTTCCAAAATGTTTCATGAAATATATCATGTTTTTTAGCTTTATCATTACTAGAAAGATTTCGGAGATTGTTTTAGGAAGGTTTCTGCAATATTGTTAAAAAACAGATTAAATACCAAGAGAGAAATGTTGTTGAAACCTTTTAAAAACTTTTCGAAAAATAATGTTGGAAATATTTACAAAACCTTTCTCGTAACATTTCGCGAAATGTTACTGCAAGGTTTTAAAAACATTACATAACTCGTCCATGAGTCGGAATAATAAACTTTTCGAGTAACCTTCTAAAAACGTTCCCAAAATATTTCATGAAATATATCATGTTTTTTCGCTGTATCATTAGTAGAAAGGTTTTGGAGAATGTTTTAGGAAGGTTTCTGCAATATTGTTACAAACAGATTTAATACCAGGAGAGTAATGTTGTTGAAACCTTTTAAAAACTTTTCAAAAAATAATGTTGGAAATATTTACAAAACCTTTCTCGTAACATTTCGCGAAATGTTACTGCAAGGTTTTAAAAACATTACTTGACACGACAATGAGTCGGAATAATAAACTTTTCAAGTAACGTTTCAAAAACATTTCCAAAATGTTTCATGAAATATATCATGTTTTTTCGCTGTATCATTAGTAGAAAGGTTTTGGAGAATGTTTTAGGAAGGTTTCTGTAATATTGTTAGAAACAGATATAATACCAAGAGAGAAATATTTTGAAACCTTTTAAAAACTTTTCGAAAAATAATGTTGGAAATATTTACAAAACCTTTCTCGTAACATTTCGCGAAATGTTACTGCAAGGTTTTAAAAACATTACTTGACGCGTCAATGAGTCGGAATAATAAACTTTTCAAGTAACCTTTCAAAAACGTTTCCAAAATGTTTCATGAAATATATCATGTTTTTTAGCTGTATCATTACTAGAAAGATTTCGGAGAATGTTTTAGGAAGGTTTCTGCAATATTGTTACAAACAGATTTAATACCAGGAGAGTAATGTTGTTGAAACCTTTTAAAAACTTTTCAAAAAATAATGTTGGAAATATTTACAAAACCTTTCTCGTAACATTTCGCGAAATGTTACTGCAAGGTTTTAAAAACATTACTTGACACGACAATGAGTCGGAATAATAAACTTTTCAAGTAACGTTTCAAAAACATTTCCAAAATGTTTCATGAAATATATCATGTTTTTTCGCTGTATCATTAGTAGAAAGGTTTTGGAGAATGTTTTAGGAAGGTTTCTGTAATATTGTTAGAAACAGATATAATACCAAGAGAGAAATATTGTTGAAACCTTTTAAAAACTTTTCGAAAAATAATGTTGGAAATATTTACAAAACCTTTCTCGTAACATTTCGCGAAATGTTACTGCAAGGTTTTAAAAACATTACTTGACGCGTCAATGAGTCGGAATAATAAACTTTTCAAGTAACCTTTCAAAAACGTTTCCAAAATGTTTCATGAAATATATCATGTTTTTTAGCTGTATCATTACTAGAAAGATTTCGGAGAATGTTTTAGGAAGGTTTCTGCAATATTGTTAGAAACAGATTTAATACCAAGAGAGAAATGTTGTTGAAACCTTTTAAAAACTTTTCGAAAAATAATGTTGGAAATATTTACAAAACCTTTCTCGTAACATTTCGCGAAATGTTACTGCAAGGTTTTAAAAACATTACTTGACACGTCAATGAGTCGGAATAATAAACTTTTCAAGTAACCTTTCAAAAACGTTTCCAAAATGTTTCATGAAATATATCATGTTTTTTAGTTGTATCATTACTAGAAAGGTTTCAGGAATGGTTTTAAAAATCTTTTTAAAAGATTTTTTGAAATGTTTTATTTGTGGTAAGTTAAAACTTTTACGAAATGTTTTTAAAAGTTTTTGGTAATGTTTTCTTGAAATATTTGTGAAAAGGTTTTTACACCTTTTAAGTTATATTTTAGCAAGGTTTTTGCAATGTTTCATGAAATATTTCATGAAATATTTCACTGAAATATTTCGTTTTATGTGGGAAACTGGCACGATCATCGCGCGATTATTCGCGCGATTTATCGCACGATAATCGTGCGATATTTTTCAATAGGGAAGTATAATGTTCCTGAATCAACTATCAGAGCCAAAAAGAAAGGTATTTATGCTGAGAAAAAGCCTGGACCAGCGACAATTTTGACTGCCAAAGAAGAAGAAGAAATCGTTCAGTGGATTACAGAAAGCTGCAAGAAAGGTTTTCCAGTTACAAAGCTGCAGTTATTTGAAAGTGTTAAAACTATATGTTCTAAGCTACAAAGAAAAAATCCTTTTACCAACAATACTCCAGGATGTGCATGGTACGAAGGGTTCATGAAAAGGCATCCAGAAATTAGTCCAAGAGTGTCTGAGAATATCTCTTAAACCGAGCAAAAGTTTCTGAGTATTCTTTGCGACTATGGTTTGCTGAAGTGAAGGAGTATTTGGAAGATAATAATTTAATTGATATTGGGCCAGACAGAATTTTTAACTGTGATGAAACTGGTGAGTCAAAGTAGTAATATCTTGCTTTTGGATTAGTATAAATATGAAATTCCTAATATATTCTTTCGAGTTCAACTTTTTATAGATCTACATTGAATATTAATATATTCTTATTTATTATTTACATTATTCACTCATTCATGCTATTTTTTACTTATAGGTATATCTTTAAATCCAGTCCCTTCTACTGTGCTCGCTCCAAGAGGCCAAAAAAATGTTTACAAAATTGTAAACAATAATGAAAAACAAAATATAACTGTGCTCGTCAACGCCAGTGCTGAAGGTGTATTGCACCTACTTTTGTGTTGTTCACTGGAAAATCATTACCAGATAAGGCTGCAAGGCTGGCACCAGATTACTTTGCTTTTGGTTTCTCCGATAATGGATGGATGCTATCGCAGAATTTCTTCGAATACATAGCTAATGTATTCGAGCCTTGGCTGACAAAAAGGAACATAACGAGGCCTGTAATTATGTATATAGATGGTCATTGTTCCCATATGACGCTGCATCTCAGTAAATTTTGTTCTGAGTAACAGATCATTCTTATTGCACTGCACCCAAATGCTATGCACATCAGTCAACCTCTGGATGTGTCATTATTTAGAACATTGAAGGCAAGTTGGCAGCGAGTCGTGCAAAAGTTTTCCCAAGAGACTTTGTGTATTGGCGTACACAAGTATCAATTTGCACCATTACTTGAGAAGACATTCCAATCAATGGAGCTGACCACTACTTTGAAAAATGGGTTTAAAAAGTGTGGCTTATTCCCTTTTAATGTTAATGCAATTGATTTTACTAAAATTGTAAACAAGAAATCTGTTTCGGATAAATCATCTGGTAATGCTACTGATGAGAATGAAATGATCGCCACTGAAAGCGACCCTCTCAAAACATTAGAAAGCTTATTGCAAGATAAACTTCAAGATTTTCAATCTAATACATCACCAACTTGGAAAGGAGAAAAAAATATGAAGGTTTATTTGAGATGTGGTATAATTTGGTCCATCCTAATAATACCATTAATCATGCAAGCACATCTGTAGATGAACAGGTAAATAATTAGAAATTTATATTGCTTCTATACTGTTTAAATGCACTGTTTCTTGTCATTATATTTATATGAATACAACTATGATTTTAGATGATTACTGAATCACATTTATTGGAAAACAGAAATGAAATCTGTGACACGCCAAAGGAACAAATGTCTTCTCCAGATGATACATTTAAACATTTTGAGGTTATTAGTGATGAATCTGCGGTAGCCAAGGTCCACACCCAGCCCATCGAACAGCCAGCAGAAAACTTAGAGTTTACGCATGGTCATGAACATATCAAAGTATATAATCATAAAGTATTTTATTAATCTTTTTCACTTTTTATTAATGAATTTAAAACTATAAATTTATAATTAATTATAGTGAAATTTATTCTAAAGTTTTAGTGAATTTCAAAATATTTTTTATTTAAAATTAAGATTTTGTATTTGAAATAATAAACTTTTAAAAACAGTAATTTTAAATAATTGGTATAAAACTATTAATCTAATATTTTTCTGTATCCAATTTTAAATTGCATGCCTTTTGCAGGTCTTATCTGTGATCATAGAGAATGAGTGCATCGCTGTTGAGAATGCTATTATAGACAAAGATATAATATTAGTTCCTATTGAAAAGTCAATAGAATATAGTAATATTAAAGAAGTTGAAGTCAAGAATGAAGTTTTAGGTGAAGAGCTTTCAGTAGTTTCTACAGAGTCATATGAAAATATTAGTCAAAGAGAAAGTGACAGTGCAATGAAAGTTAATGTCGATGTGATCAAAGATAATATTATAGATAATAGTAATAGCATAGTTAATAGTAATAGTATAAATAGTAATATTATAGCTAATAGTACAGATGATGGTTTAAAAACAAATAATGAACAAGCAACGACTGATCTCAAAAGTTCATTGTTATTAAATCCTTTTTTAAACATCACAAACATTAAAAAAGAACCAGTACAGTCAACGGAATCAATAAAAAGGTTTTTACCTTGGCCTAATGACAATGCGTTGAAATCGAATAGCAAAAAGAAAAAAAAGGGAAAAAGCCCAAGTATAGTAAGTGGACCACAATGGCAACAGATAGTAGAGGAAAAGGAGAATGCGAAAAGGCTAAAAGAAGAAGAATCAGTGCTAAAAAGAAAAATAAAGAAAGAAAAACAAGAAAAATTGAAAATTGACAAAGAACAAAATAGAATAAAAAAAGAAAAAGAAAAGTTTCTGAAAGATCAAGAAAGAATTAGGAAAGAAAAAGAGAGACTACTTAAGAAACAAGAAAAACTTAAGGAAATAGAGGATAAGAATAAAGCTAAAGAAGAATATTTATTGAAGCTCAAAAAAGAGCAAGAGATTAAAGACAAAATTGAAAGTCTGCAAAATGAATAGTATTAATCAAAATTCTTCATAGATAAGTTGTGATATTAAATTACACATTAAGGCTATTTATTATCATCTAATAAATTATCTATAAAGAGTTATATAAGATTGTTACATAAAATTTTATTTTATTAAATAAATGACTATAGTTTCTTGGAAATATATATATAATTAATTTTTTATATTTATTTTTCCCTAATTAAATATCCCTTTTCAATAAAAACTTGTTTTTATTTATAATTAGGTATTGTGAGTGAAAACATACATAGAATCGGTTCCGCAGTATTACCACCGCAGTATTTGGAAATTCCACCGTATTACCCCCGCAGTAATTGAAATTTCCACAGTAGTACCACCGCGTTAATACCCACAAGACCGCAGTAATACCAGCAAATTAATTTTTTTCTATAAATCATTTTAATTAAAACTGAAATGTTATATGAGCCTCGGGAATTTTATTTAAGCTTATTAATACATATACTTTCAAACAATACCAAAAAATTAACTGATATTACAATATTTCTTATTAATATTGAGGGATAAAATTGACTCCCGCAAAAAACCGCCGTAGTACCCACATTTACCCTATTGATTCGAAAAAAGCTTAGATTTTATTTAAAATTGGTATACAGGTGTTTTCGAGGTCGCTGATCAAGATTTTGCTATTGGACTTTCGAAATTCAAAAGGGCTGTCAAAAGTTCGAAGGAAGCTTAGATTTTGCTAAAAATTTGTGTGCAGGGGTTTTCCTGATCGCTGATCAGGATTTTGCTATCAGACTTTCAAAATTGAAAATGGCGGATCCAACATGGTCGTTAAGAATTCGAAAAAAGCTTAGGAATTTCTCAAAATTAGAATACAGGGATTTATGAAGTCGTCGATCACGACTTTACTGTCGGAGATCCGAAATTCAAAATGGCCGATCCAATATGGCGGTTAAAAGTTCAGAAAAAGCCTGGATTTTGCTCAAAATTGGAATTCACAGGTTTTTGAGGTCGCTGATCACGATCTTGCTATCCGACTTTCGAAAATCAAAATGTCGGAATAAAGATTTCATTAGCTTTTGTAAAAATTGGTATACATGGGTTTTCGAGGTCGCTGATCAAGATCTTGCTATCAGACGTTTGAAATTTAAAATGGCGGATCCAATATGGTGGTTAAAAATTAGTAGAAACATTAGATTTTGTTGAAAATTGGTATACAGGGGTTTTCGAGGTCACTGATCCAGATTTTGCTATTGGACTTTCGAAATTCAAAATGGCGGATCCAATATAGCAATCAAAAGTTCGAAGGAGAAGTTTAGATTTTGCTTAAAATTTGTATATGGGTGTATTCGTGGTCCCTGTCACGATTTTGCTATCATACTTTCAAAATTCAAAATGGTGGATCCAACATGGTGGTTAAAAATTCGAAAAAAGCTTAGGTACTTTTTCTCAAAATTGGAATACAGGGATTTCTGAAGTCGCTGATGATGACTTTGCCGTGGAAATTCAAAATTCAAAATGGCGGATCCAATATGGCTGTTAAAAATTCGAAAAAAGCTTAAGAATTTCTCAAAATTGGAATATAGGGGTTCCTAGAGACGATGATCACAACTTTGCTTTCGAAGTTTCAAAATCCAAAATGGCGGATCCAATATGGCTGTCAAACTTTCGAAGGAACCTTAGATTTTTCTTAAAGTTTGTATACAGTATTTTTCTAGGTCGCTGATTACGATTTTGCTATAAGACTTCCGAAATTCAAAATGGCTGACCCCAATTTGGCGGTTGAAAGTTCGAAAAAAACTTAGATTTTGCTCAAAATTATATCATATGGGTTTTCGAGATCACTGTTCACGTTCTTGCTATCAGACTTTCGAAATTCTAAATGGCTGATCCAATATGGCGATTGAAAGTTCGGAAAAGTGCTTAAAGTTGGCTGAAAATGGGTATGCAGTGGTTTTCGAGGCCGCTGATCAAGATTTGGCTATTACACTTTCGAAATTCCGAAGGACTGTAAAAAATTCAAAGAAAGTTTAGATTTTGCTGAAAATTGATGCACAGGTATTTTCGAGGACGCTGAACAGGATTTTGCTATTATACTTTCGAAATCCCAAATAGCGAATCCAATATGACGGTGAAAAGTTTAAAAGAATGTTAAATTGTGCTAAACATTGGAATACGGGGGATTTCGATGTTGCTGATCACGATTTTGCTATCAGACTTTCGAAATTCAAAATGGCTGATCCAATATGGCAGTTTAAAGTTCGAAAAAAGCTTAGATTTTGCTTAAAATTGTAACACAAGGGCTTTCGAGGTCACTGTTCTCATTCTTGCTATCTGTTTTGTGATGTCGTAAAGGATCGTGGACAGTGTAGGTTCTTAAATGAAGTAACGTTTCATGTGGAGAAATGAAATGGTTTTATTGAAGTACCGTCGTGGCTCTTGGCGTACAGGTGTTGCTTCTCTCTGGCCGTCGCGCGTGAACTGATGTTGGAGAGACGGCATCGAAAGAAGATCGCCGATAGAGCCAGTGGAAGGAGAAGTAGTGGGGCGCTCCCTAGCGGGCTAGCCTATTGAGCATCGTGCTCGAGCACGCTCGCCTTGTTTAACATTTAGCACGATCGTGCTCGCCTTCGGTCGAGCTCGGACGTGCTCGCTTGCGGTCGAGCTCGGACGTGCTCGCTTGCGGTCGAGCTCGAGCGTGCTCGCTTTGGTTCGAGCTCGAGCAAGCTCGCCTTTGGCGATGAATCCTCAACATTCCGCCCACCTTCGCCAAACTGGCGAACGGTTCTCAATCCTGCGGTTGCAGATGTATGACCTTGGCGATGGGGCGACGTAGCGTTGTGGTGGCCGTGCGCAGATCGACCACGCGGGTGATTCCATCACTTTCTGGATGAATGGCGATGACATGGGCGAGAGACCACTTAGCTGGAGGTGTGAGCTCATTGCGAACAAGCACCAAGTCCCCTACTGCAACTGAAGGATGAGGTTGTCTCCACTTCTGACGGGATTGCAAAGACGTCAGGTAGTCCGTCGACCATCTCTGCCAGAAGTGCTGGACCACCTGGCTGATTAAGAGCCAGCGTTTTCCTGCTGCGACGTTGTCGTTGGTGACATTTCCTTCAGGAACTATAAATGAGGATCGTTGTATGAGAAAATGTGATGGTGACAGAAAATCAAGGTCAGAGGGATCGTCAGTAAGAGGTTAATGGCTGGGGTTAAGGCACGCTTCAATGCGGCACATAAGTGTAGCAAGTTCCGAGAATGTGAGAACTTGGTCTTCTATGACTCGACGCATGTGATGTTTAGCGGATTTAACTGCGGCCTCCCAAATGCCTCCAAATTGAGGCGCACTGGGGAGATTGAAAATCCATGAAGTTCCTTCTTGAGCGAGTGACCTACCGATTTGCGATGCAAATGAAGAAGATGCTACGAGCATCTGTTTTAATTGAGCATCTGCTCCTACGAACTTTGTACCTTGGTCAGAGTACAGTTTTTTGCAATGACCTCTACGGGCGGTAAATCGATGGAAAGCAGCGATGAACGCTTCACTAGAGTAATCCTCAACTACCTCGATGTGTACGGCTCTGATGGCCATACAAATGAAGATGGCTATGTAACCTTTCATGGTGCCTTTTCCCCTAGTCTTAGTAAGACGAAGATGAATGGGGCCGGCGTAATCGGCGCCTGAGCACTCGAATGGTGGAGAGGGGCACACTCGAGCCTTTGGCAACTCACCCATTAATTGAGTTGGCACTCGAGCGGCATGGCGTGAGCATGCGAGGCAAGTTCTGATGACTTTCTTGACTTCAGATCGTCCTTTAATTGCCTGAACACCGCCATGAAAAGTACGCTGATGAGCATCCTGAATTAACAACGTAGTGAAATGACAATTAGCAGGTAAAATAAGAGGATGCTTAGCGTCTTCTTCGAGCAGCGAATGAGAGAGGCGGCCGCCCACCCTCAGCAAATGATTTTGTATCACGGGGTTTAATGGTAAAAGTGTGCTTTTAGATGAAAGTTTTCCTGTTCTAGATAGTCGTTGAAATTCAGGCTTAAAATAGGCTGTCTGAATTAAGTGGATCAAACACAATTTAGAGTTTCCAATCTCACTAGCACTAACCTCCTTGGAAATTGGAGTGTGATGGTATAGTAGGGATTGAAAGACAGAAAGAGGCCTAACGCCGGAATTTGAAGACGTCATACGCACTACTTTGGTACAGATTCGATTAATGAATCTAAAGCAGTACGAAGCCATTCGTAACAATTTATCCAATGAAGAGTACGCATTAATAAGACTCCAATCTTCTGGAGTATTCTCAACAGAATTTGGCGTACTTTTACTAGCGACTAGAATGTGACTGGATTGAAGATTCAGACTATTCACAGTAAAATTGAGCTCGTCATGAGACCTTACCCCGGGATCATAGCTATCAGAGAGCCATGCGAGACCTTTCCACCATAAGCTATGCGAAGCTAGCTTTGAGGGTTCAATACCTGACAACATCGGCGGGGTTGTCAACTGATCGTACATGATGCCAATATGCGTCAGGTAATCTTGTGTGAATTTCCGAACACCTATTAGCCACAAAAGCACCCCATCTTAAAGGGTGGTCTTTCAGCCAAAAAAGCACATCAGCTGAATCTGACCAAAGGTGAACACTCTCAACCTTTATTGGGAAAAATTCGATGAACATTTGAACGAGACGAGCAAGTAGCAACGCAGCGCAAAGTTCTAAACGAGGTATGCTTAGCGTCTTAAGTGGAGTTACTCGCGTTTTAGCCACTTGAAGAGTGACGATCACTTCTTGTGTACGGATTAAGCGCAGGTAGACTACTGCACCATACGCAAATTTAGATGCATCTGCAATCCGTGGATTTCCAGAAATTCGCATTGTAGAGTGTATCCACTCCAACGTGGGATGCTGATGTGACTTATATATTGAAAATCTTGCAACCAAGACTGCCACCGATTGGAGATATCGAGAGGAAGTTCTTCATCCCAACTAACCTTAAGAATCCACAGAGACTGCATAATAATCTTTGCGGTTATTACAACAGGAGCCAACCATCCCATGGGATCGAAGATTCGAGCGATTCTTGAAAGAATGGTGCATTTGATAAAGGGCGAGTCAGAAGGAGCATCTTCGATATGCAGACTAAAGTAGTCTGTGTTAGGTTGCCAATCTATACCTAGAATTGGTACAGATGCTTCGGAGGCAAATCAAGCGATTGAATCTGCAGCTAACATATGCGACGGTAAAGCCGTGAGTACTTCAGCATTATTTGAAGTCGACTTACGAAGATTAAGATGACCTTGTTTAAAGAGTTCGATTAATTCATCTTGTTTAAGTAAAGCTTCTTCTAACGAATGTGCACCCGATAGCACATTATCAGAATATATTTCTGAGCGAACAGCTTCAGCAGCAATCGGATAAGTTTTGCCATAATCTTCGGCTAGTCTCAAGAGTTTGCGTATAGCTAGAAAGGGCGAACAGGCCAATCCATATGTTACTGTGGTTAGTCGATAAACTTGAATGGGTTCACTCTTGTTAAAACGCCATAAGATCGACTGATAGGGTTGATCAAATTGTTCGACACCAATTTGTCTGAACATTTTCTCCACGTCAGCTGAAAGAGCGATCTTGTACCTACGCCAAGCACAGATCAAAGAGACGGGATTTTGTAGAAGATTAGGTCCAATGTGAAGATCATTGACCGAAACTCCTGATTTAGATTTACTCGAGCCATTAAACACAGTACGTAATTTGGTAGTTGTACTCATTTCCTTCCAAACACCATGATGTGGTAAGAATGCTTGAGATTTGTTAGATAATGAATCAAAATTCGAAGAAAGAGACATGTGACCTAAGTCAATGTATTCCTTTATTAATTCTGCATAAGCTATTTTGAGTTTCTCGTCCTTAGCGAAATTTGGTTCGAGACGATTGCGTGCGCGTAACGCGGCAGAATGAGAGTTTTCGAGATGAGCAGAACTTAACTTGTCTCGACTTTTCCAGAGTAGACTTACTATATATTGCCCTGTTTCATCTTGACGAGTAGTTTTTCGATAAAAATCCTCGCACGCTTGTTCGTCAGGCGAGTAAGATTTTTTGTCAGTGACTATCTCCTCGGCCCTCCAAAAATCTTGTACGAGCTCCAAAAGTTTGGCTTCATGCTCGCAGCTGTTCGAACAATGAAGAGATAAAGAGTCTGGCCCGCTTTCTGGGGGTGACGACGCGAGATTGCCAGTAAGAAGCCATCCAAGTTTAGAACTTAGTGCTATCGGCTGAAGGATTTGGCCCTTCACTATTTGGCTTTCAATGATTTGCGCATAAGCGCTTGCACCGAGAAAAATATCGATGCGCGATGGTTCGAGATATATAGGGTCTGCTAGCTGCAGCCCTCTTAAGTATTCGAGATTAGAGATACCAACTACAAGGGGGGGCTTATAAGAAGATAGTCTTGGCAAGACTATAGAATCAACTTCTAGAGAATAATTTGAATCAAAATGAGGTTGTATAGAAAGACGAGCTACCTTAGAAGACATGGCAGCTGTTTTTTCACCTATACCTTGAATGTGCATGTGATTGGTTCTACAATTTAGAAAAAGTAAGTTACACAAAGTCGGTGTAATAAGTGAGATTTGAGATCCAGGATCGATCAGCGCACGAACTTGAATTTTGATTCCGTTAGAACCAAGGGCGTTAACCATAGCGGTAGCTAAAAGTACTCCTGTACATTTAGTACTTACTCCACTATTAAGGGAGGCTCCTTGAGAAGCAGATTGAATGTCGTTAGGGACGACAACATTGCCACAATTTGAGCTTGAAGAGTCTGTAACTAAGGCTGTTTGAACAGGTGTTGACGAATTATCCGATAGATTATGCGAATAACCATCAACGTGTACTAAAGTGTCATGCTTAGCTTTGCAAACAAAGCATCGATAAGACGAAGAACAATTCTTTATGGGATGCTTACCTAAACAATTAAAACAAAGATTGTACGACTTAAGAAAGTCTTTCCTCTCCTGGCTCGTCTTATTGATGAATTGTTCACATCGATTTAAGTAATGCGGTTCATTACATAGCAAACAATTCCTTTTTTGTTGATTTTTCGCGTTTTGAGGTGACGCTTGATGAGAATAAGCCGAGGGAGCATTGTCTTCCTCTGGTTTTCGAGATTTTGAATTAGATGACTGAGTTTTCGGGTTATTGTTCGAAGACGATTTAGTGCCAGCCTCGATGGCCTCTAGAGTGAGGGTTTGACTTCGAAGAAAGGCTTGAAGTTACTCCATTGTCGGTGGATCGACACTGTCACCTAGATGCTTTTCCCATTCTTTACGAGTATTTAAATCAACCCAATTCAGCGTAAAATGAACAATTAAATCACTACCTAAAGAAGCCGCTTTATTTAGAGAGGTCAGACTAGCGATGGAATTGAAAATTTCCCTATAAATCCGTTTGATTTCCGACGAAAAATCTGCCTTCATGGATTTAACTGAAAAGATTTCTGAGATGTGAGAGCTAACAATGTGACGTTGATTCTCGTAATATTCGATTAAGGCTGTCCATGCTCGGTCATAATTATCACCAGAAATTGGAAGAGATTTAATTTTCTCAAGTGCTTCACCTGTAAGGTGAGTGCGAAGATAATGCAATTTTAGAACAGGCGTTAAGTCTTCGCGACGATGTATGACTGAACGAAAGACGTCTCTGAAATTTTCCCAATCCGAGAATTTCCCCAAAAACTTCGGTAAATCTACTTTCGGTAAAGATTGAAATGAAACGTTAGCAGATTGAGTATGGCTTGGGAGCACTGGAGCAGCATTCGAGTTAGAAGAGCATTGAGAAGCGTCTCTAGTTTTAATAGCTTCTAAGAAGTCAAGAAAATCTCCTCTGCGGTCGTAGAAACTACCCTCAACTAGATCACAGAGATTAGCTGTAAAATAGGCATGGATTTTATCAAAACCTGCAATGAGCATGAGTTTCTCGCGATTCTCACGAAAAGTCGTATAATTTGCTTTAAGTCCGGCTAAACGCGATTCTGCATAACCTTTCGTCATGTTATCTTTACCCTTAGATTTGAAATTTTTAAAAGAATTTGCAATTTTAACTTGAAGCTCCATCTGCTTAGCATGAAACTCCTCCATTTTGAGATCAATATAATTGGACTAGTAACGAATTTGACTATTTAAACTTTGGTATTGAGTTAACTATATTTACCCACTCGAAAGTAGAGTAACCATAAGTGAAAATTGTTACAATTAAGTCTTAACCTAAGTTATAATACTTATGCAAGTATGAACGGGACGATGCGCTTGTAGCTGCAACGTTGATAGCGTTTGCTAACGTTCCTCCGATGAATCAGCTGATGATCCACAATGTTGACTACTTAAAGATGAAACTGCAGCTTTGAATTCAGCAACCCGTGTAGGAGTGAATCCGGGGTGTAGATCAGCAGTCGAAGTTGAAATCGAGATGTTGTATCAGCAGACAGCAATAAACTGCAAGGCCCAATAATATAAGTATTTGCTAAGGCGAAAATTGCATTCAATTTTCACAAGACTAGTTAAATATTGCGATTAACGTATATCAACTCACACTCAATTAAATTGTATTAATCTCAAATTAATTTACTAAATTTTAATTAAATAACGTTGACGAAATAAAGATCAACAAAATTTCATTAAATAAAAAAGATGCACTAGTTTGACTAGACGATAGCTGCAGTTTTTAATTTAAGCAAATTGGAACGATACGTGTGTCCAAGTATTAGGACGGTCGATATATCAGTTCGCTTCCGGTAGTAGTCCTTGGATGGACTGGTGCCGACCCCGTAGCGCAGGCTGCACGTGGGTAGTCCTTGACTTGAGTGGTGTGAGCCCCGTAGCGTGTACGCTGCACGCGGGTACTCCTTGGCTTGGCTTGTGTGGACCCCGTAGCGTGTACCCGCACGCGGGTGGTCCGTGAATTGAGGGGCGTGAACCACGCTTCGGCTCGTTGCACTAGCCGGCAACGATTAGATGATCATCGTACAATGGCGATGATTCTAGAGCTCGTTTACAACGCACGCTCTTCTATAGAGATTGACACTTCTTGGTTTTGACCCCAACAAGATGGTCGCCGATCACTGTACGAACGCGGTGGTTCTAGAGCTGGCTTTACAGCGCAAGCTCTTGGTGGCGTCTTGGAGTCGCTAGCGACGCACTCCAAGGCGTTTACAGAAATGGGGAGAATAGCAGTTCATGTGCTATTTCCCTTCGGAAGCCTTAGAAGGTGGCTTCCGAGTGCTCGACGGCGTTGAACGAAAGAGAGAGACAGCAACGTACACGCGAAGTTAACAAGCGAGCAAGCTAACTTTAATCGGCACTCACGACCACGAACACTTTGATGCGTACCTGCAGAAGAGAAGACTAGTCCTACGCCACTCGAGAGTAGACGTAGGGCATAGTAAATAGGGTTCTCCTCGCTGTGGCCATGGTGATGCTCCCACGATCCGGCTCGAAGGACCAAATGTTTTGTGATGTAGTAAAGGATCGTGGACAGTGTAGGTTCTTAAATGAAGTAACGTTTCGTTTGGAGAAATGAAATGGTTTTATTGAAGTGCCGTCGTGCCTCTTGGCGTACAGGTGTTGCTTCTCTCTCTCTGGCCGTCGCACCTGAACTGATGTTGGAGAGACGGCATCGAAAGAAGATCGCCGATAGAGCCAGTTGAGGGAGAAGTAGTGGGGCGCTCCCTAGCGGGCTCGCCTATTGAGCATCGTGCTCGAGCATGCTTGCCTTGTTTAACATTGAGCACGAGCGTGCTCGCCTTGGTTCGAGCTCGAGCAAGCTCGCCTTTGGTGATGAATCCTCAACACTATCAGACTTTCGAAATTCTAAATGGCTGATCCAATATGGCGATTGAAAGTTCGGAAAAGTGCTTAGAGTTGGCTGAAAATCGGTATACAGTGGTTTTCGAGGACGATGATCAAAATTTTGTTATTGGACTTTCGAAATTCAGAATGGCGGATCCAATATGGCAGTAAAAAGTTCGAAGGAAGCTTAGATTTTGCTCAAAATTTGTATATGGGTATATTAGCAGTCTCTGATTACGATTTTGCTATCAGATTTTCAAAATTCAAAATGGCGGATCAAACATCGTGGATAAAAATTCGAAGAAAGCTTAGGTATTTTCTCTCAAAATTGGAATACAGGGGTGCCTGGAGACGATGATTACAACTTTGCTTTCGAAGTTTCGAAATCCAAAATGGCGGATCTAATATGCCTGTCAAACTTTCGAAGGAGAAGCTTAGATTTTGCTTAAAGTTTGTATAAAGTAGTTTTCTAGGTCGCTGATCACGATTTTGCCATAAGACTTTCAAAATTCTAAATGGTGGATCTAATATGGTGGTTAAAAATTCGAAAAAAGCTTAGGTTTTTCTGAAAATTGTAATAGAGAGTTTTCGCAGTCGCTGATTGCGATTTTGCTATCAGACTTTCGAAATTCAAAGTGGCTGATCTAATATGGCAGCTGAATGTTTGAAAAAAGCTTAGATTTTGCTCAAAATTGTAACACAAGGGTTTTCGAGGTCACTGTTCTCATTCTTGCTGTCAGACTTCCGAAATTCTAAAGGACTATCAAAAGTTGGAAGGAAGCTTAGATTTTGCTTAAAGTTTGTGTGGAGGGGTATTCGAGGTCGCTGATCACCGCCTTGCTATCCGACTTTCGAAATTCTAAATGGCCGATCGAATATGGCAATTGAAATTTCGGAAAAGTGCTTAGAGTAGGTTGAAAATCGATATATAGGGATTTTCGTGGAGGTTGATCAAAATTTTGTTATTGGACTTTTAAAATTCTAAATGGCCGATCCAATATGGCGATTGAAAGTTTGGAAAAAGTTTAGATTTTGCTGGAAATTGATATGCAGGGGTTTACGTGGTCGCTGATCAAGATTTTGCTATTATACTTTCGAAATTCCAAATAGCGAATCCAATATGACGGTTAAAAGTTTAAAAGAAGCTTAAATTGTGCTAAACATTGAAATACGGGGATTTTCGATGTTGCTGATCACGATTTTGCTATCAGACTCTCGAAATTCAAAATGACTGATCCAATATGGCGGTTGAAAGTTCAAAAAAAGCTTAGATTTTGCTCAAAATTGTAACACAATGGTTTTCGAAGCCGCTGTTCACGTTCTTGTGCAATATGGCGAAAATATAAACATGAAAATTGAATTTACTGGTGATGTTCAAGAAAATGAGAGGAAAAATTAATAATATACTTAACTATCTCTTACTTGTTCGAGTAAACGTATGCTGAACAAATTATATGTAAATATACATTCAAATTGTTCATTGTAAATCAAATAAACGAAAGCTGTGAAATCAATTGTTAACTAAACCCACTATTCCAAGACACATGGGTAAAGTAGATAACTACCAGTACCAACATATTGTAACGAAGATCTCCAACTTATCACCGGTAAAGGGGACGTCCAATTTATCACCGTCAAAGCTAATGTTAATGAACGAGAACATCATAGCTAAGCAGACTGAACAAACGACACCAACACACCACAATGGATGAAGAAACTCATTTCAAAGATACAAATCACGGAAATCAAGAACTATTTGATAGGGTAAATGTACCTATTACTGCGGTACATCGATTTTTCTCACCTTTTTTCCACTGTTACTATTTATGTCTTGACTTTTAAATTTTGGGAAAAGAGTAAAATGATAAAATAGCTTTTCATAAATATGTAAAAAAGTATTACAACCATTAAAAATAAATCTAACAATAAAATAATCAATAATTACGTAAAAGTGCTATTTTGTACGTTATTTTGCGGATGGATTTGGCGCTTGTCCCTATCACGGCGGGCCGCATGTCTCTATCACTACGGGGTAATATGAAGGCGAGTAAATTTAAAGGTTAGGTTACTTGACTAAATCACTTTTTTTTAAATTTACATAAATAGGAATTTCTGCAAACACTGAACGTTTAAATAGATTCAGCGACACAGCAGTATCATCACAGTTCTATAGATACAAGATTTATCAATATTCAATAACTCATTTTCTTTTAAATATGATTGTATTTCTTCAAAGCATTTACGTAATCCAAGCTCAGTAACTTTGGCTCGACAAAGGCTCACATTTTCTGTTAATCTTTGTGCTACATTTGTATGTCTTGATAAAAAACATTCAAACCAGTGGCGATCTGGTAAGTTACCTTTGAAAGGATTGCTCCTTTTCACGGATACAACATACAGACGTATACTTGCAAATAATTGGTCCTTGTCACTCTCTTCCTGTTCTGTCAATATAGGTTGTGCTCCAGGTTTCTTCTCTGCATACTTGCCCTGAACGCGTGCTCTAATGTAGATTCTGGAACACCGTACACGCGACTTGTTGATGCAATAGTTTTTCCTTCTCTTACAGTATTTACAGCGTCCCTCAAATTACTTTTAGAATAAATCATTCTTTTCTGCTCATTTCCTAGCACAGCGAAAACACGTATTGCTATCACAAACGCGAGCGTGACACCAAACTTTGGAGGTTAGGGAGAATCGACGTAGCGCCGCCGTGATATGTACGCAAACTGTATTCTTTGGTCCACAGAATAGCGCACATCCACGATATTTAAGTACCTAATGCTGCGGCTCATTTATTTATAATTATAAGGAAAAAAATTACCTTATCTATTGATAATACATTAAATTAAAGCCTCTAGTTGATGTGGACGTAAAAAAACTAAAGAATAAATACATATTTTATTGATTTTTTATGATTTAGCCGAGGACTCTTCGGTATCACGATTGGTACGAAAATGGCTGTTTCAAAGCCTTTTCACACTGTCTCAATTTGAAAATTTTTTTATTAATAAATAAATCAAAGAGAATGGTGAATAATTGATACAAATCGATACATTATAATTATATCATACTAAGATAATTTTTTTCAAGTCGAAATATTATGTTTTGAAAGTATTATTCATCTGAATTAAAAATTCCGCAGTGAACGGGACACCCGCAGTGATAGATACATTTATCCTAGTGAAAATATTATTTTGAAAGAAATAAGCGTAAGTGATACACAGAGTCTTAATAAGAAAATTAAAAATAGCCGCAATCTTATATTATCTGCAAATATTAGAAGCTTAAATGCAAACTTTTCTAAACTTGAAATGCTTATTGAAAATCTTATTACAAAACCAAGTGTCATAATATTTTTGAAACCTGGAACTTGGAGTATTATCAATACTACCAAATACCAGGATATAACATTTATTATAATGAAAGTAAAATAAACCAAAACGATGGCGTTTTAATGTATGTAAAAAATAATCTAATTGTAGCTACTGAAATAGTAATTATTGGTAAGCTAAGTATATTAAGCGCTGAAATAAAACTCGAAAGCAACTTATTTGTAAGAATATCTGCAATGTACAGATGTCATAATATGACAAAAACCGAATTTAATTACAATCTTGAGAAATATCTAAAAATTAATAGGATTAAAAATACAAAAAATCATATTCTTGCTGGTGATTTCAACATAGATATTTTGCATAGTAATATTAAGAATAATGAAGCGACTGATATACAAATAATCAAGAATTTCTTAATAACTTATTAGAAAATGAATATTCTCCATGCTTCAGAGGCATTACTAGACCTGGAGATAATAACAGAGGATCTTGCATTGATAATATATTCATTAAATCTAACACTTTTGAGACTACATCTTACAAACTAACTAACCCTATTACAGATCATTACACACTACTCGTAAATATAGATAATGTTACATTATCAACTGATACCTTTTATAATTTGAAACCTATAAATTACAGAAAACTAATACATATTGCAAATAGTACTAACTGAAATGAGATATTGTCTATACAAGATCCTGAACTTGCTCTAGAAAAATTGATTGAACTAATACAGGAATGCACAGATAAAGCTACAACATTCAATAACAAAAAACGGTACAATAAAACTCTAGTACCAAGAAAAAAGTGGATCACAAGCGCAATAATGAAATCCTGTCAAACAAAAGAAACATCGTATACTTTATGGAGAAGCAATACTGATAATGTAACATTAAAAAGTGACTACAAGGCCTATGTCAAATTATTAGATAAAGTCATAAAAGATGCTAAAATTAAACATGAAAAAGATCAAGTGGAATATTGTAGTAACAATCCTAAAAAATTATGGAAATTTATAAACTCTAGCTTATCTAAGAAAAAAAAAGAGGTAAATAGTATAAATAGCCTCCCAATAAATAACGAAAAATTAGATAACAAATGTGATATAGCTAATTACATGAACATATATTTCTGTGATGTAGGTCTAAATTTAAGTAACAAAATTAAACGTCTTACTAATGCAAATATCAAATTACCTCGAACAAATCCAAAAACAATCTTTATCAATCCTACAAATCAGCTCGAAGTTAATAAAATAATCAGTGAAATGAAAGACAAAACAGGAGGGGTAGATGGCATTAATAGTAAGACCTTAAAAATGATCTCCACTTATATATCGCTACCTTTAAAATATATTTTCAATTTATGCATTGTTAATTCCAAATGGCCTCGGGTATTAAAAACTGCAGAAGTGGTTCCCATATTTAAAGCTGGAGACAGGTCATGTGCCTCCAACTACAGACCTATTTCGCTTATTTCAAACATTGCTAAGATCTTTGAAAAAATTATATATAATCGATTATATGACTTCTTAAGGGCATGTAACATAATTTCTGATAAACAATATGGTTTTGTTAAAAACAGGGGAACTACTGACGCTTTAAGCTATCTCACAAACATAATCTATTCTAATCTAGACAAGAGTATACCAATAATCGCGGCCTTTTTGGATTTGGCAAAGGCTTTTGATACGGTGAACCATAAAATCTTATTAGAAAAACTTGATAGATATGGAATAAGAGGTAACGCTCTAAAGCTATTAACTAGCTATCTTTCAGATAGATTGCAAAATGTTAAAATTAATGAATACATAAGCCCTTATAAATTAATTACAACTGTTATTCCGCAAGGAACTATCTTAGGTCCTTTACTATTTATACTATATGTAAATGATCTACTGGAAGATATGCCAAAAGAGACCATAATGTCATATGCTGATGACACTGTTGTCATATCAAGTGACAGCATGTGGACGTCAGCACAAGACAAAATGAACAAATATCTTGAATATGTTGCTGATTGGCTCGCTTGTAATAAATTATCACTGAATGTAAATAAAACTGTATATATGACCGTTGGTCTCTACTGTAACATTGTGCCCAAAGATCTATCTATTAAGACTAAAAATTTACCAATTAAACGAGTCGAGTGCGTTAAATATTTAGGTGTATATTTTGATTATAATATGAAATGGGATATACATATTCAACATATCATAAAAAAAAACAAATATCTCATATTTATTTTTGCTAAAATTAGAAATAAAATGAATACCAAAACCCTTCTAATGGTTTACTATGCTTTCTACCATAGTCTCATAAACTTTGGGATAATTGCTTGGGGTGCAGCAGGTAAAACCCTTATACGCCTAGTACAGAGAATACAGGACAGAATTATTAAATTAATAAATAGAAATTTTCTAGGCGATAACAACCCTTAAAGTATTAACCAAGTCTATAAGTATACTTGTTTATTATATCATTACGAAACTCTGAAGGAAATATTTATAAAAACAGCGAGAAACACTAGGTACAAAACAATTCAATTACCGCAATGAACAAAGCTGTCAGCGATAAGAGAAGCTATGTGGCAGCCATACACACTTTCAATGATCTTCCAAATGAGTATAAAACTCTATCTAGTAATAAGAATAGTATTAAAATTAAATTTAAAAAATTCATGAGATCTAATTACGATGTTACAAATTATTGAAATTTTTATCAATTTGTTCTGTGCGAGTACACATTTTATATGAATTAGAAATTTGTTACTGCGAAATTAAAGATTATTATATTTATTTTTTAGTTTTAAGTATTTAGTTTTGTAAGTATTGTGCCAACCTACACAAGTAGTGTACAAGTATCTCGTATACTTCTATAGGATTTACCTATGTAAATTTAATTTTGGTGAAATAAAAATAAAAAAAAAAAATTACCAATAGTCAAGTAATGCAAAGAACTCTCCGAAACAACTGTATGACTGCTCTCAGAAATGTATTCAAATTTGTTCATTTTTCTATATAAATTAAACACATGAAAGTGCTGAAATCTATTTATTGTAGTTAACTTGACTGATATAATAGAACTTTTCGTACCTTGCGTGTAAAATTACATTTTACGCTCACGTTGTAGCTTCAAAAATATTCAGTCAGCGGGCATGAAGTCTAGAGCTGCTCTAGCAGGGGTGGACCTCCAATCTCCCACACATACTTGGCGGGCCCGACGGTTTGCAGTTCAAGGTGTAGATATAGACATTTTCATATAAATATTCATATGTTTAAAGATCAGATAAAACGTATAAATGAGTTGCATCTACATATTAAATACTGATCCATGAATCTCTCACTCTGTTTTTAAATAGAAATTGCAAATCCGCGTGAAAATATCATATGAGATCTCATAGATTTTTGAGTAGAATTTATATGCATTTTTATTTCATTCCTGTTTAAAAACGACGGACACAAGGAAAAATATTTTGGGTAAGTAAGTAAATCATGAGATTCTGCACATATGAAGGGATGATATATTTAAACAGTATCAATTAAAAATTAGAGCTATTATAATTATTTATTTATTATAGGTATAAACATTTTCAATGAATTTATGCAAACATTTAGAATTCTACATTTCCAAAGTATTTGTGGGAGATTGAAGGTCCACCCCTGCTAGAGCAGCTCTAGATTTCTCTTGTCCTCCCAAGATGCATAATATTATAGAAAGTTCAAAATTGAGAAAGAATAATGAAAAATAGGGATGTGTTGGTAACTATGTAATTTTTTTATACAGGCTTTGATTTTTCATAAATATCTGAAAAAATTCTTATGAATTTTAGAAATGAAAAGAAGGCATAATTGTTATAAAATAATTTTCACTCACACGGGCATAAAGTGCGTAGGTATAAGGTTTTTTAGGAGTATGTGAGCTATTACTGCTCTTAGGCGTTAAGTAATACTTTATGCCCGCTGGCTGAATATTTCTGAAGTTACAACGTGGGCGTAAAATGTAATTTTACACGCAAGGTACGAAAAATTCTGTTATGCCAGTCAAGTTAACTTATAGGTACTTGACTATAATATATTGATTTCAGTACTTTCTTGTGTTTAATTTGTTTAGAATGATTAACAAATTTGAATACATTTCTGAAAACAGTCATACAGTTGTTTCCGAGAGTTGTTTGCATTAAATAGTTGAGAACGATCTTTGGAGGCAAAATGAAATGATCTTATTTCTTTATGGCAACGTTTCGTTGGCTTAGTACGCCAACCTCATCAGGCCTTTATTCAATCAGGCATTAATGAACATAAAATAAACAAAAATAAAGAGTCTGTTGTCAGTACACATCGATTAGAAAACAAACATGAGTTCGATTGGGAAAATACATCCATCTTAGATTTTGAAAGCAATTACAAAAAAGACTGATTTCCGAAATGATCTATATAAAAAGCAATCAAAATAGTATTAATAAAAAGGAAGATATCCAAAGACTAAGTACAATGTATTTTCCTATTATTAACGAACTTGATGCTGTATAACTCTTTATGTAAACATCGTCCAGCGTATATAAATACAGTGTACGTGTTATTGTTTTCAGTCGAGAATAACATCTGATCGACGTATGATATATACGTTTATAATTTCGGTAATTTTGATTTTTGTATTTATATTTTGTTGTTTAATTGTCTTTAAAAAAAGTTTTATATGTTAATTTATTTCTGTGTTTTGAATAAAGACCTGATGAGGTTGGCGTACTAAGCCACCGAAATGTTGCCATAAAGAAATAAGATCATTTCATTTTGCCTCCAAAGATCGTCCTCAACTATTTAATACAAAAATGGATGGCGTTATACCTTCAACATTAAGAGTTGTTTGCATTACTCGACTATCGATAATTAATTTCACAACTTTCGTTTGTTTGATTTGAAGTGAACAATTTGAATGTACTTACATATAATTTGTTCAACATACAATGACTCAAAGAAGTAAAAGACTTTTTGACTCGTATTTATTTGATTTCTTTTAAAAAATCATAAATATTATTATTTTATAGATTATACAGAAAAAACGTTTATACTTGCCTTATTTTATATTTTCATAGGAAGTTTTCTATTAACAATATTATTATTTGTACAGTCATGAAAAAACTTATTACCATTTGTAGATGAGTGCTTATTGAATAGATCAGATTCGAAGAAATAAAAGGATTAGACAAATTGTGTTGTGAAACTCTACTTAAAAAATTATTTTTTTTTAAAAATGTGTTGGTTGTATTGAACAAATATTTAAGCTCTCATTAAAGTTTTTGGTACTCAGTTTGACGGATGTTGATAGAGAGGGTGAGAGGGAGAGTGAGAGGGAGGGCTGAGACAGACAGGGAGGGAGTGCGGGAGGGCGAGAGAGACAGTTTTAATATTCTCACTCATGTGTATTTATTTTCTAAAAAAATATAATAAAATAAATATCTTACCAGCAACTATTTTACAAGGAAGGTATCGAAAGTGTAAGTCGCCGATTTGGATGATATTGCAATATGTTGTAGTGCATTAAAAAATAAGAGACACGTATTTTTTTTACGTGCTGATAGACACTTTAAGGGGGTGAAATCTACCCCTAAAGTTCACCCTCAAAAACAGTTTTTTTCAAATATTTTAAAAACAAATAAAGCCAGCTTAATGAAACGGACGCCAAAAATTGTAGAATAAAAAAGGCTTCAAAATAGCATCAATTTCAATTTTAAGGGTAGCGCAACCCCTATTTTTTTTTTCAAGAAAACTAAGCTTTTTTCATCAACTTTCGGCTATAAAAATTACAATAAATTATATATCTCCTTAAAAATCATTCCACTTAAAAGAATATTAAAATACAATGTTGATCTTATTGGTGAAAACAGCTAATGGTAGTGGTCTAATAATCTTGTTAATTGTAGCTAGTGGCCAAAATTACTACCAAAGTTTGTCGTGAGAAGGTGGCAAATAATAACAATAGTTTTTTTACGACGTTTCGGACATCCTTTATTGATTATGTCCCTCTTCAGGCAGCTAGTAACAAAGTACAACTTTTAACAACAACGTATATTAACTTAATTATGAACACATAATTTTACAAGTAACAATTAACGCTTACAAAGTCTGTATTTTTTCCTGAGTATTACGGAGAAATATCCGTTCGTCAATGTAACGAGCATGACAAAATTTTCCTATTTATACCTATCATTAGTGTATTAGTGTGAGTGTAAGTAAGAACGCAACATGTACTGGCTTAATTGTGTAGACCTTTTTGGGTGTGTACATACAAGATACAACCTTCCATAACCTACTCTCCTACACATACATAGGATAGAAAATAATCATACTATAAATTTCAACACTGTTAATATATTAGATCATGAAAGAAATAAAGAAAAAAGACTATTTTCCGAAGCATTATATATACACACACAAAAGAAATTTATGAACAAGCAATTTGAAATTAATATACTTTCAAAAGAATATAACACTATGATTAATAATTTTGAATTTCTATCTCCTTCCTAGTATCAAAAAATATCACATATAATAGTAAAACAGATATCAGAAGAGTAGGTTATGGAAGGTTGTATCTTGTGTGTACACACCCAAAAAGCTCTACACAATTAAGCCAGTACATGTTGCGTTCTTACTTACACTCACACTAATACACTAATGATAGGTATAAATAGGAAAATGTTGTCATGCTCGTTACATTGACGAACGGATAGTTCTCCGTAATACTCAGGAAAAAATACAGACTTTGTATGCGTTAATTGTTATTTGTAAAATTATGTGTTCATAATTAAGTTAATATACGTTGTTGTTAAAAGTTGTACTTTGTTACTAGCTGCCTGAAGAGGGACATAATCAATAAAGGATGTCCGAAACGTCGTAAAAAAACTATTGTTGTTATTTGCCACCTTCTCAGGACAAACTTTGGTAGTAATTTTGGCCACTAGCTACAATTAACAAGACAATGTTGATCTGTCTCGTAGATTTGGCAAAAATATATCTTTTTGGGCGTACTACCCCCTTTTGTTCGTAACTAAGCAATGGAAGATTAGATATCATTTTTTTTAGAAAGTTTTCTCTCTAAATGTTTTTTTAACTATTCTTAACTATTAAGAACCACCCCTACATAACTTAATATTTTCGCCGTTAATGACCACAAAATTTTGAGGAATAACACAGACAAACGGTATCTAATTTTAGTGCTTCGGGCAATATGAAATACTAATTTATCATTAATTTTGCAAAAATAGTTTGATTAAACTATTTGTTTAAACGGATTATTGTAAAGTTTTTTTTTCGAAAAACTAATTTTTAGCTGAATTCTACAAGAACAATAACATGTTTATTTAAGCTTTTATATGTTGTAGTGAACCAAAAAGCGAAAAATATTTAAATTTTTTATCTGTGAATAATATATTTTGAAGGGGTAAAAATCATGCCCGGAAGTTTATCCCTCCTCCAAAACAGTGTATTATATATTATCACTAATTTATACTATTACGCAACATTTTCTCTAAAATTTACTCACTATTTATTATAAAATGACAATGTTATCCACGGTTTTTGGTTTCCGGCAATTGCCACCCTTATTTTTTAGAAGGGTTTTGTAGCTTTTTCTTTCAAAATTGCGAAAACAATCAGTATTTATAAAAAATAAGGGTTGCAACTTCTATATATCTATGTATCTTCCTATATTATATAGTTGTAAGGCTCAAAATGGGTACTTACCCATTCATTATTTCATCGGCGCCCGATGACGAAGCAGTTTTACTCAGTGTTGCAATTAAATGCGAGCACTTCGTGAATGGCGCGGATGATCTGTCTTTTCGCCCACTTGAAAATTTTTATTACGATGATCTCTGGAATTTAATTTACAATCTAACGCAAAGTAACAAAAATTTTCAAGTAGATGAACGTTTCGAGCTACAAATAACTTTTATAAACATCCCGGTATGTATGGGTGCACCCGAAAATAAAAAATTATCAATTGATGTTGTATCCCAGAAATCGATCGTATCTATAAAAAACAATGATAATTTGTGTTTACCGCGCGTGTTAGTGATTGGTGAGGCTTATATAAAATTACGTGCGAATGACTCGGACGAAATTCGCAAAGAATGGAAAATAATCCATGACGGCCGGCGAAAGTTACAGGAAGATCAAGTCAAACGCTTAATACAATTTTCTAACGTACGTATCCCTCGTACGGCTCGTGGATTCTTCGAAATAGAAGCATTTCAAGAGTATTATCTTCTTCAGAACGTAGCTATTGTCGCTTATGATAAAACAACTTTCGGCAACGGCGAGCCTCCTTTTTTCGACGGTCGCGCTCAAGTAGAAACACAAGGAGAATTACAAAACGTTATTAATTTATGTTACGATCCACTTGCGAAACATTTTGATACAATTTTAAATGTGATAGGAGTAGCGAGGACAAGATTTTTTTGCACTTATTGCAATAAATGTTTTCATTTTATTTACCAACATAAATGTAGAAAAACTTGCTCTAAATGCTTCGTTTCTTCTGCTCGCTTATCAGACGGCGTCGACTTAATAAAATGCGCACAATGTCACAGGAAATTTTTCGGAGCTACGTGCTATAAAAATCATTTAGACGACGGAAGTTAGAAAAAAAAATAGAAAAATATGTGATCTAACACTTTATACGAGATGGTGTAAAATTACAAATCGTTATCGTGGGCGATACATGTGCGGATAAATTTGGTGTAAATTTTGTAAAAAAAATCATTTCATAAATGAAAATTGTTATATACAACCTATTAAAAACCAGCCCGATGGTCGAAGGAAAAAAGTAAATGGTGAATATTCGCAAGCAAAATTTTTATACATTTTCTATGATTCTGAAACGTGTCAAGATGAAGTATATTTAAATCATAGAAGCGCAAAAATTCATATTCCTACTTTGTGTGTAGTGCAACAAGTTTGTACTGATTGTATCGATAATGATGACGTCACACAGTTTTGCAACACTTGCGGTATTCGTGAATACGTCTTTCGAGAAGAGCCTGTTACGCGTCTCATTGAATTATGCGTTCGCGATAAAACAAATTTTACAGAAATCGTGTGCATCGCGCACAATGCGCGTGCGTTTGACGCGCAATTCATATTAAAGGAGCTGGCAGACCGCTCAGGTCAAGTTCTACCTGTTCTAGTGTTATTTTAAATGCACAAAATATAGTCTCTATCCGATATGGGAAAACTAAATTTATAGACAGCTTGAATTATTTTCAGATGAAATTGAGTTTTTTTATTTGTTGTTTGTTTTTTCTCCTCTCCATCCTCACCTTAGAACTAAGAATAAATAATTTCCCGCGCGTGCTGCATCAGCTGAAACGCATGCACAAAGTATACGCTTTTAACCCGGGGGCGAATATCATCTCATACACGCACGCGCCCGGTGTGAGGTATCAGCTGATGAGAACCGCGCGCTGCAGAATTAGCTGATAAAGAGCGCGTGCTCAAAGCTAAGCGAGTTCGCACGCCGCAACGCTACGAGCGCATCTATCCGCTGATAGAGCGCTCGTGTATAAGCTGATAAAGAGAGCACCCTTATAAGGTGAGAGGGTGCGCACCGCGCCGTGCCGCCGCGGGGCCAACGCCTGCCGGAGGTCACCGGTGAGACAGTTGGTTGTTTCATGCGAAAAAAAATGATAAACGCACGAGCAAATTGGGTTTAGTTGTCAGTCTCGAAAATGGATACGCGTTAGAAACATCCATTTACGTGTTGCGTGTGTGGACCTACCGCATGCGGCAAAACTCAGTTCGTCAAAAAATTTCTCACTAATTTACCGACAATCTGTAACGTACACTTCGATCGCATACTTTTTTATTACGCCGAGTAGCAAGAAGCCTACCGGGCGGAGGTGAGATTCGGTGGTGGTGGCGCACCGCGTATCGAATTTTGGGAAGGTCTACCTCAAGCGAGTGATTACTCTAACGATTGCGATAAAAAAAAGTTGTTAATACTCGATGATTTGATGCGTGAATCTTCATGCGATATTATATTAGATTTGTTCACGAAGGGCAGTCATCACAAAAATATTAGCGTTATATTCATAACGAAAAATATTTTTCATAAAGGAAAGTCACAGCGCGATATAAACCAGAACACAAAATACATCGTACTCTATAAAAATCCGCGTGATTCCGCTTAAATACAGCACTTGGCGCGTCAAGTGTATTCGGAAGATTCAAAATTTCTGCAAGAGGCCTACCTCAACGCCACGCGAACTCCACATACGTATCTTTTTCTCGATTTATCGCAAGACTGTCTCGATGAATTTAGATTTCGCTCTTGCATATTTACCGACGACAAAACGCACTACGCTTATGTGCCAAAAAATTCAAAGTTTCGATAGTTTAATTATATTTGAAGAAGGAGAGGGGCTGACGCAAGAAAAAGGAAATAGATACGTCAGACGCGCGAGCCCTCGACACAGTTGAGAGATAACGATGGCAGCAACACGGATGAATTCTAGACGCTGTTTACCTTATACTAAACGTTTTCCCAAAAAATAGTTGGCACTTTTGGGCGCACTCTCACACTGCGACGGCAAACAGCGTTCGGCTATCTTTTGCACGGCAGATAAATCGCTCGTCAAGTGCATATGCGAGTGCGCATTAAACGTTTTACATGAAGTAGTGAAATTGAGAGATTGCAAGAAGAAGCAGTTGAATAAGCACAAGCACGTATTGCGCAGATTAATCAATCGAAAGTCATGAAGCTGGAAAACTAAAAAACGCGCAATAGTGCAGAACGGAGGATCTTTTTTGCCAGCTCTTCTTGCGTCAGTCGTATGCGCACTCATGTCTAAACTATCTGGAGGAGGAGGAAAGCAGTGAAAAAAAATAATCAGAGAAGCAGTATGAAACGTGCTCGTAAAATGGTAATTGTGTCTCAAGACGAAATCGAACGCGTGCAAGCAGTCGAAGCAACGAAAAATATTGCCCCGAGCGAAGTCTCCGGTGTAAATTCCGTGCAAGCGCCCGGTGACAATTTGACCAGATTAGACGCCGAAATATTCGATATTCTTCACTCGAAAAAAGGGGTGAAGAACGTTTACGAAAAATGTCAAAGTTACTTACAAGTTTTGCGAAGTTATCTTTTTTTTCCGTGAGAGCGAGCACAGCAGCAGCAGCAGCGATACACAGCGAGAAATCGATGAAATTGACGAGACACTAGCCCCACTCACCGAAGAAGCCATTATCTATGGTGTACCCAAAGGGTATCAGCGCAAGGTACAGCTTCTGTTGCGTCATTGGAAAACAGTAGCACCCGAACGTCTGAAGTGGAGCAATGCCGGAACAGTGAGTATAGATGGCCGCACGGTAGAGTGTTCAAATATTATAGAATTACTGAACGATGTAGTTAGAAGGGGAACAAATAACGACGAAGAAGTACCAGTTGGACGCATGAAGTTTTCTAAATTTGTTAAAACTTCTGATACCCCGACGAATTTAATAGGCAACAGCAAAGTTTTAAAATTGGCAGAGTACTCACAGCGCCTTTGAATACGGCCAAACGACGACTGAATAAGGAAGACGCGAATGCAGAGCCGTCTCCCGTGCTTACGAGGAGAAGAAAGGCTGAACAAAGTAAAAAAAAAAGTGCTTACGATTCCCAATATAAAACCCGCACGCACTCACACGCGCACATGCGCACACGCGCACACGCACGCACACACGCGCGCACGCACGCACACACGCGCGCACGCACGCACGCATACACACACACACGCGCGCGCGCGCGCGCGCGCAGAGACATGATGTACGAGAAACAGTATTACGATCTCTCGCACGAGTCAGGATACGCGGGTGCAAGAAATCTCGTACGCGTAAATAAAAAAAGAGAGGAAAATCCAATGACAAGTCTAAAATATACGCATGGCTTAGTAACCAAGACGCTTACATGCTTCATTATCCTATAAAACGAAAATTTCCGAGACTGCGCTACAACGTCGCGGACGTGTACGACCTGTGGGAGTGTGATTTACTACAGTTAAGCTCGATAAAAGACTACAACGACCGTTTCTGCTATATTCTCGTTGTTGTGAATGTGCTCAGCAAGTATGCGTGGGTCGAACCATTGCGCGATTAAACATCGCGCAACGTTGCCGGCGCGTTCGAAAAAATTCTAGACAGAGCGAGCCCGCAAGTACCGGTGTGTTTACAATCCGATCGTGGCAAAGAATTTGTTGACTCAGCTTTTCAAAGCCTTCTAAGAAAATATGACATACAATTTAGAGTAGCGCGAAATCCCGATATCAAAGCGGCAGTAGTCGAGAGACTCAACAGAATAATACAAGAGCGTATGTGGCGCTATTTCTAGCACAAAAATACAAAAAAGTATGTCTAAAGTTGAAGGTTTAACGCCATCCATTGTTATTCCAAAATGTTATTGAGTACGATCGTAGGAGGCAAAGATGTGAGAAGAAAACGACTTTTCTAATTGTGGCAACGTTTCGTCGGCTATTTACGCCAACCTCATTAGGCCCTTTATTCAAAACACATATTATTTATAACTTTTACATAAATTTACATAAACTTTTGAGTAACACATTTTTTATTTTTTATATTACTTAGCCTTATAGATCAGATATAATCCGTCATCAATCAGATGTTATTTGATGACTAAAACCATCAACATTAATCCCATGTTTATATACATGCGTACAGTGTTTACCTTATTTTGAATATGACTATAATAAATTAATAACGGGAAAATACGCGGTACTTAGTTTTTGAAGATCTTCTTTTTTATTAATACTTTTTTCATTATTTTTTATGTGAATAATTTCCGAAATCAATCTTTTTAAATAATTACTTTCAAAATCTAAAATCCGCGTATTATCCCAGTCAAATTCATGTTTATTTTCTACTTGGTATATACTAACCACCGAATCTTTATTTTTATTTTTCTTATGTTCATTAATACGAGTAATTAAGGATCTTTTTGTTTCACCTATGTATGTAGCCGGACCATCTTTGCAATTAAATTTGTAAACAACATTTGTGCAATCCCATTTTTTAGTTACTTTCTTACCTAATTTTATGATAGGAGTTAAACTCTTTTTTATCAATGGGATTGTGCAAATGTTGTAAGACTTAAGTATATTCGATAAACAATTAAAATTATCGTTGTACGGAATAGAAAGTTTCGGTAGTTCTACATAATAATCTTTATTGTCAACTATGTTCGTACGAAACCTTAATTTATTCAGTCATCTTTGTATATATTTTCCAATAAACCACCGTGGATAATCATTATTCAGTAATATTGCTTCTACATATTTTAGGTTTTCAGTATGAAACTTAGAATCAGACAATAATACCGCTCTATCCACTAAGTTATATATAATATTCATTTTGTTGACTTGAATGGTTTGAAAAGTAATTGATTAAACGGACAGATGATGTTGGTTTTTGAAACTAGTTTGTCATGATTTTGTTATCTTGCCTAATTAACGTCAAATCTAAAAAGTTATTTCTATTGTTGTCTTCTAACTCATAAGTAAATTTTAAATTATGGTCATAAGAATTAAAACCATTAATTACTACGTCAATTTGTTGTTTCTTCACACAAAGAACAGTGTCGTCCACGTATCTAAAATAAAACAAAGTGATACAGTCAAAATTCTTTTCCAATTCGTATAGGCGATTCCTTTCCAAATCATCCATTACAATATCCGCAAATAAAGGGGAAATCGATGAGCCCATCGGTGTGCCAAAAATTTGTTGGTATATTTAGCCATTAAAAGTAAAAAACGTGTTATTGAACAGAAAATTTGTGCATTTTTTAATCTCGTCCAGTGGAATATTTCAATTTGAAATTGTCGATGTATGACTTGTGCATTTTTTAATCTCGTCCAGTGGAATATCTCTATTGGAAATTGTTGATGTATGACTAAAATTGGAACCAAGTGTGACAATGTCAATAACGTCGGCTGGTATTTGAATATCCGTTAGATTCTTAAGCCAAGTATCCTTATTATTATTTACAATTGTCGTAGGTTTTTCACGGTTTAGTTTACACATATGTATCAAGTGCGATTTTTCACGAATTTTTTTGCTCTTAAGCGATGTGAATGAGAAAAATTGATGTATAGTTACCTGTTCCAATGTGCTTCGTAAAATTTTCTCTTTTATTATACCTAATTTCTTTTCCAAACAGGTAATATGGAAGTTTATGTCACGAATTTCTAATCGTAATAATTTTTTAGCTAAATACTTAGTGAAATAATTGAATTTTTTTCAACAAAGATTATTGTGAAATGAAATATTACGAAATTTTTTACTTATATTTTTTATATGTTGTGGTATTTTTTATATGTTCTAGAGTGCAGAAAATTTGGAATCATGAAAATGTCATTGTGAAGAGTTTCACGTGACGGAATTCAATGATAACATTTATCGTATTTTTGGCATTGAAAATTTCGTGACTAAAGCAATGTTCGCGACCATCAACGAGGGCACCAGAGACATTGAGGGTGTTAGACCTGCTTCATTGTCCTGTGCTATTTCAAATCAAATCTACGTTTACACGGACATTTGCGAACCACACACAGTTGGCGACACTCAAGCATCTCTTCTATGTATAGTTTCAGTCACAGATCCAAATTACAAATTTGGTTGTAACTACGTGCAGCGTTTTGCTCCGATACATTACATTCCGTTACTTTATCACAATTTCCACAATATAGTCATAGATATAAGAGATCAGCACGGCCAGCCTATACCATTCGAGTATGGTACGTTGACGGTTACGCTACATTTCAAACGCAACCACTAATAAATTATAGCTAATATTAGTTACTACATTCAATGCTACGACGACGAGCAAGTCGGGGGTGGGGTTAGGAGAGTTTTCGCTGGCTCTTCTTATCAAAGAGACCGAGGAGTGGGAGCATGGTTAGGTGACCTGTTTCGAAAAATGCTGCCTTACATCTCCAGTGGAGCGAAAGATGTAGGAAAAGAAATTATACGAGCGGGGCTAAATATTTTCGATGACGTGGTGAATAACGGTGTCAATTTCGAGGAAGCAGTGAAGGTCAGAGCCAAAGAATCTAGAAAAAACTTGAAGAGAAAAGCAGCCGAAAAAATATCTGAGATGATGTAAGGCTCGGGTTATAAGACGCCTGCTCACAGACGAAAACGTCAGTTGGGGAAGACAAGCGGATTAGTTCGCATCACCGAGAAAAAAAGAAGAAGAAGGGACGAACAAGTGCAAGAAAATGGGGCAGAGTCAACAAGAAGAGGAAGAAGCCCACTTTTAGAAATATGGCCTCTAGAAATAACGACCTCTTCGGCCCGAAGTAGAAAAAATGGCGTTCTTACATTCACACTCGACAGAATGTATGTCCAGTGAGTTAGATATTTTTTCTCTACCGGCGACTCAAACTTCCATAGAGCGTAGAAGTTTCTTACACTACAAGCCCGTATCATCGCTCTGCGACAAAGGAGATGCTCCCATAGAGTTTGTGGTGCCAAGTGGTAGTGAACATTACATAGACCTTGCACACACGATGCTTTACATTACATTCAAGCAAAGGTTGAACCAATAAAAGGCGAAGCGGAAAACGTCAAAGTCGCGCTAGTTAACAATTTTCTTCATTCGCTATTTAATCAAGTCGACGTTTTTTTTTAATCAATAACTCGTTTCGCCTCCCAACAACGCCTACTCCTATAGAGCTTATATTGAATCGTTGTTGAGTTATTCTCCGGCTGCTAAAGAATCGTATTTAATTACAGCACTTTGGTACGATGATAAGTTTGACAACTTTGAAGCTGCTCCGAATATTCCTATAGACAATGCTACCGCGAACAAAGGAGCCCTATATCGTCAACATTACATACTTGGAGGGAAAACCGTCGATATGATTGGTTATTTGCATTGCGACGCATTTAATCAAGATAAAATGCTTATCAACGGAGTGGAGATGAGAGTACGCCTCATACAAAGCAAAGATACATTTTGCTTGATGGATGTGTCTGATGATAGTAAATTCCGTGTCAAAATCAAAGAAGTCAGTCTCATCATACGCAGAGTAAAGATAAGTCCCGGTGTTACTTGGGCACGCCAATGCCTTAGCTAAAGCTACAGCCAAGTATCCAATTGCACGTGTCGAAGTTAAGTCTTTCACGCTTCACACTGGAATTCTCGGGGACACTTTCGACAATGTCATCTCCGAGCAGCCGCCTAAAAGAATAATTAAAGGTTTCATAGACAACAAAGCGTTTAATGGAAATCGTAAATTCAATCAATTTAATTTTCAACACTTTTCGATAAATTATCTTTCATTGTACGTTGATGGAGTACAAATTCCAAGTAAACCGTTACAACCTCGCTTTACCGGCAACAGTGGTCTCTACATAGATGCTTACCCTACGCTGTTCTCGGGTACAGGTATACATTTTCTCAACGAAAGCAACGGCATCAATCGTCACAATTACGCACAAGGAAATTTTCTGACAGCCTTTTACCTAACACCAGATTTATCAGCACACTGTGCTACGCACTGGAACCTCGTGTGCTCGGGTAGAGTACGCGTGGAAGTGCGATTCGATGGCGCTCTCACTAGTACCAAAAATTGCATCATTTCCGCAGAATACGATAACGTGCTGGAAGTCGATTCGAGCAGGCATATCCTATCGGATTTTAGCGCGTTAAGGGGGTCGGACAATCAATTTTTTTTTTTATTACATATTTTACTAAAAAAACACTTGTAGAATATGTCCCAATTAGTTTTAAAGCATTATCTTTTTCTGTTTTAAGAATATACACAAAACACCGATAAAGCTTTTCATTTGTTTTTTGTTCAAATTACATTTTTCCCCTTGTATACATAATTATATAATCATATATTATTTCTACTAATTTTTTTTTCATTTCACTGTTCTTAATATATTTAAAATTCTCACTCTAAATATCTGTCTGTATATACTTTAGAAGATCCAAAAATAATATTTTAATCATTAATACAAAGATAAAAAATAAATATAATTTATGGACGGTATTTTTGACAAAAATAAAAATTTGATTTTAAAACTTATATAGCAGTTAAGTTGGCACCGTAACAACCTGGCTTATCAACGACAGCCTCTTACAGGCTCACAGCTCACTCCTTTATTGTAACAGTGAATCCACATTGCATGCCGTATACCGTATGCCGTATGCCGTCAGAAAAATAGTTGTTATCCGAAATCTATAATATTTATAACTCTATGGTTACAATTCCTATAGGGCCTTCACACAGCTCTGAGGAACAGATATAAAGTACAAGAATAACATGGGTTATACATCTATATATACGAAGAACAGCAAGGAACAAGACTCTTGTTCCTTGTGTATCTCGCTGTTCCTCATATATATAGACATACTAACCCATGTTATTCTTGTACTTAAAGGGCGCTACAGGCAAAAAGAAAAAGCAAAAGCACAGGAACAGATATAAGAATAACATGGATATGTATATCTATATATATGAGGAACAGGAACAGATCTAGGTGTTCCTTCTAGCTGTTCCTGTTCCTCATATATATAGATATACATATCCATGTTAATCTTACATCTGTTCCTGTGCTTTTGCTTTTTCTTTTTGCCTGTAGCGCCCTTTATATCTGTTCCTCAGAGCTGTGTGAAGGCCCATAGGATTTATAACCATAGAGTTATAAATCCTATAGATTTCAGACAACAACTTTTTTTCTGACGGCATACGGCATGCAATGAGGATTCACTGTAATAGAGCTGAATTTAACCTATGTAAAAGTCCGCAAGCAATGTAAACATGCACAGCTGTCATTTCATATAAACACTGTGATATCAGCATCAGCACCTTTTCTATACAAAGTGTTGTTTTTAATTTTCATTGTTTCCAAAGGATTTTGGAGTAAACATTTAGTGTATTGTAATAAGTAAAAGTATTTTAAATCAGTTTTTAAAAGTTTTGAATAATACGCGTGACAGTTGAATTAATGTTTTAGAAATAGCTTTTAGTACTTGAACTTTTATTGGAAACTTTATACTTAAAATAACAGGGATTGATACTAAAGAAAAATTAAGTCTATATTGACTATTACAAAAAACATTTAGTGTACAGATTTAATCAACTTTTAAAGGAAGCGAAAGATATGCTATTGTGCAGAAAAATGTTATGGAACCTTCGCTTCTGTCAGAAAGCTACCATTATCAGCCATTTCCTGAATCTCACTATGATATAATTGACATTTTATTTTCTGAAGTAAAAACAGTTATGCACTGCAATAAATATGTATCAGTCGTATTTTCTTTATTAAGTAATAATATTATATGTGAAAAAGAATAATGAAGGACAAGTAAAGAAGTTCACCTTATCAGACATTAAAAGAAGATCAATATAGGAATGTTGCTGCTATAAACATTTTTTTCAAGCATTTGGCTATGGCGATACTGGCTTCATTCCATGCATGAAGGATTTTGGATTTCTCAACACATTCTTTATTTACCTCAGTATATGTACAAGAATCTAATATATGTGATAAAGATTATTAAAAACATATGGATTTAAAAGCACCAAAGGATCTACATATTAAACCACTTAACAAACTTGACTGACTGATGTGGATATGACTGTTACGCGTGCTCATAGCTTACAAGTCTGATAGATCGTATACTGAGGTACCAGAATATTTGTTTTAAATGTAAAATATTTTGAGCGAAAAACAATATTTTTTTGTATTTCAGGGCAGATGGAGTTAAGAAATAAAGAAGAAGAAATAAAGAAGTATTTTAGTAATTTTATCTTTAAAGCTGTTTTCTACATAATGTAAAATTTTGAGCTCTGCCGTCGACTCCAGATTCAGGAACTGCATATATTTTGATGGGAGAGGTCCTAAAATTTTGGTATTTTATATGTCTATTGGCTGAAGAGTTGTATGTATAATTTATTTGATTAAATAATTTTTTACGGTCAAAGATTGCTAAAAAATCTGGATTTCACTTAAATTTAAGATTTTTTAGCAATTTTTGACTGTAAAAAATTATTTAATCAAATAAATTGGATACGTACAACTCTTCAGTCAATAGTTATACAAAATACCAAAATTTTAGGACCTCTCCCATTAAAATATATGCAGTTCCTGAATCTGGAGTCGACGGCAGAGCAAAAATTTTGAAATGGCCATATATTTGGTTAAATTCGATCAAAATTTTTTTTTGGGTCTCATTTTATCATAAATTGAATATATTTTTAGGATATTACTTCTAAATATTTCTAATTATGAAAATTAATTTTTTTCAGGTCATTTTATGAAGAAAATTGTAAAGGTGTCTGACCCCCTTAATGTAAGAGGAAGGAGAAACAAGAGTAGTGGGGATAAGCGTTTATAAGAAATGAAATGCCAACGCGTGAGGATCAGTTGACATTTGCTCTTTTACATGGCGATACACTCTCGCGCTCACTACTTAAATTATGGATTTCATTGTCGACATACAAGGTTTTCGTCATAGTCGGCCATTGGATAGTAGCTCCACCTTGTAATTTTTTGCATTTGCCACCAGACATAAAGACGACAAACAACTATTGCACAGTTTACGTACACGGAATACAGTGATTCGAAGGTGACACATCATTGCGACGCATGTGCCATTATCTCTACAAAGTTGTCAAGTAGGCAATTATGGATTTCATTGTCGACATACAAGGTTTTCGCCATAGTCCGCCATTGGATAGTAGCTCCACCTTGTAATTTTTTGCATTTGCCACCAGCCATAAAGACGACAAACAACTATTGCACAGTTCACGTACACGGAATACAGTGATTCAAAGGTGACATATCATTGCGACGCTTGTGCCATCATCTCTACAAAGTTGTCAAGTAAGCAACTTTAGTAGGCAGAAATATCTACGTGCGCGAGGATGAAAAATGAAGATATCTCGAGAACGTGCTTGGATGTTGCGTTATAGATCTCGAAGAGTGACGATCGCCCACGTTTAATAAATTAGAGATACTGTTTCCGAATTCCTTAGTGTGTCATATCGAAAAACATATAGAAAATAAAAAAGACTTTTGTGCGCTTTTCAAAGCAAACATAATAAGAAAATGGATGTACAGTATACTTCAAGAAGAGTGGCACGAATCAAATGAAATCATACAAAGCGAAAGATTTTACGCAGCTCTTTGCAAGTATCGTAACAAACGCAGAAAGGCTTTTCGCTTTGATCAACGAGGCGGAGTAGATGTAACCGACGGAGACGACGAAGATAGCAGCACACACACGGAAAAAAGGAAACGACGGCGACGACGACAACAACATCAACATCGTATTCAGTGAGAAGGTACCGAGTGAAGAGTTTGTAAATCAATTAGAAGATGGACACGAGAACAATAATGCTTGCGATACGTGCGATAAGAGCGAATACAATAGGTGTGTATGCTGCTGATCACATTCCAAAAATTTTAAATCAGTCCGTGGCCATCGTAACTAATCTAGATAGAGAAAATAAACCAGGATCACATTGGGTAGCCATTTACATAGAAAAAAATGGATACGGAGTATATTTCGACAGATACGGACTCGCCCCCACCTCACCACACCATCTTGATCTTCTACGAAGGAACTGCGAGCGTTTCTAGTGGAACAAAAAACTATTAAAAAGTTTTAATTCAAAAGTGTGCGGTGAATATTGCATTATCTTTTTGCATCATATGTGTAGTGGTAGTTCTTTACGCGCGTTTTGCCGCATCTTTTCACACAATACATACAGAAATGATGAGATAGATGCTAAATTTTATAAAGTTATTTCACAAAAGCGAACAAGAAAGGCGGCGAATCCTTACCGGAATCGTTTTCAAACATGTAACACAAAATTATAATTTTTTTGTCATCCTAGATATAAGAGTAAAATATGTATACTTTTGTAAGTTACTCGTAAAATAAAAATTGTATTAGTAAAAAATTTACATTTAGTGTTAGACTTTTATTCATATCGTCACTTACCTAATTCCCCTGCATGATTTCAAGCAATTATCACAGTATCTCTATTTTGGTTATTTTCATATCATGCGTTCACATTGGCTGCGATTGTAACTAAAATTTTTATCGTTTTATCGCGTAATACAAAGCTAAAAGTAAGGTTAGATTACATGTAAGAATTTATTTCTTCGTCATCTTTACCGGTAACTGTCATTTTTATCTCGTATTCGTTACTGTTTTAAGCTCTCGTCATTTCAACGTACTCTTTTATTGGGAATACGACGCGAAAGGTTATGTTATATTCAAGAATTTATATCGTATCAGTTACTGTTTAAGCCACGTGTCATTTCAATGTACTTTTTTATCGCTAATACACGGAAAGAAGTAGGCAGCTCTATAGGCCGTGTAAAGCAACGGTGCGAGCAGCGTGCTCTTTGCAGCGCGTCGGGGCGTGCGCGCAAGTCTATACGGCGTACATCTGAGCATCGAGCTGGGACGTACATTTTGCACGGCCTATCGGGGTGCAAACGGCATGCGCCAGCTCAACTGCACAGTAGACGTGCTATGGCTGGCAGCGCGGCAGCGAAACAGACGACATAAACGAGAGCCGATAGGCTATACTACTATATGTATACGTAAAGTATAGTCTGCCTCTTTGAACCTTTTTTTATATAAATCTTCGAGTTTATTCTTGTGCATGTAACCTGAATCTAAAGGTTAAAATTCTATAAAAGTACAATGTCTTTCTTTCAAATCCATTTGTTTAAACAAAAAAGCGTAAAATAATACAATATTTTTTTTTACATTAAATAATTTTTTCTTAAAAATCGAAGTAGTTTTAAGATTCATAAGTTAGAGTTATAAATTATCTCAATGTTTTTTTTTAGTCAACGATTATTTATAGTGACACATTTAAATTTTAAGTTAAAGTTACACTTGTTTACATTATTAAACATTATTTGTTATGATAAAACATGCACGTCGGTTTGTGTTATAAAAATATAAATAACTTATATATTCAGTTAAAATTAAAGTATTTAAAAAAAACGATCTATTCATTATAGATATAATTTAAATAATTTGATTAATTTTTTTATAGAAATCTATTCTTTCTTTTTCCATTTTAAAAATCGCTTTTTTTATGAATGACCAAACATGTGGAAAGGCGACCGGATAATCAGTTTTTAAAATGAAAAAAATTTATATTAAGAAAACTCTATAACCAATAATATGTTATCTAAATCTTAATATAATATTAATCTTTATTATTATTAAAAAATTAGCGAAATTGCTTAATACATAAATAGGTTTCTATTATTTGAATCCCTTTTTGTCGGAGTATCTTCTTTTTCTTCGAATTTGTATATGGGTAGTTCTCTGAGAGATCGTGCGAAAAAAAAATTTTTTCTTTGTTATCCATCTAAATGTCTTCCTAGACATCCCATGAGTGCCCCTGAATTTTTTTAGATTTTTTGGAGCCCTCCAAAATAAGTTGTGGCATCATATATATTGCCAGATCTAGCATTTTTACCATTTTTGTTTGTTTTCAAGCCTAAATAACTCCAAGATGATGCAATTTTTGCAAAAAGTGATAAATACCTTTTTGTTGTAAATTTTCTCAATTATCAGAAAAAAAAATTTATTTCAAAGTCATTGGAAAAGGTTTGAAGGTCATTTTGACCATTCTAAGCCTTAAAATGAGCTTTTCAAAGGGTTTGATCACAGCTAATGTCAAACGGATAGTCCATAAAGTAGTGCTATCTTAAAATATAGCTGATATGGTCTCAGAATGTTGCAAGAAGTGATTTCCTTGTAAAAGTCCATTTTATCACCAAAAAAACTCCTAAATCAGCTATTATTGTACTCTTCCGCGTCAATAGATTAATTAAATTAACTTATAAATAGGCCAATATTACTTCTTATGTATACGCATGAAAAAAAATTTTCTTATAATTGAACACTCGAAAACCAACAACATGACCATTTTAGATTCCTATTCTGATAAGTAAGTAACTAACAACCACTGATTTCCTTCTTTAATTCTGTCAATTTTTTGACATTTTTGCTATATTATTTTTTCAAGCTACTAATAACCGGTTGATTAAAATATAATTTGCTCTTTTTATTCAAATATTTCTTCCGCTAAGGAACATGTTAAGAAGATCTCTATAATATTTACTTTATTTGGCAAAGGTCTATACCGCAGCTCCAAAAATATTAAAAAACTTAATTTTGACATGATTGACTTTATAGTTTACAAACTATAACGGAGTTCCAGGATAAAATACGGAGAAAATAAGAATCTCGGTTCTCCGTATTCTATCGAACTCGTTTGACTTTCGTTCCCGCGAATTCGTGCATCTCGAGCGTTTGTTGACATCGCTCGAACGATGTATTCGCGAGCTGCGCGCGGGGACTGCGCAACTTTGGCGGTTGCAAAGTCGCGCTCGATTCATTTTTGAATCAGATTCTCTCGGGCTGTCAAACCGCGCGTACGCGAGTTAATTTGATCGTCCGCGAAGAAAACGGTATCGTGCGTCCTCACCGGTGCAGAGCAGCACCCGTACATGTACCGACCACGAAGAGCAGCGCACGTGAGCAATCCGAGCCACTCCTGGGATCCGAAGCGTCGGTAGGTGAACACTGGACGTTAGGACTCCAGGATTGGCTTGAATTGCTCACGTGCGCTGCTCTTCGTGGTCGGTACGTGCACGGGCGCTGCTGGGGGAGGGGAGATTCCCCGATTTCCTCGCAGTCCGAAGAATCCGAGAACGCGAGTCGCTCGGGGAATGCAGACCGCTCATGGATTTCGGACAGCTGTGCCGCAACTTTACCATCGCCAGCAATTTCAGCGTCCATCCACGAAATCGACGTCGCAGTAAGCACAGCCTGGGGGAGGGAGATCCTCCAAACTTCCCCCTGTTCACGAAGTCTGATACTCCACGTCGCTTGACGTATACAGACTGCCTGAAGGCACCGAACGGCTGTGCTGAATACTCACAAGCTCAAAACGACGGAGTAAATACAGTCTGGGGGAGGGAAGATTCTCCAAGCTTCCCCCTGTCCGGAACGTCCGATATAAGCCGCTTGGAGAATATATCAGAGGCGGACGGCTGTATTACCGACTCTCAGACTCCTGAAGACGAAGAACAGCCAAGCCTTCCAAGGAACAGCGAAAGAAAGATCGACAATCTGATGACGGCACAACTGGCGGACAGCACGCCGATTATCTTGCAACTCTTTGACGCATCAACGCAAACAGAAATTGAGCGTCGTTGCGAGTGTAAGTGTAATCGGACGCGCAAATTGCAGAAGGAGAAATTTAGACGCTTAAGCGAAGAAGTGAGACGGCTGCACGACGAGCTGCACAAGCTGCGAGTGCAAATGTCATCGCTTCATGATTCAGCTGCGTCTAACAAGATCCGAGTTGCAGGCGCAACCAAGCGCTCTGCCAAGTCGCAACCTCGATCGGGCCAAGGGACTAGAGACAACCTCAAGTCGTTCCAAAGCCCGCAAAAGTCCAGCTCGACAGGGAAAAAGGAGGCGTATGCATCGGCCACGCAACGACCTCCAAGGTCACCCAAAGGAGTCCAACACAAGAAACCCTCGAGCGGATCCAGTTCGAACCAAGAGATAAGTTAGTATCTGTGGACGACGGATTTTCTCGACGCCGCAAACGGCGGTCAACTAAGCCAAACTTGGCCACTCGAGAATACCGCTCATCAAGGTCGAGGGACACGCTCGGATCATATAACTCCTCACCACCGAGTCCAACCAGAAAATTGTGTTGGACGTGCCAATCATCGACGCATCTTCACTGGGCCTGTCCGAAGTGGCAACAGCGCCCGAAGAAGACAAGAAGACGAGACGACCTCCAAAACGCCCTTCCGAAGAGGAGCGAAGGCGGTCGTTGACCGGAGCCTCAGCGCCATGAGAGCCGACAGCTTCCGGTCCGTCAAGCGTCATACGACGAGTCCCGACCACCGTTGGAGTTCAGCGGACTCACGGTGAAGAGCGATCCACCGTGCGCATGCGTAGGATCCCTCGATGTGGATCAAGTGGTTGCAGCTTTGATGCAAGCGGTAACCAGCGCGTATCCGGGTCTGTCGCTCAGCTCGTCAACGCCGCCGTTAACGTAAAGTTGACGTCGTGTTGAACGAGAGCCTCGGTATCGAGTTGCTTCTCTCCCGCTATACAACGTCTGGGAGAGGGGTATAACGGAGTTCCAATATAAAATACGGAGAAAATAAGAATCTCGGTTCTCCGTATTCTATCGAACTCGTTTGACTCTCGTTCCCGCGAATTCGTGCATCTCGAGCGTTTATTGACATCGCTCGAACGATGTATTCGCGAGCTGCGCGCGCGGACTGCGCAACTTTGGCGGTTGCAAAGTCGCGCTCGATTAATTTTTGAATCAGATTCTCTCGGGCTGCCAAACCGCGCGTACGCGAGTTAATTTGATCGTCCGCGAAGAAAACGGTATCGTGCGTCCTCACCGTTGTAGAGCAGCGCCCGTATACGTACCGACCACGAAGAGCAGCGCACGTGAGCAATCCGAGCCACTCCTGGAGTTCGAAGCGTCTGTAGGTGAACGCTGGACGTTAGGACTCGGCCTGAACACTCCGAAGTCGACTGGAGGATAAGGTCTGACGCAGGAGCGGATTCGTGAGCGAGCGACGAGAGGAGTGCACTCCTCTCCCGGTAGGCCTCTTTGTACTTCCTGCGCAGCGATTTATTTGTGTATTTTCGACTCGCAGCGGCGAGTGGCCGGTGGTGCGTTCACCGGCCCAGCGAAAATAGATACCTTGATACGCCCGCGCCGAACGGCGGATCCCGTCTTCTTGTCGGCGCGCAACGCGACGCGTTTTTGATGTAAATGATTATTTTGAATAGACCTTGTTATTGTGCTGTGAAATAATTGAGGCTATTCTTCATTTATCGACCTTAATCTAACCTTCTCCCGGATACCGCCGCCTCCGCGGGAAAACGACTCCGCTGGTCGTTTTCATATCTGAGCATAGCGGCGCGCGCTTTACTCTTTGAGCGCGCGCTTTTAACTCAGCGATCCAATTAGTTGGAAAGCGAAGTTCGCGTGCGATCTTCGCGTTGTTTTCGGGATTCCAGGAGCAGATCCCCGGGCAAGTCATTTTAGTCTGACACCCGCGGCACCGTGTTCTAGGGCATCGCTGGCCTGTGGCTTTTTGGGATCTTACCCCAGAAGCCATCCCGTTACAAAACTATAGTTCTTCTTATTCAATAATCAAAATTTTAGTTGCATTTTTTACTTATTTCAGTATGCTAGTTGCATTTTTGACTTATGTCAGCATGCATATACTCTGAATTGACAACTTTAAATGCATACGCTGTTACAGTTGCAGATGAATAATTAATGAAACAAAAAATAACATTCTCATTAATGATCTTTGGATCGCTTTATTATCAATTCAGCTATAAATGAAAAACTTACCTGTTTCAAAATGTAATAGTATTACGTGTTCATAAATTAGTCTACTGCCCTTGAATAATATTACTACAATATGCCATTCAAGTGATTTATAGTGCAAGTAACAAAGTATACATACCGATTAAAAAAATTAAAATCTGTGAACAAGGAAAATGCACAATGTTCACAATCACCATTCATGGGCTTTGCGAGTGAAGGGCAGATCAATATGTTTTGAATAAATTTATTCAGAGGGCAGTCTTAATAATGGAATTAAAACTAGTGTGATAAAAGTGTATCTTTGAAAAATGAATGTAAAATATAAGATCATTATTTTATGCAAACAGGGCCCGTATCCCTGTGTGTTCAGTAAACCTCAGGAATTGTGTTTCATATTTTTTACTAAGAAATGACATAGTACAAACTGAAGCTACTCTATGACCTGAAGATTGAGCAGTATCCTTGTTCACAGATTTTAATTTTCTTGATCGATATGTATATTTATATTGAAGTAACGTTATTCAAGGTCAGTGGACTAATTTATGAATACGTAATAATATTACATTTTAGAATAGGTAAGTTTTTCATTTATAGCTGAATTGATAATAAAGCAATCCAAAGACCATTACTGAGAATGTTATTTCTTTTTTGGTTAATTATTCATCTGTAACTGTAACAGCGTATGCATTTCAAGTTGTTAATTCAGAGTATATGCGTGCTGACATAAGTAAAAAATGCAACTAAAATGTTGATTATTGAATAAAAGGAACTATAGTTTGTAAACTATAAAGTCAATCATGTCAAAATTAATTTTTTTAATATTTTTGGAGATGCGGCATAGACCTTTGCTAAACAAAGTAAATATTTATAGAGATCTTCTCTACATGTTCCTTAGCGGAAGAAATATTTGAATAAAAAGAGAAAATTATATTTTAATCAACCGGTTATTAGTAGCTTGAAAAAATAATATAGAAAAAAAGTCAAAAAATTGACAGAATTAAAGCAAGAAACCAGTGGCTGTTAGGTACTTGCTTATCAGAATAGGAAAGTCTAAAATGGTCAAGTTGTTGGTTTTCGAGTGTTCAATTATAAGAAAAAGTTTTTTTTCATGCGTAGACATAAAAAGTAATATCGTCCTAATTATAAGTTAATTTAATTAATTTATTGACTCGGAAGAGTACAAAATAGCTAATTTAGGAGTTTTTTTGGTGATCAAATGGATTTTTACAAGGAAATCACTTCTTGCAACATTCTGAGACTATATCAGCTATATTTTAGGATATATAACACTACTTTATGGACTATTCGCTTGAAATTAGCTGTGATCAAACCCTTTGAAAAGCTCATTTTAAGGTTCAAAATGGAGAAAATGACCTTCAAACATTTTCCAATGACTTTGAAATAATTTTTTTCTGATAATTGAGAAAATTTACAAAAAAAAATGTATTTATCACTTTTTGTAAAAATTGCATCATTTTGGAGTTATTTAGACTTGTAAATAGGTAAAAATGCTAAAAATGCTAGATCTGGCAATATATATGATATCACAACTTTTTTTGGAGGGCTCCAAAAAATGTAAAAAAATTCAGGGGCACTCATGGAATGTCTAGGAAGACATTTAGATGGATAACAAAGAAAAAAAATTATTTTTCGCACGATCTCTCAGAGAACTACCCATATACAAATTCGAAGAAAAAGAAGATACTCCGACAAAAAGGGATTCAAATAATAGAAACCTATTAGGTTGATTCTTCACGCTAATGGTAGTAGTATGTAATATAGATTTCAGGAAGCTGATGGCCAATCACTACCAGGTGTTTAAATATTAAAAAAAAATTTTATTAAACACAACGTTTCGGACATTTTTTTATGTCCCTCTTCAGGTGAAAATTTGTCAAGCTTAACTACTCGGAAGAATTTTCCGTTGTCACTGACAAAAATGTCCGAAACGTTGTGTTTAATAAAAAATTTTTTTAATATTTAAACACCTGGTAGTGATTGGCCATCAGCTTCCTGAAATCAATAGAAACCTATGTATGTATTAAGCAATTTCGGTAATTTTTTAATAATAATAAAGATTAATATTATATTAAGATTTAGATAACATTATTGGTTATAGAGTTTTTTTAATATAAATTTTTTTCATTTTAAAAATTAATTATCCGATCGCCTTCCCACATGTTTGGTCATTTATACAAAAAGCTATTTTTAAAATGGAAAAAGAAAGAAGAGTAGTTGTCAATAAAAAAACTAATCAAATTATTTCAATTATATCTATAATGAATAGATAGTTTTTTTTAAATACTTTAACTTTAACTGAATATATAAGTTATATATATATATTTTTATAACACAAACCGACGTGCATGTTTTATCATAACAAATAATGTTTCATAATGAAAACAAGTGTAACTTTAACTTAAGATTTAAATGTGCCACTATAAATAATCGTTGGCTAAAAAAAGAACATTGAGATAATTTATAACTCTAACTTATGAATCTTAAAACTACTTAGATTTTTAAGAAAAAATTATTTAATATCAAAAAATCATATTGTATTATTTTAAGCTTTTTTGTTTAAAAAAATGGATTTAAAAGAAAGTCATTGTACTTTTATAGAATGTTAACCTTTAGATTCAGGTTACATGCACAAGAATAAACTCGAAGATTTATATAAAAAAAGGTTCAAAGAGGCAGACTATACGTATACATATAGTAGTATAGCCTATCTATGTCGTCTGTCTCTGTCACGTACATGCGGGATGGGCCCGAGCGGCGCCCGGCGCTGCCACGCTGCCAGCCATAGCACGTCTACTGTGCAGTTGAGCTGGCGCATGCCGTTTGCACCCCGATAGGGCGTGCAAAATGCACGTCCCAGCTCGATGCTCAGATGCACGCCGTATAGACTTGCGCGCACGCCCCACGCTGCATAGAGCACGCTGCTCGCGCCGTTGCTTTGCACAGCCTATAGAGCTGCCTACTTCTTTCCGTGTACGAAGCGAAAGGTTATGTTACATTCAAGGATTCTTTCATCATCTTTCTCGGAAACCGTTATTTTTATCTCGTATTCGTTACTCTTTAACCCACGTCATTTCAACGTAATTTTTTATCACGAATACGAAACGGAAAGTAAGGTTACGTTACATTCATTATATTGCAACGTCATCACCCCGTTCACTGATTGGTTGAGGGAATTGAGACGTAACGGACTCATCAACCAAGGGGGAAAAACAGAGTACGGTTGGGACAAACGTATAAAAACTGGAGCCTGACATGCTATCCTCCAATCACGGGTATAAATTCCGCTTGAGAGTACGGTCACGCGTGGATATTCTAAATACGGTTGCATTTAACATGGACAAAAATGAAACAGCAGCTGTGCCTCCTGCACCAGCAGCAGCACCAGCAGCAGCAGCAGCAGCAGCTGTAACTCCACCACCGCCACTACCTCCACCAACAGCAGTACCGCCGCTACCTTCACCAGCGGTAACACAGCGAGTTATTGTAATAAAAATCCGGATCTGCCAAATCTCTTGCTCTCTACAATCTACGCTATCAGTAAGTCAAATTCAAAAAGAGTCGCTGTTAGATTGGATTACCACGCTGGATTTTATAGAGCTGTAGTGAAACTCTGTAGTTCGGGGTCTCCTGCAAAGTGCGTAACTCTCGAAAAAAACAGTTGGGAACTGATCGTCGACGAAAAGGATGCGATGATAGGGTATGTGCAAGATTCCTTCACCTTCTACGAAGACTTCGGTAAGCCTACACAAATATATCTTGCAAACCACGACATCAATTTTACAACGGCATACGTAGTGAGGTCCATCCTTATCGATGAGAGACCTAGTGTACCGACACCGAAGCTCGTGAGAGGTGACTTTCCCGAAGCGCAACCGGTAGACGAGGAGACACTGTTTCCAGACTGTTCTTCACGGTACGAGACACCACAGAAGAAAAGAAAATACGATACTTCACCAGGGTTCATCGTGCAGCAGGCTACTTTGAACGGCCTACGAGAAGTGCGCGAATGTGTCGATGAGTGGTTAAAACGATTAGAAGATAGTGCCGGATTTATAAATTAAAGTATCGATAACGTAATTGAGTTTTTAAAAGTTGAGTTAAAGAGAGAAAGCACTGAAAAGGCGAAAAATATTTTGAAAGACACTGTTGCGTTCAAACAATATTTCGCTTTACGCAAAAATGAAATTAATAATAGAGTAAAATTGCACATGAAATTCAGTCATATGAATAAAGAATTGTACGACATTTTTCTTGTGGCATTTTATGCTTTTGGCTTATCGAAGTTTGCTAATGATTTGTACGATTATATGTTCGCAAATTAATGTATATAATTTTTTGTAATATATCATTCGTATGCTTACACAAATATATGTTCAAAACTTTTAATTAAAAACCGACTATCTTTTTATTTCACCACCTATCCACCAATTCTCTCTTATAAAATTCGTAAATTTGCTTTTTTTGCTCTTTTTTTTTGCTTCCTCCTAGAGGAAGCTTTGTGATAGTAATTTTTTGAGTTCTTGTAAAAACATGTTATAAGTGATATTGGAGGTGTTAGGAACCAAAATACATGATTTTTGAATAATGTCTGTATGGATGTATGTGTGTGTGTGTGTGTATGTGTGTGTGTGTGTGGTGTGTGTGTGTGTGTATAGCTGGATCTCAGCTTCTACTCGATCGATTTTAATCAGACAGGTCTCATTTTGTTTTTTTTTGTATGATGGCGGGTCAAAAATCGGTTTCCGATTGGGCTGATTCGTTTTTGTTTTATTTCGAATTTTCGATTTTATCAAAATTTATTTTTGATTTTTTTTAATGATCGGATTTAAACTTTTGAATCGGATGGGTAGCATTCGAAAGAGCGTAAAAAAACCTATAATTAAAAAAAAATTCTCTAGCTATCACGGTTCTCTTGTTATTGATACAAGTGTGTTTTTTTTTAAAGCCTGTAACTCACAAACTAAACGGTCCATTTTTTTTGAGAAAAATTACGATAATGCACAATATAAATAGCTATAATCTGTAAAAATTTGAATCCATTTCTTTGGTTAGTTTTTGAGAAAAAAGTTGAAAAATGAAGAAAACGCTTTCTCTATGCCCGACGTTTACGGAAGTAAAATTGACTTAATCGCTTCAAAAATCCTTGTAGAGGTAGATTTTGTATAGTTCTCGGTCGAGTTCTTTGGGCAAAATATTTGGTCTAAAAATTTAAGAGACATTTGAGGTTAAAATTTTTTTAACCTTTTTTTCAAATCGTAATTTCTCGAGAACGGCTCTATGTATCTGGATCGGATGGGTAGCATCAAAAGATAAATAAAATACCTATATTAAAAAAAAAAATTTAGTCCTAGCTTGTAGCGGTTCGTTTGTTATTAACAAAAACAAAAACCTGCTTTTTTAAAAAAAAAGGTTATCAACAGGATGTACCTGAATTTATTATGGACATTTCAAACAAATCTCATCTTTTAAATTTTGTTATAAAACACCAAATATTACAAAAATAAGTTGCTCTATTTGTTAATATGCAAAAACAGAAACTACGGATAACATAATTATCACATTAGCGATACCACAAGTAAATCAATCCCAATCCCTACAAAACATAATTAATTATAATTTAAATAATTGGACAACATTAGATTCTGAATGCAATAAATGTAAAGTGAAAATGCAACAAAAAATTAATGTGAAAATTGAAGAAAAAAAAATTTTAATTTTACAATTACTATTATTTACAATGAATGAATCAAACAATATAGTCAAACTGAATAACTGTAAAATAACAAATATTGCTACCACGAATGTAAATATTGATGACAAAATATATAAAGTTTCGAATGCAATATTCCATCATGGTAATAGCATTGATGAAGGACATTATACAAATATGTTACGAAAAAATAATAAATGGATAAAAGTAGATGATTTAAAGGTAAAAGAACAAAGTTGGCCCAAATACAGTAAAGATTTATATGTTATTTTCCTAGAAGAGACGTGATAATATATTCTTGAATTATTTATTATTTTTTTCACTAATAATAAAATAAATGAAAGCAAAAGTGGATTAGGCCTTTTTGCATAATATTATTTTAAAAAATAATTTCAATAATATAAATTAAGTGTAAAGTTAAGGTGAAATATACATATTATATTATGCAAATGGGGACACCACTAAATACAAGGTTTTATTATTTTTTTAAATGTTTAAATTAATTTGTAAAATTTATATATCTCATATAATATTATTTTATATTATTTTTATTTAATATTATTTATATATTATTTTTATTTAAATAATTCATTTCAAATAAATCATATTTTCTAACATATAAAACCTTGTTTTCAGAAAATATAAACGCATAAATTAATTTTCGTAATACTATGCGTAAAATAAGCGAATATATTTATTATGATTTACGGGCATAAAGTTGAAATTTATGCTTAGTTGGAATAAATTAATATTAAAATATTTATTTACGTACTATAAGCGTAAAATTAAATTTTTCATCAGCAACCCATACACATATTTGCGTTTTACTTTATGTTTAGGTCTAAGGCTGCTCCATACTGTATCGATACACGAAAATATCGATGTATCGAAGGTCAAATATTGATATTTTGTATAGATATTGTAACTGTAATACATTAGTGTATCGATACTCAACAGAGCAGTATCGGCTTTCGATACAAAAATGCTTACTGTTTATCCTAATCCTAACCATAACAAAAATAAACCTAACTACCTCCAACACAGTTATTTTTTGCAACCTTCTTGTCTACTCCAGCTCACGCGCACTGCAGGCGTACGGGCGCACGTCCTCGTTTCTCTCCTTGGTTGGGAACAGGCGGGCACATTTGACGACTAATGAGAGAAGAGAAGCAAGCGCGCGCTGGATGTAGACGCTCCCTAAGACCCTAATGTTTAATTTACCCGCGTTAGAAGAGGTCGCTACATTCGCTGAGTCGAAACGTCGAACGTGTTTATAAATACGCATGCGCGGAGATCTTTCCAGCTGTTGTACTCTCGAATGTTTTTGAGCGGTCGCCGGTCAGATAACGTTATTATATGGAACTTCAAAGTTCGAACTTTTGGGACGCATTACGTAGCTTGAAGGTGATACCCGTTGAGAGAAGAAAATACAGAAAAAGAATTCGGACTTGCTTGGAAGAAATTACCGTTGATGACTAAAAGGTGTTGGATTTCGCAATTGCAGTAGTACTTGAATTTTATTATTTGTGCCAATTGGGTAAGATTATAATTAAATAATATTTAGTTTTCCTAACAATAACTATCGACTCCAAATTACATATGATAACCAAATAAATGAACCAATTCATCTTCTATTTCTTATTCCAAATATTACTCTTATCTTTGCAGTACCTTGTGGAAAAATATATCCTATTATCACTTCCCGTTTATTTCAAAAGTTATCTATTCTTATTATTTAATGTCTTTTAATCTTCAGAAAAAATCTAACAGTATACTATATAGTAGCATTTTTGTTTAACGAATTTTTATCCTGAAAATTATGAAGTGTGTATAAAATCTTTGTAAATTTTGTTACTAGAGGCCGGTCACCAGTAGCGTTATCGAGGCAGTAGACCGTGTATATCTTGCGTGTAGGCCCTGCAAAAGTTTACCTGACCTTTTGCTGAACATTATTTGTAATAATTATCTTCTGACATGAAGTTTTGCCAAAGTGGAGGTTAAGTTGAGCCAAACTTATTGTATTAATTATTGACTGATTTGAAGTTTGGCTAAAATTGGGATTAAGTTGCCCCAAACTTATTGGGCACCCCAATACTTTAGAAAAAGTTTCACAGAGCTTTGTATAAAGTTACTATAAACATCCAGATAAGTCATCCTAAACTTACGCTGAACGTAGTACCCAGAAATTTACGCAAAAGATATTCGTGTAAAGTCCTCATAAAGTTATTATAAAGTTACGCCGAACATTGAACTACGAAAATTTGAAGTTTGACAGCGTCCCATTGGCTACAGTTGCTGAGAAGTTATCCAAAACGTCAACTTGATACAAACTTTAGCCAAACGTAATTATTTTTACGCGGGTTACTCTACAAAATTGCTTCCTAGATTTACGTGCAACATCCTCATCCTAAACTAGTACGCATATTTCCATCCATTAAAATGATAAATAGTATCTATTTGATATCTACCCTCAATCACGAAATGTTTTGTTGTAATTTAAATTCAAAGTTATATTGTGCAATACATAATTGATTTTTTCTGTTTATTAGTGCCGAAGTCTAGCGAGGTTTGGAAGCATTTTGTACAACTTGAGCATGGCTTTAGCAGGTGTAAAATTTGCCAAAAAGAAGTAAAATCATCTGGCAATACGACGAATTTGTCATTACATTTACAAAGAAGCCATACAATGACCTTGCCAAAATCAGAATCAAGATCTGGTTCTTCTACGAAAAGAAAACATGTATGATATTTTTTTTCAGTATCTGAAATTAATAATGAAAAATGAATAAAATTTTATATTTTTTAAGGTATGTCTACAAGAGCAAAACGAAGTAGCAGATTCACAAACTGAGACAGCATCTCAGAATTCCTTACAAGTTTCTAATTCAGTAGCTCTAACCAATTCTGCTTCTGTGTTTACATCTGCTAATAAAAACCATATGCCAGTATTTAAGCCTAAACAAGCTAGAGTAGATGACAATTTTTCTAAACAGATGTCATTTCAGAGTAAGTTTGAAAAATAATTTACTATTAAAAAATATTTTAAAATATTGTTCAATCTTTTATATTATTTTTCATTTGATTTCAAAGGAAAAATAACATTTATTTATTTTGGGTGACAACTGCAAGTCAGTTATGATTGGTGTAAAGGACCTTGATGCTAGGCATACTTTTGAAAACATTAAAAAATGGCTTTTAGAAACCATAAACGAGTGGCATATAAATCATGACATCATCGTTTCGGTGATTTCGGATAACGCAGCGAATATTACAAAAGCAATAGTCGACGCGTTTGGAGTTGACAAATTTCTTCTTTGCTTTGCGCACACTCTTAATTTGGTACCAGGGCGAGTTTTTGAATCAAATGAAATTGTCAGTCCCTTAATAAAAAAAGAGAAGGCAATAGTAACATTTTGCAAGAAATCGATACCTGCGGCAGATGAGAGACGTAAACATAACGCATTAAGACTGATTCAAAGTGTAGAAACACGTTGGAACTCAACGTACTATATGCTAGAAAGATTTATTGAAACTTCTGAAACAGTTAGTCTTATACTGTTAAAGTGTACTGAAGCACCACCAATATTAACTGCAGTAGAATTACAGATATAAAAGAGTTCGTTCATTTATTGAAACCCTTTGAAGAAGCCACTAAAATAGTATGTGGAGAAGCATATATCACTTCAAGTAAGATCATTCCTGTTATCAGCATTCTAAAGAAAAAATTAGAAACATGTACGACTGAAACTGAAACTGCCGCAGGTCTAAAAGATGCTTTAATTGATCAATTAAATATCCGATTTAAACATATTGAAAAAATGTCATTCATTGCCATAGCTTGTTTTTTAGATCCTAGGTTCAAAAATATTCACTTTATTGATAAAATAGATTGTAGCAGAGCAATAGATAAAATATCAAAGGCTCTTGCTGAAACTGCTTCGAAAAAGGATAATGAATCAAACCAAGAAACTGAAGACAATAATACAAGTATTTCTAACAAAAATAATTTTTGGGATTTACATAATGAATTAGTTGAAAAAAATAATTTAGTAAAAAATTTTAGAAATGAAGGAGAACTTAATGATGAACTGAAGTATTATTTAAACCAACTTACTATTCCAATGGAAGAGAACCCAATCAAATATTGGAATAATGTCAATTCGCCTTTGTCTGCAATAGCTAAAAGATACTTGGTAATTGTTGGTACCTCTGTCCCTTCAGAGCGACTATTTTCAAAAGCTGGAAGAATCATGACACAAGAAAGAAGTTCCCTTAGCAGCAAACGTTTGCAGCAGCTTCTATTTTTAGGGTCATTATCCATGGAAGATTGGCTTTTTTAAATTTTCTTTTTTAAAACTTCAAAGATCAAGAATATAATTGTTAGTTTCTACTTGTACAGTATGTTTACTATAAGTGCACTAAAAATAAGTAATGTAATATAAAAATTGTAATTATTTTTAAATATAATTCACACCATTTTTAATATTAATGTAGTTATAAAATAAATGGTTATCAGTTTGATGTCAACGTAATTTAATATTATTTACAGTACCAGATTTTAAGACATCTTCCATCGCGCATGTATTCCAACTTTAAAGTTTAGGTATTTATACTTCAAAATAGTATAAGATGCAGAGTTTAAATAGGTTAAAGTTTATGTTCAATTATTCAAATTTTATTTAGAAATATTTAAGATTTTATATTGAAATTTTCAATTGACAACTAGCGGTATTTGAGGTTATCGTATTAAGGATTTATGGTTTTAAGATTATGTTCTGATTTTACGTGAGGTATAGATTTAGAAATAAAGGTTCGAATAAAAATTATTTTTTCCTTAAATTGTATCGATACGAGTAATATCGATATTTTTGGGCTGATATATCATGTGTATCAATATTTACGTCAATGATACGTATCGATATGCAGTATCGATATTTTCAGGAATATCGAACAGCCCTATTTAGGTCTAATATAACGAAAAATAATGCTCGCAAAACGAGCGTAAAGCGGACGTAAAGTTGTAACAAAAACTAATATTGGTTAAATGTAGCCAATGGTAGGTTTTGGTGTAGTTATAGAATTTGTAGCTAATGTCCGTACTACCAAGGTGTTTTTTATAAGTAAAACAATTATTTACAACGTTTCGGACATTTTATTACGTCCCTCTTCAGGTTCTAAATACAACAATTATACAATTATTTTTTACAATTCACAATAACTTAATTTCGCATTAATAAATAAAACTTACATTTAAAACGTATTGTCAGATTCTTTTACGGAAAGTAATCCGTTCGTCACTGCTTACAATTCGGATTTTTCGTCGTATTTATACAGATGTTACGCATATATGTGTGTGTATAAGACGCGCGTACAGTGGTGGGGATGCAATAGACGATTTTCGAGGCGACACAGCGGGTGTGCTATCAGGAGAGTATGTCTAAGTAGAGGGGGACCCCAACCAATGTTACAAAATTTTCGACAACGAGCAATCCTACGACAACGTGGGCGTGCGTGATAACTCTACCTCAGCATGTTCTCCTGTTCTCCTTCACTTGCTGCTTTCAGTATTTTCCTCTTATAAGCACATAAATTGACAATTATTTATTAGAGTGGTATATTCTTTTGGTAAACTATTAATTTCGAATTGTTTATTCATATATCTTGATTGTGTGTGTATGAATACAGCTTCCGAAAATAATCTTTTTCCTCTATTAATTTCTGTATCTAGAATTTGTACATTATTGAAATCTATTTTATGATTATTGTTTTTTGTGTGTAGATATAATGATGAATTATCGTCTTTCCTAGTGTATTTTATAGAGTGTTCATTAATTCGTACATTTAAACGTCTACCTGTCTGGCCAACGTACGAAGCCTCACAATCTTCGCAATTAATTTTATAAACAACATTCGCTTTATCACAGATTTTAGTATTATCTTTACCTAATTTAATAATATTATTGAGTTTATTCTTGGTACTATATATGATATTTGTATTGTGTTGTTTAAACAAAATATTCATGGATCTTTCTAATTCTTTAACATATGGAAGTGTAATAAACATTTTTTTATTTTTCTCATTGCATCGATTGTTATTACTATTTCTTAATTTATTTAGGCGTTTTTTTATATGAAATTCTGATAATTCAGGTGGATAATTATTCTGTTTTAAAAGTTCCTTGATAAAATTTATATTTTTATTGTGAAAAGAGTTGTGTGATAATTTAAATGCTCGGTCAACTAAACTATAAATAATGGCAATTTTATTACAAAGAGGATGTTGAGATAAATAATTTAAATATCTTCCGGAAAAAGTTTGTTTATGGTACCAATCTGTGATAATGCGTTGTTGATTATTGACAATAATTTTGATGTCAAGAAAACTAATACAGTTATTAAGTGGTAGTTCAACAGTGAACTGTAAATTTTGGTCATAGGAATTAAACGTGTTTACAGTATGATCAATCGTGTCTTTTTGTATACATAAAATAATATCGTCAACGTAACGGAAAAACAAGTGTAAAATGAAACAATACAATTTAATAACTAAAGTCAAAAAACAGCTTTTAAATACAGAAATTAGTGACATATACATACGTTTAGCTAGCATAAAAAAAGATATTACAAAAGTGAAAAAAACTTTGGAACATACCATCGATAATGATATCGTCATTCTTTTTGTTAATTATTATAATATAAAACTTAAATTTATTAATGTGCCTTTCAAACAAAAATTAGCAAAAAAATTAAATGATATCTATTACAAAAAATATAATAGTAATATAGACAGAGATAGATATAACGTTAATTTGAATAAAAGCAATGTCGAAAATCATAACACGCAGGTTATTGAACTGAGCGAAAATATACAAGAAAAGTGGTGTGTGAATGTCGCGGGCATTGAACTCCCGAAATATGTAATTGATCTGTTGAAACTTGGAGAGAAATTTAATTTTAATAACCGTTTTGACAACACACTAACATTGCAATATATAAAGAATTTTGAGATGTTCATAAATAATAATGATAATGATGAAACTGTTAAAACACTAAGGGGTACTTTTCTCAACCTATTAAAAAGACACTACAACAAAGAATTATCAAATGAAAACCATTTTGATAAACAGTTCAAAACAGATTTAATGAAAACAAAAGAATTTATAAAGCGAAATTCACAGTTACTTATCACTAGAGCTGATAAGGGAAATGCTACCGTTATAATTAAAAAATCTGATTATATAGAAAAAACTGAAAGCCTTTTTCAAGATAACAAGTATTATAAATTAGTCAAAACAAATCCTTTATCTGGTTTAGAAAGAAGAACTTATGAATTAATCAAATGGTTAAATAAGATTGACTTCTCGTTTACGGGAAAAAAGTTTGATTCTATTTTACAAAAGTCCAATATTGCAAAAGCATATGGATTGATAAAAATTCATAAGAATGGCTTTCCCATAAGACCGATAATCTCGGCTATAAATTCACCGCTTTACAACATCTCAAAATTCTTTACGAAGTTCTTATCAAACAATCTAAAACAACCAAATTCACATGTAGATAATAGTTTTAAACTAAGAGAACAAATAGATAATTTCCAAATCCCATCTGATTTTGTAATAATTAGCCTTGATGTAGTAAGTCTTTTCACCAATATTCCTGATTATTTAGTTTATAAAGCAATAGAAAAAAGATGGACACAGATATATAATAAAATTAATATGAATTGCACAGAGTTTTTACATATAATAAAATACATACTTAACAATAATTTTTTTCAATTTAATGGAAAATATTACCAACAAATTTTCGATTCAGCTATGGGTAATCCCATTAGCCCCATCTTGGCAGACATTGTCATGGAAGATTTGGAAATTCAAGCGTTAAATAATCTTAATACGAAACCTTTGTTTTATTTCCGTTACGTTGACGATATTATTTTATGTATACAAAAAGACACGATTGATCATACTGTAAACACGTTTAATTCCTATGACCAAAATTTACAGTTCACTGTTGAACTACCACTTAATAACTGTATTAGTTTTCTTGACATCAAAATTATTGTCAATAATCAACAACGCATTATCACAGATTGGTACCATAAACAAACTTTTTCTGGAAGATATTTAAATTATTTATCTCAACATCCTCTATGTAATAAAATTGCCATTATTTATAGTTTAGTTGACCGAGCATATAAATTATCACACAACTCTTTTCACAATAAAAATATAAATTTTATCAAGGAACTTTTAAAACAGAATAATTATCCACCTGAATTATCAGAATTTCATATAAAAAAACGCCTAAATAAATTAAGAAATAGTAATAACAATCGATGCAATGAGAAAAATAAAAAAATGTTTATTACACTTCCATATGTTAAAGAATTAGAAAGATCCATGAATATTTTGTTTAAACAACGCAATACAAATATCATATATAGTACCAAGAATAAACTCAATAATATTATTAAATTAGGTAAAGATAATACTAAAATCTGTGATAAAGCGAATGTTGTTTATAAAATTAATTGCGAAGATTGTGAGGCTTCGTACGTTGGCCAGACAGGTAGACGTTTAAATGTACGAATTAATGAACACTCTAAAAAATACACTAGGAAAGACGATAATTCATCATTATATCTACACACAAAAAACAATAATCATAAAATAGATTTCAATAATGTACAAATTCTAGATACAGAAATTAATAGAGGAAAAAGATTATTTTCGGAAGCTGTATTCATACACACACAATCAAGATATATGAATAAACAATTCGAAATTAATAGTTTACCAAAAGAATATACCACTCTAATAAATAATTGTCAATTTATGTGCTTATAAGAGGAAAATACTGAAAGCAGCAAGTGAAGGAGAACAGGAGAACATGCTGAGGTAGAGTTACCACGTACGCCCACGTTGTCGTAGGATTGCTCGTTGTCGAAAATTTTGTAACATTGGTTGGGGTCCCCCTCTACTTAGACATACTCTCCTGATAGCACACCCGCTGTGTCGCCTCGAAAATCGTCTATTGCATCCCCACCACTGTACGCGCGTCTTATACACACACATATATGCGTAACATCTGTATAAATACGACGAAAAATCCAAATTGTAAGCAGTGACGAACGGATTACTTTCCGTAAAAGAATCTGACAATACGTTTTAAATGTAAGTTTTATTTATTAATGCGAAATTAAGTTATTGTGAATTGTAAAAAATAATTGTATAATTGTTGTATTTAGAACCTGAAGAGGGACGTAATAAAATGTCCGAAACGTTGTAAATAATTGTTTTACTTATAAAAAACACCTTGGTAGTACGGCCATTAGCTACAAATTCTATAAAAACTAATATTAATCTCAAAATACAAAAGCTTTATATTTTCTTTAAAAAAAAAACGCGCCATGATATCTACCGCTAGGTGGTGTGGAAATGATATCAAAACAATAAATAGATGATAATAACGTATATTTTCCATGCGTATGTTTCTAAGCCGAAGGCGATGACGAACGATGAGCGTTGAATTTTTGATTAATAAATGGAAAATAAATGGAAAATTCTCAAAGACAAATAAATTTTTTTAACTTTGAAAATTTTTGAATCAAAGCTATAACAAAATTTTCTGCTTTTTTTTAATAAAAACACAAGTTTTTTTTAAATAACTTTTTTTATCAAAAGAAATAAAGGTAATCTCTTGAAATTTTAACTAAATAATAATATATTGTAATAAATAATTGTAATAATTGGTTAAAATTTCAAATTGATCAAATATTCTCTGAGATATCAGTATTAAAAAACATTAAAAAAAAATTTTTAATCTCGAATATCTGGTCGTGATGATCATTTTTTTGTTTTTTTTTTGTGGGCAATGAATTTTTTTTTTTGTAAAATATAAAATTGTATAATAATAATTGCTTTTTAATGATAAAAAATAGAAAAAGTCAAAATAGAAAGTCACAAACCATTTAACATAGTCTCACTGTATAAAATAAAGTATTAAATTTTAAATATTGGAATTAAAAATAAATTAAAGGAATCAGTAAATTAAGTTTGAGGAAGCTACGTGCCAATGAATTGGCAGCGGTTTTTTTATATGTTGTGCAATTATTAATAATAAAATTATAGTAGTGGTAATTTCACTTGCAAATTCATACTAAGAAAAACGCTCAAAGAATAATTTATACACTCTGTAGCTCGCGTTAAGTATATCGAAAAAATAAGCGACTTTTGATTGTCTTGCGAGAACCTCGTTGTAAATCAGACCAGAGTGGTTTTCAGTTGGAAATGCATTCTGGTCGATCTCTTGCTTTTGAAGTAGGAAAGACAGTACAGTGCCCTATACAGTCGGTCACATCAACAACTCATAGCTATACTGTACAGCCGACAGTTTCAGTCAAAGGAAAGTTACTATCGCCATTATTTTTAGTATTAAAGGAACGAAGCGGAGAATTCGGACCAATTGTTTCACAAAATTTGTTTGTGCCTACAAACGTATATGTTACATCCTCGACATCTGGAAAACTTAATTCAAGTAAAGTCATGTTTTATTAATTTCTAAAGACAAAACGTTAATTATTTCGCAAGACACATTTAAATAAAATCAAAATTTGTACAACTCTTTAAGGCGTGGCTAAAAGAGGTTTATTTTCCTCAATTTGGACCTACAAGCATGCTGCTAATTGATTCGTGGAGTGGTCATTGTCCAACGGTTGTACAGGAAGTTACGTCACACGATAAAACACTACATCTCAAGATGATACCTACAGGAACGACTGGAAACATCCAGCCGTTAGATGTACATGGATTCCGCACATGGAAGAACTATGTTAAATATTTTTCAGACCATTTTATGCTCATAGACGAAGACTTAAATTTACATTTGAGAAATAATATAATTAAATTACAGTATTTGGTTCATAACCAATTTTCATCTCCACGATATGAAAATCTATTTAAATATTCCTGGTATATAAGTGGGTATCTTGTGAATCGACCAGGAGATTTCGATGACCCCGTAAGTTTCAGTTTCGGAGATTCCAGTGCAACGCATTGTGAGATCAATGGCTGTAATAATGTTGCAATTGTTAGATGTTCGTGGTATAAAAAATCTTTATGCTTAAAACACTTTTTTGAAGAATATCATTATTGTACAACTTAAAATCCACAATGTCTCGAGCTATTCGATATAATATATAATACACTATTTTGGAGGAGGGATGAACTTCCGGAGATAATTTTCATTCCTTCAAAATGTATTATTCACAGATAAAAAATATAAATATTTTTCGCTTTTTGGTTCACTACAACATAAAGTTTAAATAAACATGTTATTGTTCTTACGAGATACGACTAAAAATTAGTTTTTCCAAAAAGCTTTACAATAATTCGTTTAAACAAATAGTTTAATCAAACTATTTTTGCAAAATTAATGATAATTTAGTATTTCGTATTGCCGGAAAGCACTAAAATTACATACCCTTTGTCTGCGTTATTGGTCAAAATTTTATGGTCATTAACGGTGAGAATGTTAAGTTACGTAGGGGTAGTTCTTAACAATTAAGAATGTCTATTTTACTTTTTGAAGAATGCATGTGACCGTAAAAAAACATTTAGAGAAAAAACTTTCTAAAAAAAAATTATATTTAATCTTCCATTGCTTAGTTAAGAACAAAAGGGGGTAGTATACTCCCCAAAAAGATATATTTTAGCCAAAACCACGAGACAGATCAACTTTGTATTTTAATATTCTTTTAAGTGGAATGGTCTTTCTTATTAAAATTTTTAGCGTTGGTTTTATTAAGGTATCTTTATTTGTTTCTGAAATAATGAAAAAATATAAATAAGTGGTCGTTACCCCGTAAAAAATAATTTTGGCCAAAACCACGAAACTCGTCGACTTTATTTTTTTATTTTCTTTTAAGGCCGAATCCATCTCAAATCAGACAGCCCGCGTATGCCTATTTCACCTATCATGTTGAAATAAAAATATTTATGTTCTACTCGAAAAAATATTTTACACGTGTTTTTTTATTTTTTTGTTTCATCAAAATTTCATGCGTTCAGCGATACCGAAAAATTCCGAGAAAATTCTTTCATTGAGAAAAAAAATTTTCAATGTGATTTTCAGACTGCTATTGTTTCAGCAGTTTTTCAAGCTTTTAAACGTGTAACACATAATTTCACTCAGTTTTGAGCCCTCTTTAACGGCCTTAATGTCATTTTCAAAAAAAAATAAAAAATCCACGAGCTATGCACTTTTTACTGAAAAATTCATTTTTTAGAGAAGTGCCTTTTTCTCGAAAACCCCATGTTTTTTTTTGCACAATTTTTGTTGTCGTGATAGAGGACGGTAATGCCTAGCTAGACGTATTTGTGAGATTCGGTACTTTTTCCCTGGGATAGCGATCACTAATGAGATAACACACAAACAAATTTTTCACGCTTAACGCTTATATATAGTCAATGATATTAGAGTCAATGTAAAGGTATTTATCTTTGTGCGTATGTAATATACATGTACGTGCGCCTACTTATAGGAGTATATGTACTAGTACATTTGTCCGCTAGATGGATATGGTTTGACTTAACATTTACAAAGAAAAGTTCGGTTTCTGCTATATATCACACATCTCGTCTTATTTAAAACCATCATCTTTTGGAAAATTATTACATATTTACACCTTATCAACTCAACTACGATGTCTCAATATTACTCAACAGAGAGAATCAAATGTGCAGACTTTTTAGACAAACACAAACAAATTATTTACAAATCTAGTTCCGTACGTTTAAAACAACTTGAGAATCTTGCTCATCCATTGAAGCACCTCTATCCTCATTTACCTTTGACACCTTCTACATATCTGTGTCAACATTGTTACAATCGTGCTTTAGAATTGGTGAGTAGTACTGACAATGAATTTATAACGGATAATGAAGTTACCGATAACGTAGTTGATAGAGATGAAGATTTTTTACCAAGTACTCCAGAACGCATTGAAGAATTTAATAATGAAATAAGTACATCTTTCTTAGGTTCTGTATCGCCTCTTAAAAGAAAAAATCTTATACATGAAAAATCAATTGAAAATTACGTAACAAAGAAGAAAAAAAAAATACTTTCAACATTGTCTAATACCCTTGATGTGAAGTTGAACAATGTTTATGACGTTTCTATAACAGCAAATGAATCAACTGTATGCCATTGTACAGAATGGATACAAAATCTTGGTCTAGCCTTGCAAAAGTGTTCTACGGTATCAGAAAAAATAAAAATTCTGACTTTGCTACCTTCATCCTTTACAAAACATGAAATTTTATCTTTATTTCCAGAAATAACAATGTATATGATCAACAAATCGAGAAATCTTGTTAAAGAAAAAGGAATTTATTCAGAACCAGATGCATATTCAGGCCATCCGATTGATGAAAACATGGAAAAAATTGTTATGGAATATTATTTAAATGATGATTTTAATTGTTCAAGACAAAGTCCTAATAAATGTAACGTTGTTACAATTAAAGTTAACAATAAAAAAGAGAAAAAAGTTAAGCGTTTTCTTACTCGAAGTTTAAAAGAGACGTATAAAGTATTTAAAAATGATTATCCAGAATTGAGAATTGGAAAATCGAAATTTTATAGTTTGCGACCAAAGTATGTCTTACTTAGCCCCATCAAAGAAGTTTGTCTCTGTATCTATTGCGCAAATTATGATTTATTTCTTACGAGCTTAATTAATTTTAGAGGGAGTAACGTCACAGAGTTGGATGAAAGTCGGTCACAAATAATAAATGCAACAATGTGTTCTGAGCCATCTGATTTATGTTATTTACAAGAATGTAAACTATGTCCAGGGATTAAGGGAATTACGTTTCATGTTTTAAAACTGCAAGATGTAGAAGGCACAGAAGAAATTACATATGCTTTGTGGGATAATGGAAACCTGATTAAAAAGACACTATCAATTTCTGCTTTTAAAGATGAACTTTCGGTTTGGACCATGAGGGTTAGTACTCACATGTATGTAAAAAATATACAACGCAAAGCTATAAAAACAGAAAGAGAAAGTGCTAAAAAAGACTCACATCATTTAGTTCTTCAAATAGACTTCGCTGAAAACTGGGCTGTGATTCATAATAAAGCTGTTCAAGGAAATCATTGGGTTAATGATCAAATTTCTATTTTCACAGCAGTCTCTTATCAAGGGGATTCGACACAAAGTTTCGCTGTTATAAGTGATGACCGAAAACATGATTCAGCGTATGCTTTGCTAGCAGTACAAAAAATTATAAAATTCTTGAAAGAAAATTGTTGTGATACAATTAAAAAGATTACCATCGTATCAGACGGCGCTGCGAGTCACTTTAAAAATCGCTTTCAATTAGATGAACTAAAACGAGCACCGTGTGATATAAAATGGTTGTTCTCTGCTACTGGGCACGGCAAAGGAGCTGTAGATGGTGTGGGTGGACTTATAAAGCATTATGCTACTTCGCATAATCTTCGAGAGCCCCTTGAAGAAGCTATTCAAAACGCAAATGATTTTGCAATACATGTTCAAAAATATACTGATGCTATTAAAATAATACATTTACAAGATGCTGAAATAGAACAATTCAGAAAAGAAAAAAATATTGATTGGCTTACAACTCCAAAGTATCCTGGAATTCAAAAAACTCATATATGGGTTAAAAAACATGTGACGATAAAATACATTGTTTGACAGCAAAGACCGCTGATCGTCCGCTTACTGAATTAAGAACAATGAAGCAGAAAAACAAAGGTAGTAAAATAGGTATACAAATGAAAAAAAGGTATAAAAATAAAAAATCAAAAAGACGCAAATAACAAATAAATACATAGTTATGTGTACCTGTATATTACATACACACAAAGACAAATACCTTTACATTGACTCTAATATCATTGACTATATATAAGCATTAGGCGTGAAAAATTTGTTTGTGTGTTATCTCATTAGTGATCGCTATCCCAGGGAAAAAGTACCGAATCTCACAAATACGTCTAGCTAGGCATTACCGTCCTCTATCACGACAACAAAAATTGTGCAAAAAAAACATGGGGTTTTCGAGAAAAAGGCACTTCCCTAAAAAATGAATTTTTCAGTAAAAAGTGCATAGCTCGTGGATTTTTTATTTTTTTTGAAAATGACATTAAGGCCGTTAAAGAGGGCTCAAAACTGAGTGAAATTGTGTGTTACACGTTTAAAAGCTCGAAAAACTGCTGAAACAATAGCAGCCTGAAAATCACATTGAAAATTTTTTTTCTCAATGAAAGAATTTTCTCGGAATTTTTCGGCATCGCTGAACGCATGAAATTTTGATGAAACAAAAAAATAAAAAAACACGTGTAAAATATTTTTTCGAGTAGAACATAAATATTTTTATTTCAACATGATAGGTGAAATAGGCATACGCGGGCTGTCTGATTTGAGATGGATTCGGCCTTAAATGGAATCAGTTTTAAGGCGATTTATAATTTATTGTAATTTTTATAGCCAAAAAATGATGAAAAAAGCTAAGCTTTCTTGAAAAAAAAAAAAATAGGAGTGCACACCTTAAAATTGAAAGTGATGCTATTTTGAAGCAGTTTTTATTCTTCAATTTTTGGCGTCGGTTTCATTAAGGGGGTCATAGACCTAAAATATGTCAAAAAATTAATTTTTTTTTTATTTGATTTTTCAATTATATATTGTCACGGCCTGCCGTACCGACGTCGGTAATTAGTAAGTTCCTGGTAGTGAACGCTAGAGGGTGCGTCGATGCAGAATTGGAGCTGCATCGACGAGACGACGAGCGAGCCGGCGCGGGAGACGCGACCGGTATCAATGCGGTTGTTATCGTTCGGACAGAAACGCGCGCGGAAGTGAATTCGCGGAGAGATCGCGTTTCCCGCAATAAGTAGTGAAGTGTTTCACTGTTTCAACCTCAGGAATGCAGGCATGATGCATCCTGAGGCTAATATCATTGTTCGAGAAATGGGTTATACCGTACTTTCGACGGAAATACGAGGAGAGCTCAGAGATAGTACGACAGGCTAGAACTACCTGTCGTACTCCCGAACCAGCAACATCCTAGTGCAGTAAGCATGTTCGCCTGGCACGAAAGTAGCAGAGAGTATCACGAGAGGCGATACAATGAAGCCAGCCTAGCAGCGAGGATGCTTGCGAGAAACCTAGACCACACCGTATGAATCTAACCTACAATAGCGGTAAGCGTGCACGTATCAACCGCGTCGCGAGTAAGTACGCGTAACCATTTGTCCAGGCTCGTCGCCACCTGGACAGCGGCCCCGAATAGGCGTTCTTGCGCGGAGAGAGCGAGCGTAGAGAGGGCACAGGCTCGGGTCATCAACCTTAGAAGGTCACCGACAATAATTTAGCTTGCCGGCAGTTTGTCACCGGCAAGTGCGCATAAGAAGTGGGCAGACGACATGCGTTAGTAGCCTGTTCTCTCTCAGGCTAAGTTAAGTGTGTGTGTGTGTGTGTCGCGACACGCGAGCGTGACCGCTCTCTCACTCACGTAGAAGATGAGTACGCTACGTATATTACTGTAGACGCGAGGCTTATGTTACCGCGCGTACACTGCGTATATTACCGCGAGCGTGATGTCAGCCCTCGAGACAGCTGACGTCTGAGATAACGTGCTCGCGCACCGTTAGGTAGGGAAATTAACCTATTTCAACGCGACACTTCCACTGTCTAAATTATTAATTATTCATTTAACTTCACCATCTTTTATTTAATAAACAATAGTCTTTTATTATTAACTTTAACTGCTCTAGTTATTATTTCGCGACCTTAGTCATTCCCCGCTCCCCGCCGCCTCTGCGGTCGTTACGTAAGAGAAAACGTATCGTTTCATCTGAGCAGCCGGCACACGAACCAGTGAACGAGAGGAGAGTTCGAGTCACTGGTGAGAAACAAAGCGCAAGTCTTCGACTTGCGTGTTGCATGGTAAGTAACCAGATTAGGTTAACATTGCACGACGTTGTAGCGTCTGTTGCCTAATCAGGCTATTATATCTCCGGGAGTTGAACCGATAGATATGGATTTCAACCGCTAAGGTACGCAGGAGAAACGTGCCTTAGCCAGAAAATCCACCCCGTGACAACTGGCGCCCTAAACGTGTATGTGCTTGGGAATATCGCGAAATTTTGACTTCGAAGGAGCAAAGTTCGAATCCCAAAAATTTCTTTTTGCGTTTTTCCGATTTTTTTTAGATTTTTAGCAAGGAAGTGACTAAAGTACAACATCCAACCTATAGCAAACCCTCTGGGGGTAGAAGTTCGAAGATTTTTGAGAAAAATCAAGATAAATTGCTGTAGGCTACGAAGTTGCTATTTTTTTTTATAGAACATCGTGACAAATAGTTAGATACGGTGCGCCTAGACGGAATTAATTTATGAGCGAGATGTGAAAGGTTTTATTTATTAAAAGTTGTGAAGAGAAGCATCAGAGGATTGAGCCCTCGACAAAATTTGTGAAGAGCGTTCAATCGATACCAGTTGCTAGCCTAGTGAAGGCTAGTAGTGATAATACCCTCTAGGGAATCGAACCCGTGAATAAGAATCGAACTTAGGGGTAGATTCAACCCGCGGTGACCTGGCTGGCGTTTAATTTTTTTTTTACAGAGTAAGCATTTTAAAACAGCTGAAAAGCAGCGACAAACCAGTAATTCGTGCCAAATCGGGATCGGAGCACCAATTACTGGCAAATTAAAAAGAAAACCAGCCAGGGCGTTTTGAAACAGAGCAACTGGTATTAACCTTCTGCAACTCGAAGTGGAATTCTAAACTATTTATACATACTTAGTTATTTATTTATAAAAAGGAGGTGCACCTTAGGGAACGATCCCTTTAATAAAAACCGCACACACAACCACACTCTGAAATACACACTCAAGCGCATGTAAAGACAGCGACAAGAGAAAACAAGATCCGAAGATGACAGGAGAAGAGCAAGCCCTTTATATGGAGAAAAAAAGAAGATTTAGGGGCAACCTTTATCAAAGGTACAGTTCCCTTCTCAGGTGCCGCTGGTAAACCTGGGAGGGGGAGAACTCACCAAGGCAAGTCGAAACCTTGGTGATGTGCGGCACAAGAAAGGGAGAGAATATGTCGCAATAATCGATGAAGAGGATGACGAAGAAAGAAGATGACACCAGATGATGGAAAATCACTGCTAAGAGAAGAATGAGTGATGAATAGAACTCATCAGTGACGACGAAGAAGAGAGCGACGATTGTTTTCAGTGACGAAGAATACGAACAAGGCTGCTACGTCAGAGAAGAGGAATTGGCATGACCAATGACAGTTCGTATTACCATAGCAGTCGAAGCAAAAGCTCCAAAGAATTGTTGGAAGGAGAAACGAAGACCTCATTACGAGGGCAAGGAAGACCGTCGACAAGGTCAAGGACAGCTCTAGGGTCGAGTACCTTAAAGGGCAAGGACGACCGAGGAGAAAGGTCAAGGATAGCCCTAAGGACTCATTGGAGGACCTTGAAGAGCAAGGAAGACCGTCGACAAGGTCAAAGACAACCCTCAGGTCTCATTCGCTGCTATGGCTGTGGCGAGATAGGCTCCTGAGAAGCCGAGAGAGCCACAGCCTGTCGCCGCTGAAGAATAGACGTTGAGACATACCGTTTGACCAAAGAGCCTCACTTCCAGTGACGAGCGGGACAGGTCAACGGTAAATTCCAGCGACGGCAGGTAAGAAACTTCGGTGACGAATCATCGTAGCGCTGTTAAAGTTCGATGGATGATGGAAAAGGACACGGGAAAATCCACCAAACCGTCAACTTTCAGATGAAAAGAAGAGAGAAGAATATCATCGGAGAGATAGGACCCCTCGACCGGAAGCCGAATGCCTCTGGGCCAGCTCAGGCGATCCTCTCACGTGGCATTGTTGGCCAACTAATTTTGCCCAAAATTAAGCCGCGATGACAGGTCATTTTCCGGCCGGTCACACCAGTGACTGATAAAAGTGACCAGAGGTTTCGCCAAGTGTCGTAAATGCGTCGAAGCTTAGCTCCGCATCCGCTTTGTGCCGCCAGGCATCCCGTTCCCGATTTGTTTGTCGAATCGACGGCAACGATGCCTGGTTTGGAGTGTGTTTAACTCCAGGTAACGTAAGCGATAACCTTAGAAGCGACCTAGCTAAGTCTAGCATACCCTAGGGGAAGGCCACCCCGCAATGCGCTGACTCACACCAGCCGGGCGTGATAAACGCAATGGGTAGCTCGATAGGTCGTTTCGCCTCCCTGATTAAAAAAAAATATTAAATCCTATTGGATCCTATTAAATTCCCTATATAGTCCATGTATTAAGTCAGTAAAAAATCCTCATTAAAGTCGATTCAACTAACAGCTTTTTAAAGGAATGAATGGGTTTTTTTAATCAGGGCTGTCCAGCACTATTGCTACGGAAGTTCGATTCCGAGTTTTGAGAATCCGAAGAATCTCCGAGGTTAGGAACTGATCTTAAGAAGAGAAGAAGAAAAAACGAAGAAGAAGAGAGAGAATACGGCGATGAGCGACCCGCCGTTTGCGAGAACCCAGCTGCCAGCGGGCACTGGGCCCGATAAGGTTGAGAGTAATAACCAGGATGCAAGGTGAAGACGAACTAGGGAGAGACTACATCACCTACTTCCTGGTCATTATAACAAAAATTAGCGAAGACAACACAGCATTTAACATCGTCGCCTGGCTAGAACGAACCAGGTGCCGATTAGCTGTTTGTACATGAAGTAGTGGCCAACGAGAAGCCACCAACGCGAAGAGAGGCAAACGTTACTGTCATGGTAGACAACCATGACAGCAAAGCGAAGCACGTATTGCTAGCTCTACAAGTAGATCAGCCTGTAGAGCTAGAGAAAGAGCAAGCTTCTACCGAAGCTAAATCTTCAGTTACTGAGGAGTGAAGAAAGTTTTTACCTGGCGATAGTTTGACGCAGCTTCGAGGCAAACTTCAAAACCTCGAGAGATGACAAGGGCAGTCGGACACAAAGCTGTCTCAGACTTTCCAGGTACAACCGACGTCAGATTGGTTACAGAGTTGCCCATCTGGAGATAAGCGACGTCTGGGTGGGGGGTGTCACGGCCTGCCGTACCGACGTCGGTAATTAGTAAGTTCCTGGTAGTGAACGCTATAGGACGCGTCGATGCAGAATTGGAGCTGCATTGACGAGACGACGAGCGAGCCGGCGCGGGAGACGTGACCGGCATCAATGTGGTTGTTATCGTTCGGACAGAAACGCGCGCGGAAGTGAATTCGCGGAGAGATCGCGCTTCCCGCGATAAGTAGTGAAGTGTTTCACTCTTTCAACCTCAGGAATGCAGGCGTGATGCATCCTGAGGCTAATATCATTGTTCGAGAAATGTGTTATACCGTACTTTCGACGGAAATACGAGGAGAGCTCAGAGATAGTACGACAGGCTAGAACTACCTGCCGTACTCCCGAACCAGCAACATCCTAGTGCAGTAAGCATGTTCGCCTGGCACGAAAGCAGCAGAGAGTATCACGAGAGGCGATACAATGAAGCCATCCTAGCAGCGAGGATGCTTGCGAGAAACCTAGACCACACCGTATGAATCTAACCTACAATAGCGGTAAGCGTGCACGTATCAACCGCGTCGCGAGTAAGTACGCGTAACCGTTTGTCCAGGCTCGTCGCCACATGGACAGCGGCCCCGAATAGGCGTTCTTGCGCAGAGAGAGCGAGCGTAGAGAGAGCACAGGCTCGGGTCATCAACCTTAGAAGGTCACCGACAATGATTTAGCTTGCCGGCAGTTTGTAACCGGCAAGTGCGCATAAGAAGTGCGCAGACGACATGCGTTAGTAGCCTGTTCTCTCTCAGGCTAAGTTAAGTGTGTGTGTGTGTGTGTCGTGACACGCGAGCGCGACCGCTCTCTCACTCGCGTAGACGATGAGTACGCTACGTATATTACTGTAGACCTCGCGTCTAGAGTAATATAGCCTCGCGCTTATGTTACCGCGCGTACACTGCGTATATTACCGCGAGCGTGACGTCAGCCCTCGAGGCAGCTGACGTCTGAGATAACGTGCTGGCGCACCGTTAGGTAGGGAAATTAACCTATTTCAACGCGACACTTCCACTTTCTAAATTATTAATTATTCATTTAACTTCATCATCTTTTATTTAATAAACAATAGTCTTTTATTATTAACTTTAACTGCTCAAGTTATTATTTCGCGACCTTAGTCATTCCCCGCTCCCCGCCGCCTCCGCGGTCGTTACGTAAGAGAAAACGTATTGTTTCATCTGAGCAGCCGGCACACGAACCAGTGAACGAGAGGAGAGTTCGAGTCACTGGTGAGAAACAAAGCGCAAGTCTTCGACTTGCGTGTTGCACGGTAAGTAACCCGATTAGGTTAACATTGCACGACGTTGTAGTGTCTGTTGCCTAATCTGGCTATTATATCTCAGGGAGTTGAACCGAGAGATATGGATTTGAACCGCTAAGGTACACAGGTGAAACGTGCCTTAGCCCGAAAATCCACCCCGTGACAATATGTTATTTTAAACCTAAAAAGGTGTCGTTCATAAATAAAAAAAAATTTTAAATGTCCTTTATAGCTCAAGAAGATAGACACCTATAAAAAGGCGAAAAACTTGATTTTCTTTTATTATCTATTTAACATTAAAGTAACCTACGTTTTAATTTGAAAACTAATGGATTGGTTTTTGACCTTAAATTTTAACCACTTTACTCGAAATTGACCAGTCATTTTTCGATAGTGGTATACTCTCTTTTTTGTTCCATAACCATAAACTATAAGTAATACCTACACCTAGCAGACTGCCAGCATCAATGTAAACACAGCTGACATCACATAAGCACTGTGATTTTAAACTTCTTTATACGGCATTTCTCAATTAATTTTGAATTTTTTGCACTCTTGAGTTGATTCGAAAGTAAAGATTCACTATATTATATTTAAAAGTACACCTAATAATTAGTTTGTGAAAGTGTTTAATACAAGTGGATAATGAGTGTTTTGTTAAAGTTTTAAAGTAACTTCAAAATGAGACCATAGTGTCAACAGTCTCTATGAATAGAAATTTATTTATATCAAGATTCAGTTTAATTAAAAAAAAAGGGAAATACATGTGAACGAAAGAAAATAAAAACATCAACTTTGGTCAGAATGTTTTAGAACAGATCACCAATTCTAACTCGCTATAATAAAATTAAGTTTATATTTCTTGAACCAGTAATGCATTATTGTAATGTCCACCAGATACCTACAGATTTCATATAATACGCCAAACATAATAGTGAAGTAATGGTTTCAGAAAATGGGCCTACCGCTAATTTATAAATATATTGTACTATTATAAGCTTTGATTGAGATTTTGGATTCGACACAATGAAACATTTTTGTTGTAGAATATTCTACATTCATCTTAGTATTTACTTAATAGTATATTTGAGTGCAATGTTTTGGAAAGTCATTTAAGAGTAAGGTTGGATCAGAAGCCCAAGAGTTCGCATTGCTGAGATATCAAGTTTAAAGGAATGCAAGCCAAGGTGCCAGTATTGTTAATCTCCTTTTATAGGGGAACAGATCTCAAGCTAAGATAAATGTTTTTATGATTTATATAGCAATATTATAAATTAAAAATCTGGAGTCAATTTTTGCTTAATTGTTCTCCTTGATTTCAGTTACAGAGAATCAGTTAATATTCTATTTGTAAAAAAAATAAAATCTTACTTTAACTGGGTTTCAAAAGATATCTTATAAATAGTGAGTAAGATAATTCTACCACTACCCTATTTGGCAGAGTTTCATTAACTGTTACAGGTTAAGAAATGTATTTATTATAAAATTACATTATATTTAACTATAAAAACTTATTTTTTATGTTTCAGGAAGGAGAAAAAAATTGGGAACTAAATGGTTCAATATTTTTCAAGTTTTACTTTATTTCCATTTCACAAGGTTTTTTATAAAATATTGTTTTTAAGACTTTGGCGTAGCTTTTAAAAACAAGTACTCTATAAATTTACATGAGACAAGGCCTAAAATACCTTAAATTCATCCAGTTTTCTACGTAAGAGTTGGAAATATAACATTTTTGGAAACTAATATTTTTGAAATGCTAAAATCCACAAAAAAACATAAAAAATCATAAAATTCATGAATTAAAAGTAGATTTTTCCATTAAAAAAATATTTTTTTCAAGAAATTTGATATTTCCAACTCTTAGGTAGAAAACTGGATGAAGTTAGAGTATTTTAGGCCTTGTCCCATTAAAATTTGTGGAGTACTTGTTTTTAAAAACTACACCAAAGGAAAAATCTTGGCAATGCAATATCTCTGAGTAAAATTGGGCTACGGATTATATCTTGGGCTATTTTATCAGAAATTATGCCTACTTATAATATACTATTAACATATGTAACTAATTATATGTTATTTTATTTTTTCAAGTGGTTTTGGCCTCAAAGGCCTATAGGTCTATGAACCCCTTAAATTAGCTTTATTTGTTTTTTAAATATTAGAAAAAAACTGTTTTTGAGTATGAACTTTAGGGGTAGATTTCACGCCCTTAAAGCGTCTATCATCACGTAAAAAAATACTTGTCTCTTATTTTTCAATGTACTACAACATATTGCAATATCATCCAAATCGGCGACTTACACTTGGGATTTTACACACATGTATATATTTGTATAACAACTACAATAGCGATTGACTTTAACGACGTTATTATGCGTTAAAATTTGATAGCATAAGCCCTGAAGAGGAGGGTAAAATAACCCTCGAAACGTTGGATTAAAATATATCAATTTTTAAACAATAACTCGTTCGTTGAAGTCCATTCCCCTAATCACAAAATATTACTACGAACGTGTCATTTTCAAAATTACACTTGGGATACCTTCTTTGTTAGATCTATCTTTTGTAATTATTGTTTTCTGAAAAGAAACTTTACTATTGTTAAGAGAGATAATAACAATAATTTATTTTTTAAACGTGTATGTTTTGCATGAACTTTTGATTCTTATTAATAAATTAAAGAATTTGCAAGGAATGATAATGTACACTTGCCTATAAGTTATGACTTTCGTAGAATACTTGTAGATTTCACAACTTTTTAACAGACTATATAAGAATAGAAAAATTAAAAATAAAAAAGGGAAAAAATTTTTGCAACTTTTTGTAGAGATAAATATTAGTTTAATTGCTTTATGCAGTTCTCTTTTAAATTATGTACAACAAAAGGCAGCACGGATATTGACTAAATTTCTTGAAGTAGATGAATGCTTCTTAAACACGGTTCCAAAATATTTCAAATAAATATCAAAGACTTGCAAGGGTAGTAGATCTAATAATAATACTACTGCATCACAATCAGCTAACAAATTAAAATATTGGTTGCAGATTGAAAAAGCATTACAGTAATTTATATTATGGTTTTATGTACTGTATATTCACAGAACAGATGGCTCCTCTGAAACATTTGGCGCCCCTTGCCATAAGCCAATCATTAATTATATTATTTTCAACACTTGGATTCGTTGAAGTTTTCAGTAGAAATTACTTGAACTAATAGTTATTTATTAAAAAATAAATTATTCTTATTTCATTTACTCTTTCATATACCCTTAAATGTTTCTGTAAGCTTTTTATAATTTGGAAACATTTATATTTATTGTTCCTGTTATATGTATTTTTTCTTTTAAACATTATGTTGGATACATGAAAGAATTTAATATAATGTAGTGAAATTGATTTAATAAAAATTAATATAGTTTAATTTTCATAAAATTTCAAATATTTCATATTAATATGTAATAATAATTTACTTAATAAATAACTTCTTTCATAGCTTATATATGTATATATTTGTGTATTTTACTTTGTATTTTACTTCTATTTGAAATTTACAAAAATATTTATGAAAAATCAATTTTCAATTTCTATTTAAATTTTCTTTAACATATCCTGTAACGTTTTTGTAAGCTATTTATAATATGGAAACATATATTTTTATTATTTTTGTTGTATATATTTCATGTTGTATACATATATTTTTATTGTTTCTATTGTATAATTTTCTACTTTTAAACATTGTATACGTGAAAGAAATTAATGTAAAATAATAGATTTAGAAATTAATATAGCTGAATACCATTTTTGTGAAATTTCAAATATCTCATACCAAAAAATTGTGTTGAAATTGTATATTGAAATAGTAGTTTTCGTCACTAGGACATAAAGTTGAACTTTACGCACCGAGTGATCGACACGCTCGAGGGTTGGCGCAGCTGGCCCGAGTGTTGGGCGATCACGAGGTCGTAAAGATTTCGCCCGCGTGGCGAACAATATTTTTTTTTATAGTATGAGTAAAGCACGTCGTCGCATGGTTTGAGTGTGTAAAGTTGAGTTTTACGCATAGTATGCGTAAAGCGAAGCTTTACGGACACAATTCAATGTGTGAAATTCAACTTTACGCACTGAAAACGATGCGAATCGACGTACTTTACGCATACTATGCAAAAAATATTATCTTTGCTTTTGATACTCATTAATTTTATTTTTCATATTTTTCAATTAAATTTTTTAAATCATTTAAATCATATTCTTTAAGTAAACTATTATAATAGTCAATATACTTATGTTCTTCTTTTTCATGGATTTTTATTATTTCATTCAATTTGCCTGGCTTTATAGCGTCTTTCAAATTATATACTTCTACGTATTTATTTTGTGTTGAATCCCAAATTAGCGGTGCTTGTATTATAGTAACATAATTATCATATTCGTTGATTTGATTATTTAAATATATTTTATATTTGTCTTTTTCATTTATGTTATTCTGTAACTGTTCGTTTAATTCATCTAATTCTATTGCGTGTTGCATACTACTGGGTCTTAATCACCTTGTTCAGCCATCTTGTATTTTACTAAGTAATAGTTAATTAGATTAAGTAAATTATTTTATATTGAATTTAAAATTAAATTAAATTTTAATTAGATTTGATTAATTATTTTCTGATATTTCTTTCCTAAATTACGTTGACCAATTACATTGTGTTATTATTCTAACATCGTTAAATAGATTAAATAATTGATAATATTAATATATTATATGAATAGTTTATGTTATAGTTGTTAAGTTTAAAAATGTTAATATTTTATTTATATTATATTACCATATCGTTATCTTAAGGAAATTAGCTATCTAATATTTATTTCCAAACAATATTTGTTACTTATGTTTCATTTTCAGATTCATTTTGTATATATATATATATATATTGTTTGAATTTTTACATCGTGAAAGTGCTAGTGTAAATATTCCTACACTGTTAAAACTTTGTCCTTGTGATTTATTAATAGTTATATAGCAAATGCTAACACAATTGGAAATTGAAACTGTAATTCTTGTTCTTTTTATCTGTTCCTTACTTTTTACTGTTAACATAAGCCTTGCCCTAGGGGTCCATCTTTTCCAAAGAAATTTTTGATCATGGTATGTTTTGTAACTTGTTAGAAGGTTCAACTGTTATCAAAAACCTTGTTCTGAAAAACCACCTTTTTCATCCTATTTATGTTCTTTTCAAAGTTTTTTCAAAGTTGTAGTAGGGCAATTGTCGAAGCATACCACTTAAAATATAAATCCGACGCACCTGTTAACAGTACCTCTAGGGTGGCGTGGAATAATGACATTATTTTGAGGGTGGGTGAGGGGAGGCGCTAAGGGGAGTCGAGGAGGCGCGAGGATGGGGTGAGGGGGAGCTGGGGAAGGGGCGGGTCTTCTCAAAACACGTATAAATAATCACATTTTTCCATTATTTTGAGGGGGCGCTGAGGGGGAGGGGGGCAGCGGAGGGCGCGAGGGGGTGGCGAGGGGGCTGGGTGGTAAGAATTTTGAAAAATCTGCATAATATTGGGAGATATATCTTTATTAGCTAAGGTTCATGGCGACCAATCCTGTATATTAGTACCTACAGCCCAGAGTTCCCTATGGCAAGTGACGAAAGAAATAATGACCCTGGGTTATAGACTGTAGGTCGGGCGGCATAAACACCTATATTATAGAAATTTATGTGCTCCCGTGACCATAAACTTATGCGGTTGTCATAAACCTCGGTGTATATATATATAAAAGGTCGCCCTAAACCCCATTTAACATATGTATGAACAATCACACACACACACACACACACACACACACACACACACACACACACACACACACACACACACACACACACACACACACACACACACACACACACACACGCACGCACGCACGCACGCACGCACGCACACGCACACACATATACACAGACATTTTCTAAAACAGGTATATTTCGACTTAAGATTGTATTGGCCATAAGATCCCTACCAAAAGTTAATTTTTCATGTTGAAAATGCGATAAATAATTACATAAAGCAATTGATCAATTCTTAGTGTTCCGTGTTGCCTGCTAAAAGTCGACACGTGATTAAATGTTATTGATCCCCTAAGAATTTTAGTTCATTCTTACCATGTTGGAACCTCAACGTTACCTTCGTCACTCTTACACTTCCATACGTGTAAGGCTACGATAAACCTCGTCCTTGATAATTAATAATCTAAATGAATCCCTAGCAGGAATACTCGAAAATAAAGCGTAAAACCATTTAAATCCCGAAACACAATTTATTGTAATACCCTTGTTTCCTCAATACATATTGGGTGTTGGAATTAATTCATAGCGTTTTGTTTTAATGAAAAAATATTATTTATTTCATATAAAAATCAAAAAATACATTAATTAAAGTATTGCCCATCGCTTTCTACTACTTTTGACCATCCTTCGAGCAGGGAACGAATTCCGCATCGGAAGAACTCTTCGTCTTTAGATGAAATCCACGAATCGACCCATTTTTCACAATCTTCATAAGATGTGAACTTCTGCTCACACAAGCTATGAGACATTGATCGAAACAAGTGGTAGTTGCTAGGAGCAATATCTGGAGAATACGGCGGGTGCGGTAGCACTTCCCATTTAAGTGTTCCAGGTATGTTTTTACCGGTTTTGCACCGTGGGGGCTTTGAACCATGGATATTGGGCTTTGCCACTGATGTTGATGGTTCGCCGGGCTTAACCTATGACTTTCTGCGCTTCGAATTGTTATAATGGATCCACTTTTCATCACCGGTAACAATTCGATGTAAAAAAGCTTTTCTTTTCTGCCATTGGAGCAGCAGTTCGCACGTGAAAAAACGTCTTTCAATATCCCTTGGTTTCAATTCACGTGGGACCCAATGTCCTTTCTTCTGGATCATGCCCAAACTTTTAAGACGTTTTTCCACTATTGATAAGTCAACTCCCAATATCGTAGACAATTTTTTAAATGTTTGACATGAGTCTTCATTGAGCAATGCCTCCAAATCATTATCTTCAAATTTTTTTGACTGACCAGGTCGCTCCTTGTCATCCAAGTCGAAATCACCAGCTTTAAAACGTGCAAACCACTTTCAACACGTTTGTTCAGTTAGAGCATGTTCACTGTACACTTCCACTAAAATATGACGAGCTTCAGCTGCACTTTTGTTCATATTAAAGTAATGAAGCAAAACTCCCCGCAAAAACACTTTATTCGGCACAAATTTTGACATATTCAATAAATTATAAAGTGTTGTTATTTATGATTTGAAAAAAGGTTATGTGCGGCAAATGGCGTCCTAAGATAGCTGTTTACGATGTATACATTACTGTAGGTAACAACGAAATAGTGTACTACTTATGCCATCTCTTGTAAAACGCTACAAATTAATTCCAACACCCAATATAATTGAATAGGTTACAATATTTTGTAAATCTTCCATATATAGTTATAGTCCCTAATTTACAAAAATAATCGATTTGTGTCCTTCCAGTGGTGTTGACGGTAGACGAAAGTGAGTAAATATCAAACGTATTGACGCACGCGCCCTAATTTCCTTTCGTAACAATGAAGGGAAATTCGATGGAAAAGTAACGCGCAGAAGTCTAACCAGCCGCGAGAATTCAACCTGAAATGCGTTACCACTGCGCGCTGCTGTACTCAAGCGCGCTGCTGCGAAGATCCGCACAAAGGAGACGAGCTGATTAACTGCGTGCACGCAGCGTAATGTAGAAGCGAAACGCCGTGGGAAGAGGAGAGGCCGAAAACTGGGTCAGTGTGGCCAGGTAAACAATATATATCGTAATACTATGCATGTAAAAGTGGCGATTTATCGCCACAACCTGGTCACACTGAACTGGGTGCGCGCTCCTCACTCACTGGCCCCGATAGGAGGGGGGACCGGAAGAGAGGAATCAAGTATAAGAGGGGATAACCGTAATGATGTATGGAGCCTCCTAATCGCTTAAGTTAAATATACCCAATTTACTGCAACAATGATAAGGTACCGAAACGGGGTGCTTGTATAAGTGTGAGACTTCCTAAAGGTTAGGGATTATTCGTACATATATATGCGTAACACAGCGCCGTAAACCTCTATACATTCATGACCTAGAATTTTTGTTTGTAACCCACTAAATAATGATTATCCTTAATAGGTAAAATTGGGAAAGGGGGAGATTGGTCTCGGCCAAGGCACACTCTTCCACGCGTTATGGTACCGAAAGTTTAATTCTTAATTAAGGAGATTCTTTGAGTAAGTTAATGCGTTCAATATGATCCAGATATATAATTAAGGCAAAGGAAAAAAAAGGAAATTATTCAATTATAAAAATGATGAAAACTTAATACTATTTAAAAACATTATAGAAAATAGTGTTTGGTTATTTTATAACAATTATAAACCCAATGAAAAATAAGTTAACTATTTTCTAAAAAATCCCGAAATTAGGATTTTAACCCAGATAAAAAAGAAATAATATTTTACACAATCTGACCTTTTACGAAAGTATCTAATTGAAGTTTAATGAATTTTATCAATGTAAACAGCAGGAAAAACTAAATATTATTAGAGATAATTCTTATGTGGAACAAAATTTGTGTGAAATAGGAGACAATAAATTTTGTTTATTTACATAAAAGGAAGAAATTAGTTGGTGTTTACAAAAAAAATAATAATAACTAAAGTTTGATCGAAGCAAAACGTGAAGGTTTGATAAAAATGATTACAAGTTGGGAGTTTAGTTATGATTGTGATTAGAAAACAAACCGTCCGTACCAGAAGGGACGTAACCAGAGAATTTCCTTAATCGTCTTATTGAAGTGTTTATATACATTTGAAAAAACAATATTCGTAAAATCGTATAATATTTGAAGTAGTACCGTCTGTCTTTATCTGTCCTAGTTTCTTTGATTTCGAATCAAAGTTAACAACCACGGCGCTAAGAGGTGGTAACAGCTTCACGCTCTCAAGACAACTCGGTTTCGCACGTTCAAAAAATGATATCACAATTCACAGCTCTCAGTTCTCACTTAAAGGAAAATAACTTCATAATACAAATCGAAATAACTTTATAATCAAACACACACAAAAAATGTAAATGACCGTCCCTTCCACACCTTTAACTCAAAAAAAAAAATTATTTACGGATCGTTTAATTCACTATTCTATGAGCGTCGACTATATATATATATATATATATATATATATATATATATATATATATATATATATATATTTATATATATATATATATATATATATATATATATTGACTTCACGTCAACTGTGACAGGTCGAAATTTTAAAATGGCTTAAAATGGGGTTTTCTAGTTCTAAATTAGCCCAAAAATACAACCCTAGTGTTTAAGAGCGAAATACTCAATGGTTAAAAAGTTAGAGTCTATTGAAAATTTGAAAATTTTGATTTTTTTCAAAAAACAGCAATTTTCATGATTTTTTTACTAAAAATCTTGAAACTTTTTGTATAGCACATTAAATGGGAAAAAGTTTACAAATTGTAAGTAGAATTGCTCAGAATTTTTCCAGATTGATGTCAATTATATTGTTAATTTATACGTAAGAAAATACCATACAAAATATGCTTAAGGCGGTTGTGACATGATTAATATCCCTCTACACAGGCCAAAAATTTGATACAAAATGTTACTTTTAAAATGAGACCTTGATAAAAGTGGAATGCAAACTCAGAAATAAGTAACAGACAATTGAAACTGTATACATGTATATACCGGGTGTCCCATTTTAAAACCACCAGGCAAATATCTCGAAAACTAAGGGAAATGGAAAAAAACTTTTAATACAAAAGTTGTAGGGTTCAGAGGGGCCCAACTGATCGTGACCATGGTTATGACCTTGAGGTCAATGATCAAGTTCATTTGAAGGTCAAATCGATTTTTTCAAATGGGAACCCCCACTTTTGACCTCGTAAATGGGAAGAGCGGAAAATTTTACGTTCAGATATGTCCTTGAGTCAAGGTCATGGTCATGGTCATGTTTAAAATCAAAATCAATAAACGCATCAAAACATTCCCATAATTAGGTATACGAGACAAATTGTTAAATGCAAAAGTTGTAGGGTTCAGAGGGGCCCAACTGATCGTAACCTTGGTTATGACCTTGAGGTCAATGATAAAGGTCATTTGAAGGTCAAATCGATTTTTTCAAGTGGGAACCTCCACTTTTGACCTCGTAAATGGAAAGAGCGGAAAATTTTACGTTTAGATATGTCCTTGAGTCAAGGCCATGGTCATGGTCATGGTCATGTTTAAAATCAAAATCAATCAACGCATCCAAACATTCCCATAATTACGCATACGAGTGTTAAATACAGAAGTTGTAGTGTTTGGAGGGGCCCAACTGATCGTGACCTTGACCATGAACTTGAGGTCAAGGATGATGTCGTTTGAAGGTTAAATCAATTTTGTTTAACGGCAACCCTCACTTTTGACCTCGTAAATAGAAAAATCGAAAAATTCTGATATGACCTTGGGTCAAGGTCATGGTCAAAGTTATGGTCAGTTTCCGTGCAGTTAAGGGCAAAGTCGGAGATGACCCGGTCACCTAAGGCAAGGTCGGAGATTACCCGGCCAGTTAAGGCAAGGTCGGAGATGACCCGGCCAGTTAAGGCAAGGTCGGAGATGACCCGGCCAGTTAAGGCAAGGTCGGAGATGACCCGGCCAGTTAAGGCAAGGTTGAAGATGACCCGGTCAGTTAAGGCAAGGTCGCAGATGACCCGGCCAGTTAAGGCAAGGTCGGGGATGATCAGGCCAGCTAAAAATTCATTGCAAAATTCCACGTTCATGTGTATTTAGTCATAGGATCCAAGTGTTTCGGTCACCATTTACTGAAGAAGATGCTCAAAAGTTGCACCATTTACTTCTAGACAACATTCTATTCTCCTTTTAAAGTTTCTAACAGTATTTAATAATACTTGACGTGGCAGATTTGTGTAATCCTTTGAATCATGTCATCTCTTGTAGTTGACCTGCTGCGGTAGACTGTATTTTTTAGGAAACCCCATAAATAAAAATCTGGAGATGTCAGATCTGGAGATCTTGGTGGCCATGCTACGGGACCTCCTCTACCAATCCATCGACCGTTAAACCTTTCATTAAGAAAATCTCTGACAATTCTGGCATAATGTGGAGGAGCACCATCTTGTTGTAGCCACATTCTGGCCCTTGTATGGAGATCAACGTTTTCTAGAAAGAGTGGCAGCTCGTCTCTCAGCAACTGTAAATAAGTATGTTGAGTTACGTGACCTTCAAAAAAATAAGGTCCAATCAGACATCCGTTAATAATACCACACCATACCGTTACATTCCAGCGATGCTGATGATCAACTTCTCGCATCCAATGAGGATTAACAGGAGACCAGTAGTGGCAATTATGGCGATTCAACATACCAGTACTCTGAAATGTAGCCTCGTCGCTAAAAAGAACATTGTTAAAGAAATTTTCATCATCAGTAATTTATTGTGTTGCCCATTGGCAAAATGTTATTCTCCGTCGATAATCTTCCACAGTTAAAGCTTGATTTAGAGTAATGTGGTAAGGATGGTAACGCGCATATCGTAAATATCTACTGGCCGTAGATCTTGGAATACCCATTGTTAACTCGATTTCACGTAAACTGACATGAACATTTAAATGTACTATGGCTAGAACAGGAAGAAAGCGAGGATTATTTTCATAATCGTGTTCATTCAGTGTCCTCCTTCTTCGAACGAAGTTTCCTTGTCGACCGCGCAGTTCAATGTCACGTATTACCGTATGATCAGGATGTTGTCGTTGAGGGAACCGAGCACGATACAATCTGCTTGCCTCTCGATAGTTTCGTCGACATTCTCCTAAAATAAGAAGAATGTCAACTATTTCATTAGCCGAATAGTCAGGCATTCTTTTTTAGTTGTAAATGAAATTATTTATCAAAACACAACACAAAAGAAATAATATGTTATTATACTATACAATATTTTAAAACGAAGAAGTTTAATTTTCTGTGCCAATATAAGTGTGCTCAGTTTGAAAACAATTTGATGTAAACAGTAATAATTATTGACTATTACCGATCAATGCTGAATACTACCGGTCACTATTGGATACAGGTGGTCAACACTTATTAACTTTTATTATTATTTGATATAAGTGGTTAACCCTGGTAAATATTGATAATAGTAATAATAGTAAAATTTTCCGCTCTTTCCATTTACGAGGTCAAAAATAGGGGTTCCCATTTGAAAAAATCGATTTGACCTTCAAATGACCTTGATCATTGACCTCAAGGTCATAACCAAGGTCACGATCAGTTGGGCCGCTCCAAACCCTACAACTTCTGTATTTAACACTCGTATGCGTAATTATGGGAATGTTTGGATGCGTTGATTGATTTTGATTTTAAACATGACCATGACCATGACCATGACCTTGACTCAAGGACATATCTGAACGTAAAATTGTCCGCTCTTTCCATTTACGCGGTCAAAAATGGGGGTTCCCATTTGAAAAAATCGATTTGACCTTCAAATGACATTGATCATTGACCACAAGGTCATAACCAAGGTTACGATCAGTTGGGCCCCTCTGAACCCTACAACTTTTGTATTTAACAATTTGTCTCGTATGCCTAATTATGGGAATGTTTTGATGCGTTGATTGATTTTGATTTTAAACATGACCATGACCTTGACCATGACCTTGACTCAAGGACATATCTGAACGAAAAATTTTCCGCTCTTTCCATTTACGAGGTCAAAAGTGGGGGTTCCCATTTGAAAAAATCGATTTGACCTTCAAATGAACTTAATCATTGACCTCAAGGTCATAACCAAGGTCACGATCAGTTGGGCCCCTCTGAACCCTACAACTTTTGTATTAAAAGTTTTGTCCATCTCCCTTAGTTTTCGAGATATTTGCCTGGTGGTTTTAAAATGGGACACCCGGTTTATGTATATATATGTATATACACGGTGTTTCATTTTAATCTATGCAGTCAAATATCTTCGAATGCAGGCCAGATACAGAAAAATGGTTCAGATGAAAATTGTTCGTGACGACGGGGGTAAACTTTTGGTCACCTTCAATTTGACCTTGAGATCATTTTTCAAGGTCATTTCAAGGTTAAGATCGTGTTTTCAAATTAGAACCCCTATTTCTGACGTCGGAATCGGATAGAGCAGGAAATTTTACGTCCAAAACGGTTCTTTGAACATTTTTTGTGACCTCTACAGGGTTATACCAAGGTCAAATGCTTAAAAATTGGTCAGAACGCGAAATTTCATAGTTGTCTCAAGCAGAACAAGCCTTGATAAACCCAACCAATCCAAGGATGTCTTCTTTGTAGATACAGCTCAGCATGCCGCCTAGCTGCTGCACGATAATTTCCATTACTTTGCTCTAAAACCATTATCATGTCAACTATTTGATCAGCTGGATAATTCACAGATACAATAAAAAAGGGATCTGTACCCAACACCACACCTATCAAATCTTATGAATTTTGATGTGCTAAAACCGAATCTGGGGCCAGAATTATGCCATCACCTTCCATTTTTTACTGCTGGAAAGTTCCAGGTAACTTTGAACATGTACTCCGTTGATAGATAATGTCAACTGCAGTAATAATGGTGAGAGGCAAGAGGACTCACGTTAAACAAGCACCCCAGTGAGAGGCAAGGGGACTCACGTTAAACAAGCACCCCAGTGAGAGGCAAGGGGACTCACGTTAAACAAGCACCCCAGTGAGAGGCAAGGGGACTCATGTTAAATAAGCACCCTAGTGAGAGGCAAGGGGACTCACGTAAACAAGCACCCCAGTAAGAGGCAATGGGACTCACGTTAAACAAGCACCCCAGTGAGAGGCAAGGGGACTCACGTTAAAAAAGCACCCCAGTGAGAGGCAAGGGGACTCACGTTAAACAAGCACCCCAGTGAGAGGCAAGGGGACTCACGTAAACAAGCACCCCAGTGAGTGGCAAGGGGACTCACGTTAAAAAAGCACCCCAATGAGAGGCAAGGGGACTCACATTAAAAAAGCACCCCAGTGAGAGGCAAGGGGACTCACGTTAAACAAGCACTCCAGTGAGAGGCAAGGGGACTCACGTCAACAAGCACCCCAAAGGAAACAGGCCTTACTACATCCGCGTCGTTGTTTCTGGGTAACACTACAAGTAAGGACCCAGTATTATCAAAAAGAGCTTAAAGCCAATAGAGCAATGTTGCTGGAGCTTCTGTAGATAAGTGACCGCGAAAACTCCCAGGATAGTATTTTTAGCGATTTTCATGGAAATTGGAAAATTGACCCCACTTAAAGCGATTCAATCTCCATGTGGTACTCCGGCGTCGCATCTGACTTCGAATTTATAATCAGCGACCCCTGAAGCTATATATATATATATATATATATATATATATATATATATATATATATATATATATATATATATATATATATATATATATATATATATATATATATATATATAACTTAATACACCGCTACCTTCCAGGACACCTACAGGTTTTCTGCAATAGAAGTAGGTATAAAACGTTAAACAGTATATAAGTGACTAAAGAAATAATATCCCTCAGGGTGTTGACTAACACCACGACGCCTGCGGCGCCCCCTTTCAGTTCCGCAGTATTTTACGTTGATTTCGGAAAAATTTTACGGAAAAAAACGTGAAAGAAACCCTAAATGTCCTGAATAATACAAAAATGTCCTGAAAGGTAGCGGTAAACATATTCCTAATTCAGTACAGTCCTGAAAACATGCAAATGTCCTGAAACATAGCGGTAAACCAATGAAAAGTCCTGAAACATAGCGGTGAACAGAAATATATATATATATTTTTTTTCGAAAGGGGTTTATAAAGTCCATTGTTTTATATATAGGGGTTTATCGAGCCCGATTTTGATTATGCGACCTGAGCTTCATAATATTTCTAAATATAGGGGATTATGCGGCCCCACCTAGAGTCCATAACCCCAGGGTCCATTATTTCTTTAGTCACTTGCCATAGGGAACTCTGGGCTGTAGGTACTAATATACAGTCTTGGGCTACATAAACCCCGATAAGTTTATATTATATATATATATATATATATATATATATATATATAGTATTTTATGTATAATGTTATTATCCAGGACCCCTCTAGGTTTCCTACAATAACGCTGCCACATTAAACCATAAACTATGAAAAGTGATTAAAGAAATAATCCCTCTCTTGTCATTGACTAACACCACGACGCCTGCGGCACCCCCTTTCGGTTCCGCAGTGTTTTACGTTGATTACGGAAGAAAATTACGGAGAAAAAGGTTGTGAAAGTAACCCTAAAGGTCCTCGATACTACAGGTCAAGTCCTGGAAACTAACGTTAGACATATATAGTTTCCAGGACATGTCCCCGAAACTAACAAATGCCCTGGAAAGTAACGTTACACATAATGAATGTCCTGAATACTAACGTTAAACAGAAATATATATATATATATATATACTTCTAGATTTGTCGCTCGACACTGACTCGTCGCGTGGTCAGTGCAACGCGCAGAGGCATGCTCCGGCGTCCCTCTCCCATGCCCGCTTTCTCTCTGGCACTCGCACGATAATAGGAGTCGGTAACTGCGCTAGTTCTGGAACGTGCTTCCCCCCGCTGCATCGTGCAATCGGCTCTTCGCACACGTACAGCGGCTGGCTGTTGCTGCGCGGTCAGCTTCACAAACCTCGCTGCGCTACCTCCTCTATAAGCATGATCGGAAGAGGGTGTTAGAATACGCTGAGTACGCGATAAAAAGAATAAGTTCTTTTTGGCGTCGTATAGCTTTACTCGCCTAGAACACATTCCTTTCTTTTATGTTTTAACACGTGACACTATTTTATTTATGAGGTTGAATTTAATTTATTTTTGAAAAAGGTATGATTTATAAGGAAAGAATAAAAACGTTTTTTTTTGTAACGTAACATTTAGTTCTTGTGATCAATGTATTAATGCAATTGAAATATTATAAGCATTAACAATAAAAAATCAAAGCAAAATTATAAACTCGGCACTATTTTTTTTTTTTTTAAATCGTCATTGCTTTGAAATTAGTGCATTTTGATGATCTAAAAAAAATAGTACCGCGTTTATAATTTTGCTTTGATTTTTTATTGTTAATGCTTATAATATTCCAATTGCATTAATACATTGATCGCGAGAACTAAAAATTGATCAATTCCTTTACGTAATTATTTATCGCAGTTTTAATGTGAAAAATTAACTTTTTGCAGGGACGGTACGGTCAATACAACCTTAAGGAGCTCTTATATATCGGAAATCATCGAAATCTCAGAGTCGAAAAATTTCACCGTTACACAGCTTTCTCTTTAGGAAAGCAAAAATCGATTTTCTCAGCGATTAATAGTCTTTGTACTATAGGTCTTAAAAAATGTTTCCTAACATGTCTTTTCATTTCACTTATACTTTCTTTTTGAGGAAGCAATAGCGAGGAATAATAAAATATTTTATTGCAAATACATGTAAAGTAAATTATCCTTTATTATATTAATGAAGCAGACGATGTTTTATATTTGACCTCTGTTATTTTTTTAATTATACAAAACATGAATATAAGGGTCATTATTTTATATTTGTGACATGTTTATACTTTGGGAATTTGATACCTTCTTTTTATGAATTGGAATCGATTTTTCACACAAAAATAGGCATAGAACCTTTTAAGAACTCGAAACTTTAATAAAAGGCGATAAGTGTTTGAAGTTAAAAGAAAATTAAAAGCTGATTTTACTTTATCTATTTTAATGATTAGGTAAAAGAAACATATTTCATTCATGCAAAAAATGCCCAGTTCTTTAATGAATATGTTTTTGAAGCTCAATAAATTTATAAAGTAGGCTAAAAATGTTATGATCTTTTTCTGATCTATGACTATTCTGATCTAATCTATCGATTTTTATGTTATAATCTCTGCTATAAACCCGAAACTCATAAACACAATATCTAAAACTCAGAAATACAAAAATCTTATAAACCCAAAAACGATAAACCCATAAGCGCATAACACAGGCCTGCGAATAAAGCATAAACGTTGTTTGGTAACTGGGAGTCATTTTCGAAGTAAATTTGAATGGATACGTACTTAGGTATCTAGGTAGATGGGTAGGAATTTTGGTAGATAGGGGATGGTTAAGTAGATACGTGAGTGGATCAGTAGGTAGGTAGATAGGTAGGTAAATGAGTGGGTGGGTCAGTGTTTGGTTGGGTAGGTAGATAGGTAGGTAAGTAGAAAGGTAGATTGGTAGGTACCTGGGTATATAGGTGGGTAAAGCAGGTAGGTGGGTCGGCAAATAGGTAGGCACATAGGTACCCATGTAACACTGATTAGGGTGTTAATATTTGCTACATGTTGCTTTACCATTCTCGCTAGTTTCGTAATAATTGCTGACATTTTCAGAACATAGAATGCACGTGGTGCGAATATTCCCAACCCCCTCATAATTTCGATTTTTCCATTGCTTTATGAAAATGATATGTACGGCTGCGACGATATCCAATATTACAGCAATATTCGTACAAGATTGAACAATATGAGAGAAATGTTGAGGATACAATTATATTTTTTCAAGATTTTTCTTTTCTTAAAAATTAAAAAAAGACATTTACTCGTTTAAAAATGACCTTTTGTGTAGTACCATACGGCTGGTATCCCCCCCCCCCAAAAAAAAAGATGATTGCCATACTTCTAATTTTTATTTTTTTATTTTTAAGAATATCATTCTTAGTCGGTTATCTTGTAGCAATATTTGTCTAATATTGTATAACATTAAAAAAGTATGATTATATCGTCGGTACTTACGAAGACAATTACAATGGGAAGTGCGGAAAAAATAACGCTTAAAAATTTGCGGTGAAAATTATATCTTTCAAAGAATTATGGCGAAAAAATTACATCATTAATAGATGCGGCGAAAAAAATTACATCGTCAATAAATGCGGCGAAAACTATTACAGCTATAAAAGTGCGACGAAAAAAGTTACATCCTCAAAATATGCGGCGAAAAAAATTACTCGTCAAAATGTAGGGCGAAAAAAATTACATCCTCAAAAGGTTCATACGCAAGCTAATAGACAGGTGTTAACATTATCGGCAATTATTGTATTAATTAATTAATACATATTAATTTATACATTGTTTTCGCCGCACATTTTGAGGAGTATTTTTTTTTTGCCGCACATTTTAAGGAGCAATTTTTTTCATTGAAAATTTTGGGGAATAATTTTTCATGCACCACGCGCATTCCATGTTCTCAAAATGTCAGCAATATTTGCGAAAATGGCTAAGTAACGTAGAAAATATTCCGACCATATTCAATGTTATATGGGCAGGTAGGTAAGTGGCTGAGTAAGTGGGTAGGTAAGCAGTAGGTTGGTAGGTAAGTAGGTGGGTAGAATGGTAAAGCAACATGTAGCAAATATTTCCACTATATTCAATATTATATGGGCAAGTAGGTAAGTGACTGGTTAAGTAGGCACATAAGCAGTACGTTGGTAAGTAAGAACGTGGGTAGGTACGTTGGTAGGTAAGTAGATAGATAGCTAAGTAGGCAGATGGTTATGTGCATAGGGGATAGGTAGATGGGAAGTTAGGTTGCTACGTTGGAAAGTAGGTAGGTGGGAGGATCGGTGGTTGATTGAGTAGGTAGGTTCGTGTGTAGGTGAGTGAGTGGGTATGAAGGTAGATAAATAGGTAGCTAGGTAGGTAAGTGGCTGGGTAGGTAGGTAAATGAATGTTTGTAAGACTCGGTAGGTAGGTACGTGAGTAGGTGCGTAGGTAGATATGGAGAGTGGCAGTGAGAATAGGATGCAAAAGAATATGGACGCATAGACTAATACGGAGCGTCAAAGAGTGGGCACAAAGGAAACGCGGTGGGCTTGACTACCGGGTGATCCAAGCGTTAAGCGGGCATATACCTCCCATAGTGCTCTTTTGTCATGCCTGAGCTACTGCCGCAGCCTTTTTCTCTTACGTTTCCATTCTTTGCTCACCTTACTATTCCTAGCATTATTTTTCGTTTAATATCACTCAATACTTAGCCGGTTCACATCAGTGTCTCTACAATGTTGTTTGATTAGGTATCGACACATTCAATGACGGTGAGTGATTACGGGAGAGACGACGTAAGTTTCTTTTTTGTGCTTTTTACTAATTTCATACGTTACTTTTTTTATTAATACAACTTTTTTTCTATCATCTCAAAACATATCCATTTTTATATTTTGGCCTAACCATGAGAGTTTTATGTACGCAGTAAACGAACGACGAACCGAGTGGTGATTCTTAGCTTTCTTATGGTATCTTTATTTGTTTACAATGTATTTTTATTGTCACTATTTAAAATTATGTCCAATTACATACTTTTGTCCAAATTTTCTTATGACCTTAAAAAG